>OY728155.1:1950441119-1950800887 GCA_963277665.1 Viscum album | reverse complement strand
AGAGACTCAAGATAACATCTCTTAACCCTTCCTCAAAAAAGAGGAACACCAAGATAATTAAAATGAAGTGAGCCCTTCCTAACCCCAAGAGATCTCGAAATTCTGAGTTCCTTTCTAATGGAAACTCCCTTCCCAAAGACCGCGAAAGACTTTTGAAGGCTAATGGCCTGCCCTGCCACATCTTCATAGTGATTAAATATGGATTTAATGGAATTAATAGTCTTACAATCAGTCCTTCCAAAGAGCAGGATATCATCGGCATAAAGGAGATGAGAAGGGGCATGAAGATCCTTTTCCGCTGGAATCAGATTGTACAAACCACCTTGGACCAGATTATTGAGACAATGACTTAAATATTCCTCAACAAGAGAAAATAAGAGACCTGACAGAGGATCCCCTTGACGAAATCCCCTAAAGCATTTGAAAAAACTCCTGGGAGATCCATTCACAAAAACAGATAACCGAGCACTCCTAAGGATAGAGTGAATCAGATTTAAATCTTGTGGAGAAACCATGCATCTTGAGAATGGATAGAAGAAAACTCCATTTCATAGTGTCAAAGGCTTTGGAAATATCCACTTTCATGGAAAAGGTCCCTTGCTTAACCCTCCTTCTCATAGCATTGATACATTCAGAGGCAGTAAAAATACAGGTTTGAATATTTTGTCCAGGGACAAACCCAAATTGGTTCAGGGTGATGAAACCTTTGACCACTGGACCCATCCTGGTGGCAATGATTTTGCTGATTATCTTAGGTATGGTGTTCCCAATCGCAACCGGTCTGAAGCCCTTGATGTCACTTTCATTCTCCTTCTTAGGAATCAAAGAAATGAAATTAGAGTTGGCACCATAATTCATGGAAGAAGAAATGAAGAACTGCCTGACACCATTCACCACTTCCTCATGAACAACATCCCAGTTGAACATGAAAAACTTGTTTGAGAACCCATCCAGCCCTGCCACACTATCAATGTTAAGAGAAAACAATGCATCCCTAACCTCCTTCCCTCCCGGAGGCTTAGCCAGATCCTCATTAGAATGATCATCAATGGAAGGCAAAATATTCTGGGCAATCAGATGAGAAAAATCAGGTCCATTATCAGAATAAAGATCAGAAAAAACACTCACAACCGCGTTAGAAATTTCAGATTCTACAGTGTACAGTCTTCCATTAATCCTAATAGCAGATACGCCTCTTCTAAATTTCCTTTCCTTATGAAGACGGTGGAAGAAATTATAGTTTCTGTCCCCTTCCTTCAGCCATTTGATGTTGTAAAGGGATCCGGCCAGATTCTCCTTGGTATTGAGAAGATCATCCAGCTTTGAAAGATCATGAGTTTCATCACTGGATGGCATGTAATTCAACTGATTAATATTCTGAAAATTCAGAAGATTCATCTCAGCATCATGGATTTCCTCATCAAGCTTAGAAAAGGTATTCTTACTTCATTTTCTAAGCCTCATCTTAGTAATCTTGAGCTTGGAAGATAGAATCTGAGAGGCAGATCCTATACACCCAGAATTCCAGGAAGCAGTGACGATCTCCCAACACCCCTGTCTCACAAGCCATGCATTATTAAATTTGAAGGGAATAGGGGCCGTACGTGAATCACCATCTAAGATTTCCATCACCAGGGGGTTATGGTCAGAGTGAAGTTTAGGAAGCAGCAGCCCAAAAGAACTAATGATACCATTATTGTCATCAAGTTGAATAAAACACCTATATAACTTCCTGGCCTACCTCCCATTGAGAGTGTAACGGCCCCACATAAAATCAGCACCATCCATAGAGACTTCAATAAGGTTACATGAATCAGTTCATTGTGAGAAGTCATTGGCAGCAACCCGGTTAAAGCAGGAACCAGTTTTTTCCTCCGGTCTTAAGACTGTATTAAAGTCACCAATGATGATCCAGTTAGGAGGATGATTAGAAGATAAAGAAGACACATCATTCCATAAATCTCTCCTTTTCAATTAAGAGTTGGCAGTATAAACACAGGAAACAAAGTAAGAGTACCCATTTAAACATAAAGAGACAGAAACAATCAGCTTCCCCTGAATACAAGAAATTAAGCTGATTGAGTCATGCTTGAAGACCCAAAGACTTTCCATATTCCCTTCATTCTGACTAACAAAGGAGTATCCGAGAGATTCCAATTTGAAGGCCTTCCAATTACTAAAACTCATTCGTGGCTCAGCAATTCCAATGATAAGAGGCATATTGGCCATGATCACATGTCTGAGGGCCTTGACCGTGGGAGCATTCCCAAGCCCCTGAAAATTCCAGAAAAGAACTTTCATCTATGCAGGGCAGACATGGCCCTTGTTTGGACCCCACCCCAAGGAATCTCTCCTTTGGCCTTTCCCTTTCCTTTAGAAATGGAGTCCGCATGAAAAATCCCAGAAATAGCAGGTACATCATCAGATTTCTGATCATGGACATCCTCATCATCCTCCTTGGAATAGTCTGACCATAACACCCCATATAGCGGACTAAACATATTCGTGGAGGTATCAATACCCAAAATCAGCTCAGGTTCATTCCTCCACATTACAGATTTGCCGGATGGGACTTGAGAAAAAGTCACCTCAGCAGGGGCCTGAGGGGCAATATTCTGTAATGGAGACTTAACCAGCATAAGGAGGGAAGATCCCTGGATAGCAGCAGCTCCAGATTTAGCAACCTTATGAGCCTGATAAACATCAGAACCCCCTGAAACACCAGATTCAGCAACCTTATGGGATATCAGGTGAAGAGACTCCTGGGTAGCAGCAACTCCAGATTCAGCAACCTTAGGAGCCTGATAAACATCCGAACCCCCTGCAATAAGAATGGTAGGAAGCACAGGAGGGGCACCCTGAACAATTTCTTCATTGTAAATCTGACCACTGTCACAAGGAGCCACTGCATTGATCAGAGAGTTCTCAGAAGCCCCGAAAAGAGTGGAATGCACCATAGTTTCGATGGAAGAAAATGGAGCATCAGGCATATAGGTGTGGTTTTCGAGCACCTCCTTGGCAACATGTTCAAGCTCAATAATTCCAATAAGAGATAAGATATCATCCTGTAAGACCTCCTGCACAGGAAATGAGCTGTGATTATCAGAAGAGGGAGGCTTCTGTGTCTCAGTTACTTTCTTACATTCAGCCACATCATGTCCCTTCACTTTGCAGAAAACACAAAAGTTTGTCCTCCTGCATTCCTCATGTAGATGTCCTAAAACATTACATTCTTTACAGAACATTGTATTTCTTTCATAAAAAAAATCCCAGAGTAATACTATCATCCCTAGTGGTAAGAATCACTTCCTCCACCAGCGTGCTAGCCATGTCAATCTCAATCAAAACCTGGGCAAAATGGCCAATTCTTGGATTATCAGTTTGCCTATCCATGCGTATTGGATTACCCACAGAGGATGCAATATCCCAAAGGATCTTCGGATGCCAATATAGCCAATTGAGCATATAAATACGAACCCAAACCTGAACATGTGTGTTGGAGACATTAAAAGGATCAAAATTACGATCCCATTCTTGTATTCGAAGAATTCCTGGCTTAAGGGCAATGGATCTGACACTCCACGCTCTCCTCTTGAAGTCATCATTCAGAAAAACAATATGAAAAAAGCCCCTGCCCATTGCCGTCATCTTCCATTCTTCAAATCCCCATGCTGAGGTAATTTTATTGGTCAATTCCTGGAATCTCCACATCCTTTCACCTTTCGGAGTAATAACTCTAGCAATAATCGAGAATTTGCAAAGACTAACACGTTCCTCAATGGAATTCTGGTTTGCCACAAGATGAGAAACTCTACCTTTTCTGATCACCCTACCGGGAGAGGGGGATACTAAATCAGTGAAAGAAGGCTGAACAAGGGATTTAACAGCCTCCGCAAAACTCTTATGCGAGCTGGAAGGGTCCGCAATCGAAGCCCGAGGCAAGGACTCCCGAAGCTGAGGATCATAGAGAGAAAAGAGATCCTTATGACCTATGCGATCTTGAGGAAGAACCGGAGAAAAAGCCCTACCAATAGGAACATTCAGAGGTTCCTTTTCGTCAATCTCAGAACCACGAAGAACCCTCCCCTCATCAGCCATCCTTCATGGATACTAAAATGATTGTATGATAATTAAAAATAACCATTGATATTCAACTATTCAAATGATCACATGTTTTCTCGATAACTAATATCATAATGAGGTAATGGATAATTCTATAAATCTTAATCATATTGTCGAGGCCTTGGCCAAGGCCTCAAAAAATAGTAGGGCAAGCCCTCAGCAGAACCCATTTTTATTTAGAATCATGAGACATAGCGATGCATCGAAGGGCCATAGAGGTCAACAACCATTACATTATATGTCTAATAAATTATCATATATAATAGGATAAACATAAGCAGAAACAACACATGAAATATCATTTCTGAATTCGTACATTAAAAAATAACCATTCTATGCAGTAATATAGGTGAATGAGATCATTAGTTGTCAATGACAACTAAAATTTCCATCAATGTCGGGCATTCACGAAACAAAAACATACTAAATAGAATTAGTTGAGGCTTACATGAATATTGGAAGTCGATCTAATAGATATATCGATAATAAATAAGATGATGATGGAAAAAAGAGGTAAGAGGGTTCGAAATCAAAGAATCTTACATAGTTTAAATACAAAAATCACAAAACATAAATATAGACTATCCGGGAAAAATGAATGAAATAAAATCGTGGAAGGCTTACTTGAGTGATGTGAGTTGAGATGATAGATCCGAGGAGAGTAAATATGATAAACGATGAAGGAAAAACAAGTTTAACAAAGCGAGATCGACAAGTTGATTAGGTTTTACCACGCGAGAGAGACGAGCCGCCAGACTGTCGATCGAAAAATCATAAATGACAATCCATGGGGATTGTTAATTTTCTAAATGTTTTATAACGTCGGTTATTTAATAACCTACATTATAAACTATTTTTTTACATTTATATCATTGGTTATTATAACAAACAACGTTGTAAATGTATTAGATACAACTTTTTTTACATTGGTTATAAAATAACAGACGTAAAAAAATGCGCATGTTTGTTTTTTACGTCAGTTATTCTATAACCGACGTAAAAAAGACATAAAAAATCACAGTTTTTTACGTCGGTTATTGTATAACTAACGTAAAAACGTTCTGTGGGTTGTTTTGTTACGTCGGTTATAAAATAACCGACGTCAAAAAGGCCTCAAAAGCCGCATTTTTTACATCGGTTAGTTTATAACCAATGTAAAAAACGAGTTATCTACGATTTTTTATGTCGGTTTTCAAATAACCAATGTAAAAAACCCCCGCGCTTTGGTTTTTTACGTCAGTTATCAAATAAATGACGTAAAAAACCCCCGTACTTTTTTTTACCTCGGTTAATTTATAACCGATGTAAAAACCGATCATGCGAGATTTGTAACGTCGGTTATTAAAATAACTGACGTTAAAAATCTACTCACCGCATTTGTTACGTCGATTATAAAATAACCGATGAAAAAAACCGCGTTTCATAGATTATCACGTCGGTTATATATAACTGACGTAAAAAATGGTGACGTAAATATTGTTTTTTGTACTCGGGTAAGTTGGTTTGTTTTGGTTGTAGGCTATGATAACTGAAGATTATAAAGATTTTTTAATCTCCTTCACCATTATGTGTAGTTATACTCCATGATTAAAAGTCATCAATGGAATGACGTCACGTCCATACACTATAGTATATGAAATGGTTTATATTTTTCGTCATCTACCACTACTTTAACACCCCGAGATTCCATGAAAAATATTCTTTTTAATTTCATTAATGTCTTGTGTTGTACGCTACACCAAAAGGAGCTTGCACAACACGCATCCCTGAATTGGCTTGCATTACACGCAATAAATACCTTCCTCGATAGCATGTGTAGTACGCAATACTGAGTTTCCCAAAACGAGATATTATTATAATATTATTATGAACTAGCCATTATGAATAGTAATGCCCACTTTTCAAAATTTGATAAATTTTATCTTTCAAAATGGACTTCATTTTTGGATTCGTAATATCGAAGTTAGCTTAGGGTGAAATTTTGCTACCCTTCGGATAACTTTCATATTCTGATGAATAGTGAAAATTACTAAATTTTAATTAAAAACAACTTTTTTAATCGAAATAATTAATATTGATAAATTATTAATTTGAGTGGTTTTAAAGTATATTTATAATATATTTTTACAATTTAATAGAATGTTTTTCATTGGATGTAATTTCACATTTAAACCAGACATAAACAAGTGTCAATCTATTGATAGTTATTATCTCTTAAAAACATGCTATTTGTTTTGACGACTAGAATTAATTTTTAAATTAATTAATGCAATTGATAAGTTTCTAATTTGGTAAAATAGAAATCATTTTTGAATTCATAATATCAAATATATCTTAGGCCTAATTTTTGGTATTTTTCTGGAAACTTTCATTTTTTGATTTATAGTGAAACCACTAAGTAGTAGTTAAAAAACAGAATTTTTCATAAAACTTGATTTTACCGCTTCTGTAAGTAGAATTTAAAAAATCCAAGAGACACGGTTAATATCAAGGACTAAAATGTGATTGAATAAGATGAAAATATTTTTTTGGTGAATAGTAACGTTTACTTTTATTTACCACGGTTAAAAGTAAATAGGATAATTAAGGGTAAAAATAATATTATTATTACCCTAACACATGTCCTAATTCTATTGGATAAGTGTAAATCGACCAAAAACAACATTAGGAATAAAATATGACCATTTAGGCCCACTTGGATTAGATTAGGACATTTAATATTAATTTATTTAAAGAAGGGTTAAAATAGTTAAAATCAAAGTTTAATAAGTAAATAATTTTTAATATAGTGTTATACATAAGATAAATTGGACTGTAAATATACATTAGAAAGATAAAAATAATTCCTAAATAATCGTATTTTATTTATTATTTTTATACATTAAATAATTTAATTTATTTATGACAAAAATATGTTGCAGTAATTATCTTATTAATGAAATATTGACATAATTGATGGTATAAATACCCAAATAAATGTAATTTGAGACTTTTTATGAATTACACTAATTTTTTAGGTTAATATGAAAAGTTATTATTTATTTAAGAAACTTTTTTCGAACTAATCATGATGTTATGAGTTTCACAAAATTCATGTACTAAATAGTGTCCAAATTGACATAAAATAGTTCTTAAAACAAATATTATATTATTAATTGTTATTTTATTCCTAAAAATCTATGGTATGGCCAAATGACTTATATAATATTATATATATTAATAATAAACAACTTGGGTTTAGTTTGGCTTGCTATAGTGTGTTTATTAACCTTATAGTGTAAGAAAACAAGAAGAGACGGTAAAAGTAAAATTATTTATCCTAAAGTTAAATCTAAATGATAAGGTTAAAATAAGAACCTAAACTTGTATAAATTCTATTGGATGAGAGTATTTCGACCCATCCCCACCTTAGCTTCTAAATAAATCAATTTTGTGCTATTAAAAACCTATTATGACTTTATAATAAAATAATATTTCTAGTTATTCCAAAGGTGTCCCTCTACTCCTTTATAAAAGGGAACCTCCTCCCTCTCTTCCTCAAACCACTTTGAGCCTTCAGGCTCAGCCAACCCCTGCCAAATTATCTTCTAAACTTCCATAGAAACATCTTAGAGGTTCTGGGCTTCTTCAAAGACCAATTTTAGTGCCCTAAGAGGTGGTCTCAAAGAGGCGCTTCAAAGAAGAGGTAATGTCCGTTACCGATTCTATCAAATCTATTCTTCTTCCACTTCGTCTTCTTTAGTTGTTTAATTATGAAGTAATAACATCAGTATAACAGATATACTTATATGTTATTATATGTATTATACAACCTTATTTAACCATCTATCCATCCTACGGAAAATGAAATCACCACACGTGCGTACGTACGAAATACCGTCTCCACGCCGTGGTGAAATCAGTTTTTCCCCCAACTCCTTACATGGATGGGTATAATGGTGTAAAGAATAACTATATATGGTTATTATATCATCATACTTATTCTGATATATTATACCATCCACTCCAATTCTATTCAATAATTATGGAAACAATATCATCGCTCGTGCGTACGTACAGACTATCGTCTCCACCACGCGATGAGATTCATTCTCCATGTTAACCATATATGAATGATCATAAAGTTTATATAATGAATAATAATGAAATATATGAATTCTACTGGATTTATGTACATATATATATGTATGTCATCTATTTAATTTCATTCAATTCAATAAGGAAACGAAAACAGCGTTCATGCGTACGTATGACCTACCGTCTCCATGAACTGTGTATTTCATTCCTTTTATCGATCTATAACATATATATATATGTATATGATGAATATATATTATATATATATATAATGTTTTACATTATGGAATTATGTAAATAATGATATAAGTATTAATATCAAGAACTACAAGTCGAAACACATACGATAAATGAAATGATATTACCCAAAATGCTGCTTTTACATGGAATTTACAAAAGAACGGGTAATATAAAGTCATAAGTGAAACATATATGATATCATAAAAATGAATATGATTCTTTAATTAGTAAATGACATTATTTAAATCATTATACAGGTGGTTTGGATACGTATGAAGCATATCGGACCTAAGGTAAGGGATAATTTTGCAAATCTCATTTTTATCTGAGATTTCTAATTCGTAAGTATTTACTGGGGTTATTTCTATCATCCATGTCCACGTTTTATAAAAATTTATTCATGTATCTTTAAAGTTATTTTTACCCATTTTGACTTTTACCCCTTGGTATGGAAGGAATATTCTTTTATTTACCCTATAATGTACTTTTTTTACTTTTCCGACAAAAGTACGAGAAGAATGTTTTTTTAAACGTATACGACATGAAAGGATTTTTACAGTTTTATGAAACCTTATTTTCATGAAGCTTACTCAAAAATATTTCATGAATATTTTCAACAAAATCCGTTTCTTTTAAAATTTCATGACATTTTTTGAAAAGAAAATGATTTTGAAGAAGAAAGGATATTTTCCTCAAGAATTCATTTCAAGTGTTTTATCAAAACCATTTTTCATCTAAGATGAAATTATTTCATATGTGTATGTTTCAAGTATAATGACTCTATTATTTACATGGTTTCACTTTCATTATTATGAAATTATATCCATTTCTTTTATATAGATTATGTAATGATGGGATGATGTTTATGAAACCCATTTTCTTCTTTGGGTTATGATGAATTTTTTAAGTTTATTTTGAGGCACAAGTAACAATGATTTCATTATGAGATGGGTGGGACCTATATCTCCCTCCAATGCATTGGGTAATGAATTATATCTCATGAGATAAAAATGGCTAGAACAGAAAGTTAAACCGGTTCAGTAATACAGGACTGGAATGAGGAGTGAACTCAATTCAGAAAGGGACTTTGTCCACTATGATAGTCTTGGCAGCAATGCCTTGGCTACTATCGAAATCATATCATGTGATTAATGGTTTTACACAGTTACATGTTTAATTCCCATAATATTTTATCATGATTAATGTTTCTTTATGATATATTCCTTACGTACTTATATGATTTATGTCATTTCTCAAGATTCTGATGTTTAAATCTTATGTTCATGTTTTGAAGTTCAAATTTATATGATTTGTTTTATTTTATCCATGCTTACCCTTACTGAGCATTTGAGCTCACCCTTTATATGTTTTCTTTTCCCTATGATTTAAAGAAAGGTTTTAGGTAAGAAAACAAAAAGGGGAAGATCTTATGGGAGATGTTGTAGATCTTTCCCCATGATTAGAAGATTGTATTCCGAGTTTCCAAGGACACTAAACTATTATGATCCTTGTTTGTCTATTTCTGTTATGTATTAAGTATTCTTCTAAAGTAATGTATTGTCCATGTACATCAATCTTCGGGTCTCTACAGTTGGTATCTGAGGAGAGGTTTAGTCAACCTTTAGAAACTAGGATGCAAAACGTTAGTGAGATCCCTAGAGATATTTCTAAGGTATGTCTAGGGATGTCTCTAAGGATATGTATATGCATGTTATATAGTCCTAGAAATGCGGTAACGATCTTATAATTAAACCTTAGATGTTAGATATTGAGGGTTCTCCCCCTTTACTATGTTGTTTTCCCTAGCATGATTTTACCTCTCTCACTATTCTTTTTGGGTTTTAGAAAATGGCTGGAAACAGAAAGATTCATGATAATGGAGGATATGGCGGACAATGGAATGATATTATTCATGAGAAACCAAATGAAATGAGATTTGGAAGTCCAAACATCATTATTATGCCTAATCATAAATCTCATAATATGATCAATAATCTCAACTTTGTTAAGTTTCCCGACTCATTAATAAGAGAAAGATGGAGTTTGATGACGATCATAGAGGAAAGAAAGTTCAATTTCCCTCATGTAAATCATCTGGGAAGAGGCATCGGGGAGATTGTTTCAAAGGAACTGAAAGATGCTTTGGGTGTGGAAAAGAAGGAAACAAAGCCAGTAAGTGAAAAGGAAAAGGTTCAGTTAACAGCATGGATGAGGATAATGGTATTTATATGACATCAACAATGGTTAAATGTTTTAAATGTGGAATGTACAGGCATTAATAAAACCAATGCCCTAAGGTAAAGTCTCATGAAGAGAATCAGTACGGTCGTATGGTTAGTATTTATGTTGATGATGATGAAGAGACTATAAATGATATGTGAGATGAAAGAATTGTTGAAGCTCGGTCAATGGTTTAAAAAGGTAGTGGAATGATTACATGTTTATCAAGTGTAATGTTGTATAAGTAATCTCATAGTACTATGGAATAAAGAGACATATAAGGATTGTTACACTGTTTCCTTTCCTTACTTTTTGAAAGTGTGGGATGAATGGTACCAATATTTTTGGAAAGTAGATGATATGTGCATAATGAAGGGATAAGGAGAAAATTACATGTTTGATATTATTCATGAGATCATGACTGATATAAGGAGAAGTTTATATCATGGTTTGAGTATATAGAATTTTGGGGTTTTGGTATGTGGAAAGAGTTAACTTTTGATAGCACTCATGTTTTTACTATCATTCAATGGGTATTAATTTTTCAAGAAAATACATGATTAAGGCCTTCGAATTTTTGGAATGTGACCAATAAGACATATCTTATGATATATGGGGATCAATGATGGTATTAACATTCTTGTTATGTGAAATCTATGGTAATCATTTTCACTATAATATGAGAGTGGAATGCAGTATTATGGATAAGCCTAAAGATTGGAATGGATTATATTGGACATAAGTTAGTATTGTTTATGGATAGAAGTTTTTTCGATATTATTGATAGGATGTTATAGTAATGTAGTTTTACAAAAAGGACAACCTGCGGGACGAGCGACAACTCATCGCGTCGGACAAGGTTGTGGGAATTATACACACAACCGAAGTGCGACTGGCCTTTATCGCCTACCACTGGCCTATAGGAAGTCACTGTTCAGTAGAAACTAGTTTTATTATATTAAGTAGTATGATATATGAAGTATAAGTCCATTTTTGTAACCATATATGATTAATCTCACTATAGACGGACTTATGTATTTTTGATAACTTTTATAACCTTTTGTTTGAGACAGATGGAATGACCCATCATTCTCTCACATTATCATCTAACACTTCACGAATGACAAATTCAACTCCATTTCTTTAAGAGATTAAGTGGAAATTTTCATAGAACGACCAACGGTGAGACTGTACCAAAATCACGAATGTATTTCTTCTAATTCCAATTTCATCAACTTTAGGGAAATGATCTTGAAAACCAAAAATGTTTTCCTAGTGCCCTTATATCCGATGAATCATATGGTACCTTAGATCATCACAAATATATGGCTTTGTGATTGATGTATTTTTCATAGCCATGTTCTCTACGACTCTCCATCAGAACTTGATGTTTAGATTTTTCTTCCATATCCATATTTTCACCTATGTTCTCAAACGTGGAAACCAAGTGATGAGTTAATTTGGGTAACTATTACATTTCATACTTTAGTTTTTAAAGCCATGTTTTGGTATTCCTTTTTACGATGTGGGTTTATATTAAACACAATTTCGAGTAGTAAACCATTTATAACCCCGACGAATTTCGAGGGTGAAATTCATTTTAAGGGTGGTAGAATGTAACACCCCGAGATTTTATGAAAAATATTATTTTTAATTTCATTATTGTATTGTTTTGTACACTACACCAAAAGGAGCTTGCACAACATGCATCCTTGACATGGCTTTCATTACACACAATAAATACCTTCCTCGATAGCGTGTGTAGTACGCAATACCGAGTTTAACAAAACGAGATATTATTATAATATTATTATGAACTAGCCGTTATGAATAGTAATACCCACTTTTTGAAATTTTATATATTTTATCTTTCAAAATGGACTTCATTTTTGGATTCGTAATATTGAAATTAGCTTAGGGTGAAATTTTGATACTTTTTGGATAACTTTCATATTTGATAAATAGTGAAAATTACTAAATTTTAATTGAAAACAACTTTTTTAATTGAAATAATTAATATTGATAAATTATTAATTTGAGTGGTTTTAAAGTAAATTTAGAATATATTTTTACCAGTTAATACAATTTTGGTCATTGGATGTAATTTCACATTTAATCCAGACATAAACAAGTGTCAATCTTTTGATATTTATTATCTCTTTAAAACACGCTATTTGTTTTGACGACGAGAATTAATTTTTAAATTAATTAATGAAATTGATATGTTTTGAATTTGGTAAAATATAAATCATTTTTGAATTCATAATATCAAATATAGCTCAGGCCTAATTTTTGGTATTTTTATGGAAACTTTCATTTTTTGATGAATATTGAAACCACTAAGTGGTAGTTAAAAAACTGAATTTTTCATAAAACTTAATTTTACCACATCTGTGAGTTGAATTTCGAAAATACGAGTGACACGGTTAATATCAAAGACTAAATTTTGGTTCAATGAGATGAAAATATTTTTTGGTGAATAGTTACTTTTTACTTTTATTTACCACAGTTAAAAGTAAATAGGATAACTAAGGGTAAAAATGATATTATTATTACCCTAACACATGTCCTAATTCTATTGGATAAGTGTTATTCAACCAAAAACAACCTTCGGAATAAAATATGACAATTTAGGCCCACATGAATTAGATTAGGACATTTAATATTAATTTATTTAAAGAAGGGTTCAAATAGTTAAAATCAATGTTTAATAAGTAAATCATTTTTAATTTAGCGTTATACATAAGATAAATTCGACTAAAAATATTAATTAGAAAGATAATAATATTTCCTACATAATGGAATTTTATTTATAATTTTTAGACATTAAATAATTTAATTTATTTATGACAAAAAGATGATGGAGTAATTATCTTATTAATGAAATATTGACATAATTGATGTTATAAATACCAAAATAAATGTAATTTGAGACTTTTTATGAATTCTAGTAATTCTATATGTTAATATGACATGTTATTATTGATTTAAGAAACTATTTTTGAACTAATCATGCTGTCATGATTTTCAAAAAAATCAAGTACCAAATAGTGTCAAAATTGACATAAAATAGTTTTTAAAACATATATTATATTATTAATTTTTATTTTATTCCTAAAAATATAAGGTTTGGAAAAATGAGTTAGATAATGTTATATATATTAATAATATACAACTTGGGGTTCGTTTGTCTTGTTATAGTATGTTTATTAACCTTATAGTGATAGAAAACAAGAAGACATTGTAAAAGTAATATTATTTAACTTAAAGTAAAATCTAAATTATAAGGTTAAAATCGGAACCTAAACTTGTCTAAATTCTATTGGATGAGATTATTTCGACCGATCCCCACCTTAGATTCGAAATAAATCAATTTGGAGCTATTAAAAACCGATTATGACTTTATAATAAAATAATATATTTTGTTATTCCAAAGGTGCCCCTCTCCTCCCTTATAAAAGGTCACCTCCTCCCTCTCTTCCTCACACCACTTTGAGCCTTCAAGCTCGGCCAACACCTGCCAAATTCCTTCTCCACTTCCATAGAAACATCATATAGGTTCGTGTCTTCTTCAAAGACCAATTTTAGTCCCCTATGAGGAGGTCTCAAAGAGGCGCTTCAATGAAGAGGTAATGTCCGTTACTGATTCTTTCAACTCTATTTCTTCTTCCACTACTTCTTCTTTAGTTTTTTCATTATGAAGTAATAAAATCAGTATAACTAATATAATGATATGTTATTATGAGTATGAAACAACCCTACTTCACCATCTATCCATCATATGGAAAACAAAATCACCACGCGTGCGTACGTACGAAATACTGTCTCCACGATGTGGTGAAATCTGTTTTTCCACCAACACCTTACATGGATGGGTATAATGGTGAAAATAATAACTATATATGGTTATTATAAAATCATAATGATTCTGATATATTATACCATCCACTCCAATTCAATTAAATAATTATTGGAATGATATCATAGCTCGTGTGTACGTACGGACTACCGTCTCTACGACGCGATGAGATTCATTCTCCATGTTAACCATATATGAATGATCATAAAGTTTATATAATGAGTAATAATTAAATATATGAATTATACTTTATTTATGTATATATATATGTATGTCATCTATTTATTTTCATTCAATTAAATAAGTAAACGAAAACAACGTTCATGCATACGTACGGCCTACCGTCTCCATGAACTGTGTATTTCATTCCTTTTATCGATCTATAATATATATATGTATATATTGATTATATATTATATATAAATCATGTTTTACATTATGGAATTATGTAATTCAGGATATAATTATTAATATCATGAACAAAAAGTCAAAACACATACGATCAATGAAATGATTTTACCCAAAACGCTGCTTTAAAAAGGAATTTACAAAAGAACGGGTAATATAAAGTAATAAGTGAAACATATATGATATCATAACATTGAATATGATTCTGTAATAAGTCAGTGACATTATTTAAATCATTATATAGTAGTTTTGGAAACGTACGAAGCATATCAGACCTAAGGTAAGGGATAATTTTGCAAATCTCATTTTTACCTGAGATTTCTTATTCGTAAGTATTTACTCGGGTTATTGGTATCATCCATGTCCATGTTTTATAAAAATTTATTAATGTATGTTTAAAGTTATTTTTACCCATTTTGACTTTTACCCCTTGGTAAGGAAAGAATCTTCTCTTATTTACCCTACAAGGTACTTTTTTGACTTTTCCGACAAAAGTACGAGAAGAATGATTTTTTTAAACATATACATCATGAAAGGATTTTTACGGTTTTATAAATCCTTATTTTTATGAAGCTTCCTCCAAAATATTTCATGACTATTTTCAACAAAACCATTTTCTTTTAAAATTGCATGACATTTTGTGAAAAAAAATGATTTTGAAGAAGAAATGATTTTTTCCTCAAGAATTCATTTCATGTGGTTTATCAAAACCATTTTTCATCTAAGATTAAATTATTTCATATGTGTATGTTTCAAGTATATTGTCTCTATGATTTAAATGGTTTCAATTTCCTTATTATGAAATGATATCAATTTCTTTTATATGGATTATGTAATGATGGGATGATGTTTATGAAACCCATTTTATTCTTTGGGTTATGATGAATGTTTTAAGTTTATTTTGTGGCACAAGTAAGAATGATTTCATTACGATATGGGTGTGACCTATATCTCCCTACAATGATTTGGGTAAAGATTTATATCTCATGAGATAGACATGGCTGGAACGGCATGTTAAACTGGTTCAGTAATACAGGACTGGAACGAGGAGTGAACTCAATTCAGAAAGAGACTTTGTCCACTAAGATGGTCTTGGCAGCAATGCCTTGGCTACTATGGAAATCATTTCATGTGATTAATGGCTTTCCACAATTACATGTTTCATTACCATGCTATTTTATCATGATTAATGTTTCTTTATGATCTATGCCTTATGTACTTCCATGATTTATGTCATTGCTCAAGATTGTGATGTTTAAATATTATGTTCTTTTTTTGAAGTTCAAATGTATATGATTTGTTTTATTTTATCCATGCTTACCCTTAATAAGAATTTGAGCTCACCCTTTATATGTTTTCTTTCCCCCAGGATTTAATGAAAGGTTTTAGGTAAGAAAAAAATGGGGAAGATCTTATGGGAGATGTTGAAGATCTTTAGCCATGATTAGAAGATTATATTCCGAGTTTCCAAAGACACTAAACTATTACGATCCTTGTGTGTCTGTTTTTGTTATGTATTATGTATTCTGCTAAAGTAATGTAACTTCCATGTACATCAAGCTTCAGGTCTCTATAGTTGGTATCAAAGGAAATGTTTAGTCAACCTTTGGAATCTAGGATGTGAATACATTAGTGATATCCCTAGAGATATTTCTAAGGTATGTCTAGGGATTTCCCTAAGGATAATTATACATATAGGATATAGTCTTAGAACTACAATAAAGATATTAGAATTTAACCTAAGATGTTAGATATAAAGGGTGCTCCCCCTATACTATGTTGGTTTCCCTAGCATGATTTTTTCCTCTCACACTATTCTTTTTGGGTTTTAGAAAATGGCTGGAAAAAGGAAGATTCATGATAATGGAGGATATGACGGACAATGGAATGATATTATTCATGAGAAACCAAATGAAACGGGATTTGGAAGTCCAAACATCATTATTCTGCCTAATCAGCAATCTCATAATGTGATCAATAATCTCAACTTTGGTAAGTTTCCCGACTCAGATAATAAGAGAAAGATGTAGTTTCATGATGATCATAGAGGAAAGAAAGTTCAATTTCCCTCATGTAAATCATGTGGGAAGAGGCATCGAGGATATTGTATCAAAGGAATTGGAAGATGCTTTGGGTGTGGAAAAGAAGGACACAAAGCCGGTATGTGCAAAGGAAAAGGTTCAGTTAATAGAATGGATGAGGATAATGGTATTGCTACGACATCAACAATGGTTAAATGTTATAAATGTGGAATGTACATGCATTATGAAAACCAATGCCCTAATGGAATGTCTCATGAAGAGAATTAGTACTGTCGTATGGGTAGTATTTATGTTGATGATGATGAAGAGACTAAAAATGATATGTGAGATGAAAGAATTGTTGAAGCTCGGTCAATGGTTTAAGAAGGTAGTGGAATGATTACATGTTTATCAAGTGTAATGTCGTATAAGTAATCTCATGGTACTATGGAATAAATAGACATCTAAGGATTGTTACATTGTTGTCTTTCCTTCAGTTTTGAAAGTGTGTGATGAATGGTACCAGTATTTTTGGAAAGTAGATGATATGCGCATAATGAAGGTATAAGGAGAAAATTACATGTTTGATATTATTCATGAGCTCATGACTGATATAAGGAGAAGGTTATATCATGGTTTGAGTATATATAATTTTGGGGTTTTGGTATGTGGAAAGAGTTAACTTTTGACAGCACTCATGTTTTTACTATGATTCAATGGGTATTAATTTTTCAAGAGAATACATGATTAAGGCCTTCAAATGTTTGGAATGTGACCAACAAGACATATATTATGATATATGGGGATCAATGATGGTATTAACATTCTTGTTATGTAAAATATCTGGTAATCATTTTCACTATAATATGAGAGTGGAATGCAGTATTATAGATAAGCCTAAAGATTGGAATGGATTATATTGGACATAAGTTAGTATTGTTTATGGATAGTAGTTTTTTTGATATTATTGAAAGGATGTTATAGTAATGTAGTTTTAGAAAAATGACAACCTGCAGGATGAGCGACAGCCCATCGCGTCGAACAAGGCTATGGGAATCAAACCCACAACCGACGTATGACTGGCCTTTATCGACTACACCTGGGCTACAGGAAGTCCCTGTTTAGTAGAAACCAGTTTTATTATATTATGTAGTATGATATATGAAGTATAAGTCCATTTTAGCTACCATATATGCTTAATCTCACTATAGATGTACTTATGTATTTTTGATCACTTTTATAACCTTTTGTTTGAGAAAGATGGAATGAACCATCATTCTATAACATGATCTTCTAACACTTTACTAATGACAAATTCAACATCATTTCTTTAAGAGATGAAGTGGAAATTGTCCAAAGAACGACCAATGGTGAGACTGTACCAAAATCATGAAATTATTTCTTCTAATTCCAATTTCATCAACTATAGGGAAATGATCTTGAAAACCAAAAATGTTGTCCTAGTGCCCTCATATCCGATGAATCAGATGGTACCTTACATCATCACAAATATATGGATTTGTTATTGATGGATTTTCCATAGACATGTTCTCTACCACTCTCCATCAGAACACGATGGTTAGATTTTTCTTCCAAATCCATATTTTCACCTATGTTATCTTACGTGGAAACCAAGTGATGAGTTAATTTGGGTAACCGTTACATTTAATACATTAGTTTTTAAATCCATGATTCGGTATTCCTTTTCACGATTTGGGTTTATATTAAACAAACATTTGAGTAGTAAACCATTTATAACCCCGACGAATTTCGAGGGTGAAATTCATTTTAAGGGGGTAGAATGTAACACCCCAAGATTTTATGAAAAATATTCATTTTAATTTAATTATTGTCTTGTGTTTTATGCTACATCAAAATGAGCTTGCACAACATGCATCCCTGACTTGGCTTTCATTACATGTAACAAAGACCTTCCTCAATAACGTGTGTAGTACGAAATACCGTGTTTCACTAAACGAGATATTATTATAATATTATTATGAACTAACCGTTATGAATAGTAATACCCGCTTTTTGAAATTATATAAATATTATCTTTCAAAATGGACTTCATTTTTGGATTCGGAATATCAAAATTAGCTTAAGGTGAAATTTTGGTACTTTTCGTATAACTTTCATATTCTGATGAATTGTGAAAATTACTAAATTTTAATTAAAAAAAACTTTTTTAATAGAAATAATTCATAGTGATAAATTATTAATTTGAGTGGTTTTAAAGTATATTTAGAATATGTTTTAACCATTTAATGCAATGTTCGTCATTGGATGTAATTTCACATTTAAACCAGACATAAACAAGTGTCAATCTTTTGATAGTTGTTATCTCTTAAAAACACGCTATTTGTTTTGACGATGAGAATTAATTTTTAAATTAATTAATGAAAATAATAAGTTTTTAATTTTGTAAAATAGAAATCATTTTTTAATTCATAATATCAAATATATCATAGGCCTAATTTTTGGTATTTTTCTGGAAACTTTCCTTTTTTGATGAATAGTGAAACCACTAAGTGGTAGTTAAAAAACTGAATTTTTCATAAAACATAATTTTACCGATTCTGTGAGTGGAATTTCAAAAATCCAAGAGACACGGTTAATATCAAGGACTAAAATGTGGTTCAATGAGATGAAAATATTTTTTAGTGAATCGTTACTTTTTACTTTTATTTACCACGGTTAAAAGTAAATAGGATAATTAAGGGTAAAAATGATATTATTATTACCCTAACACATGTCCTAATTCTATTGGATAAGTTTAATTAGACCAAAAACAACCTTAGGAATAAAATATGACCATTTAGGTCCACATGGATTAGATTTGAACATTTAATATTAATTTATTTAAAGAAGGGTTAAAATAGTTAAAATCAATGTTTAATAAGTAAATCATTTTTAATATAGGGTTATACATAAGATAAATTCGACTATAAATATTAATTATAAAGATAAAACTATTTCCTACATAATGTTAGTTTATTTATAAATTTTAGACCTTAAATAATGTAATTTATTTATGACACAATGATGACACAGTAATTATCTTATTAATGAAATATTGACATAATTGATGTTATAAATACCCAAATAAATGTAATTTGAGACTTTTTATGAATTCCACTAATTTTATAGGTTAATATAACATGTTATTATTTATTTAAGTAAGTTTTTAGAACTAATCATGCTATTATGAGTTTCAAAAAAATCAAACACCAAATACTGTCAAAATTGACATAAAATAGTTTTTAAAGAAAATATTATATTATTAATTTTAATTTTATTCCTAAAAAACTAAGGTTCGTAAAAATGACTTATATAATGTTATATATATTAATAATAAACAACTTGGGGTTCTTTTTTCTAGTTATTGTAAGTTTATTAACCTTATAGTGTAAGAAAACAAGAAGACACGGTAAAAGTAAAATTATTTAACTTAAAGTTAAATCTAAATGATAAGGTTAAAATAGTAACCTAAACTTGTCTAAATTCTATTGGATGAGTGGATTTCGGCCCATCCCTACCTTATATTCTAAATAAATCAATTTTGATTTATTAAAAACCGATTATGACTTTATAATAAAATAATATTTTAGTTACTCCAAAGGTGCCCCTCTCCTCCCTTATAAAAGGGCACCTCCTCCCTCTCTTCCTCACACCACTTTGAGACATCAATCTCGACCAACCCCTGCCGAATTCTCTTCTAAACTTCCATAGAAATATCCTAGAGGTTCTGGTCTTCTTCGAAGACCAATTTTAGTGGCCTAAGAGGAGGTCTCAAAGAGGCGATTTAAAGAAGAGGTTATGTCTGTTACCTATTCTTTCAACTCTATTTCTTCTTCCACTCCTTTTTCTTTAGTTGTTTCATTATGAAGTAATTAAATAAGTATAACTCATATACTTATATGTTATTATAATTATGAAACAACCCTATTTCATCATCTATCCATCCTACGGAAAACGAAATCACCACGCGTGCGAACGTACGAAATACCGTCTCCACACCGTGGTGAATTTTTTTTACACCAACACCTTACATGGATGTGTATAATGGTGTAAATAATAACTATATATGGTTATTATAACATCATACTAATTCTGATATATTATACCATCCAATCCAATTCTATTCAATAATTATTGGAACAATATCATCGCTCGTGCGTACGTACGGACTACCGTCTCCACGATGCGATTAGATTCATTATCCATGTTAACCATATATGAATGATCATAAAGTTTATATAATGAATAATAATGAAATATATGAATTCTACTGGATTTATGTATATATATATATTTATGTCATATATTTAGCTTCATTCAATTCAATAAGGATACAAAAACAGCGTTCGTGCGTACGTACGGCCTACCGTCTCCGTGAACGGTGTATTTCATTCCTTTTATCGATCTATAATATATATATGTATATGATGAGTATATATTATATATAAATCTTTTTTTACATTCTAGAATTTTTTAAATCAGGATATAAGTATTAATATCAAGAACGACAAGTCGAAACATATACGATAAATGAAGTGATTTTACCCAAAACGCTGCTTTAACATGGAATTTACAAAAGAACGGGTAATATAAAGTCATAACTGAAACATATATGATATCATAACAATGAATATGATTTTTTAATAAGTCAATGAAATTATTTAAATAATTATACAGGAGGTTCGGATACGTACAAAGGATATCGGACCTAAGGTAAGGGATAATTTTGCAAATCTCTTATTTATCCGAGATTTCATATTCGTAAGTATTTACTGGGGTTATTGCTATCATCCATGTCCATGTTTTATAAAAATTTATTCATGTATGTTTAAATTAATTTCTACCCATTTTGACTTTTACCCCTTGGTATCGAAGGAATCTTCCTTTATTTACCCTACAAGGTACTTTTTTGACTTTTTCGACAAAAGTACGAGAAGAATGTTTTTTAACGTATAAGACATGAAAGGATTTTTATAGTTTTATAAAGCCTTATTTTCATGAATCTTCCTAAAAAATATTTCATGACTATCTTCAACAAAATCCTTTTCTTTTAAAATTGCATGACATTTTGTGAAAATAAAATGATTTTGAAGAAGAAAGGATATTTTCTTCAAGAATTCATTTCAAGTGTTTTATCATAACCATTTTCATCTAAGATGAAATTATTTCATATGTGTATGTTTCAGGAATAATGTCTCTATTATTTACATGGTTTCACTATCTTTATTATGAAATGATATCCATTTCTTTTATATGGATTATGTAATGATGGGATGATGTTTATGAAACCCATTTTATTCTTTGGATTATGATGAATGTTTTAACTTTATTTTGTGTCACAAGTAATAATGATTTAATTATGAGATGGGTGGGACCTATATCTCCATCCAATGCATTGGGTAAAGATTTATACCTCATGTGATAGACATGCTTGGAACGGCAAGTTAAACTGGTTCAGTAATACAGGACTGGAACAAGGAGTGAACTCGATTCAGAAAGGGACTTTGTACACTAAGATGGTCTTGGCTGCAATGCCTTGGCTACTATGGAAATCATATCATGTGATTAATGATTTTCCACAATTACATGTTTAATTACCATGCTATTTTATCATGATTAATGTTTCTTTATGATCTATGCCTTACGTACTTCCATGATTTATGTCATTGCTCAAGATTCTGATGTTTAAATATTATGTTCATGTTTTAAAGTTCAAATGTATATGATTTGTTTTATTTTATCCATACTTATCCTTACTGAGAATTTGAGCTCACCCTTTATATCTTTTCCTTTCCCCAGTATTTAAAGAAAGGTTTTCGGTAAGAAAACAAAAAGGGGAAGATCTTATAGGAGATGTTTAAGATCTTTCACCACAATTAGAAGATTATATTCCAAGTTTCCAAAGACACTAAACAATTACGATCCTTGTGTGTATGTTTTTGTTATGTATTCAGTATTCCGCTAAAGTAATGTAATGTCCATGTACATCATGCTTCAGGTCTCTACAACTACTCAATGGTTTGTGAGGTAAGGCATAAATGAAAACTGAGAAAAATCACTAAACAACTCAACCACACTAGAAATTCCCAAGGATTTTAGAAGAATGACAACAATGTAGAGTAGGGTAGGATGAAAGTTAGTGTGGGGGACTATTGCATTATTCCGGTACTCATAACATTGATAGCACTTCACCACCCATCCATACAATAATTTAAATGGACCACTGAGGTGATGTGGGGATATTCATTCCTGTATTTGACCCAACAGTTCATAGATACAAGAAAGGGTGGGAATAAACAAGTTTATGGGATATCCCTTTTCTAAGGTCACCGCCATCATTAAAGTATAGATTCAGACACTAGTTATTATTCTCATATTCTTACCATTGTAATTCTCAGCAAATTTTTTAATATGAATTCTTGGTATATGATATGGTTTATATTTTCAAAATTTCTCTAAATTTTAATAAATATTTGTAGATTTATTACAAAACATAAAAACTCGTTATGAATTAACCCAAACACTTCTAGGAATTGATTATTATTATATATTAGATTTCATATAAACTCTTTTTACTATAATAAATCCTCATTCTTGGAACTTATGTATTACTATTATTGGATTTTTATAAATTAAAACATTTATTAATTACCTAAACAATAATTTTAATATATTTGTTATGTTTTTTATTAACTTGTTATTAATGATTACTTAATATCTTATGAAACAATACATATAATTTTAAGTCATTTTCTAGATTATTTATTAAATGTATGTTTATCTGACTCAGAATGGATAGATACTAGATGTACACCATTGATTAGATCACTGATGAATTTTAGAAGGAGTTAAAACATTTTTTGGACTTTTCATTCACTAATGATTCAGATGGCGGATTGATTCGATGCCTGTGTTTTGATTGTGTTGGAAGACCTTGGTTAACTCATGAGGAAGTGAGTTACCATATCACTAAAAGTGGTTTTAAGAAAATTTATCATGTGTGGTATCACAATGGGGAAAAAGATCAAGTGTTTAATGAAATCTATTCAGCGGAAAAGATTGGTATGAAATATCTGATTTCTGATCAGTTTGATTTTGTTTCTGAAGCTAGATCCTCATGGAGACTAGTGTAAGAGGAAATGAATACTGGAACATAGTTCTCATCTATTAATCTGTATGATGATGTTAAGAGTGTTAGAAAGCTAATGGAAGATGAAAATACACGAGTATATCAAGCATGTGAAAAAATGAACAAACATGAGTTTTTAATGTGATTATATCATGAGAAAACAATGTATGGATTTAGTAGAACTGCGGTTGACTATCTCTTAAAATTTATTAAGGATTTACTGCCTGATGATGCATGTATTCCAAAAAATGATTACATGGCATCAATGTTGATTGAAAAATTTGAATTTTTATCTAGTAAGATTCATTCATGTCTCAAAGACTGTTGTTTGTTCTAGAAGGAGAATGCAGACTTGAGTTAGTGCAAACCGTGTGGCACATCAAGGTGGAAGACTAATAAAGATGGATCTCAATCTTGCATACCACAGAAAGTGATTTGGAACTTCCCATTAATTCCCAGGATTCAAAAAAAATTATGTCAGCAAAAATGGTAAAGAATATGAGATGGAATGCAGATGAAAGAAATAAGGATAATGATGAAATAGTGCATCCTGCAGATGGGTTGGCTTGGATAAAATTTGATAGGTTACATCATAATTTTGCAGCCGACCCACGAAATGTTAGATTGGGATTATCCTGTGATGGTTTCAACGCATTTCTCCAAATGCATACTGCACATAGTACTTGGCCTGTTTTCATTCACATTTATAACTTTCTTTCATGGATCTGTGTGAAGAAGTCGTTCACTATCCTGAGTATATTGATATCTGGACCCAGTGATCCTGTAAATGATACTGATATATACTTGTAGCCATTAATAGAGTAGTTAAATGAGTTTTGGATTGTTGGTGCACAAGAATATGATGCATTCAGAAAGGAGTACTTTATGTTTTGTGCAGCTTTATTATGGACGATAAATGATTTCCATACCAACGGAATGATGTATGTTTGGATTACTAAAGGGAAATTATCCTGTCCTATTTGTATGAAAAATACACTTTTTCGAAGATTAAAGTTTTGAAAAACTTTTAGCTTCATAGGGCATCAACTTTTTCTACCAATGGATCATCCATATAAGAAAAATCGGAGATAGTTCGATAATTCCATCGAGACAGATGAGACACCTCAACGAATGTCAGGGAATGATATTGTTAAAGAACTTGATGATATGAATTATCTTCTTGGAAGCGAAAACAATCTAATTCGAATTCCAATAGCAATTGGAGAAATAAAAGAATATTTTTTGAGTTGCCGTATTGGTCATCGAATTTATTACATCATTGTTTGGATGTAATGCATATCAAGAAAAATATTTGTGAGATGTAACTTGCTACTATTTTAAATTTCAAAGGCAATACAAAAGACAATTTGCGGTGTCATCGTGATTTGATGGATTGGGGTATAAGAGAAAGACTTCATCCTGAGTTAATTGGGAAAAATGAGTTGAATGTCCCTATTGCCTGTTATTTGATGAAAAATGTGGAGAAAAAACAATTTCTTCAGGTCATGGAAATTTTGAAGGATTCGGATGGTTATTCAAGTAATATTTTGAAAATGGTGAATACACAAGATGTGAAAATGAATTCTCTTAAAACCCATCATTACCATGTCTTGTCATATGATTTTATTCCCATTTCCATTCTCCATTTACATTCAAATAATTCTATTGTTGCGATGATTAAGTTATGTCAATTTTAACGAGATCTTTCTGCCAAAAGATTGAGCAAAAGTGTTGTTCCGAAATTGCAGAGAGATGTACTGATTATTCTTTGAGACTTGGAAAAAAAATTCCCATCGTCTTTTTTCACATGTATGTTTCATTTGACTATGCATCTTCCCAGAGAAGTTCCCTTTGGAGGTCCTGTTTCGAGTCTTTGGATGTATCCTACCGAAAGAATGATGTTTACATTGAAATTGTATGTGAGAAATAAATATCATCCGGAAGGCTCTATTGTGAAATGCTATTTAGCACAAGAATGCATGGATTTTTGTTCATCATACTTATCTAACATCACTACGAGGTCTAATAGACTAATAAGAACTGAAAATGAGCAATATGATCCCATTGAGGCTACATTTCCTTCAATACCCCAAACAGGGGGGATATCTGGATTGTACTCATTGTGTACTTTAAGCAGGGAAGTGTGGGAAATGGCACATCACACAGTATTATTCAACTAAGGTGTGCTTGATGATTATATCAAGTAAGTAAACTAATAAATATTTATTTTTTTCATTGTGTGATTTCTTTATATCTTATGAAATTTTAATGTTTTCATATCTGTAGAGAACATTTAGAAAGTATAAAAAAGAGACGCCGCTCTCTATCTATTAAGAGGAAGGAACTGTTGCACAGAAAAGAATTTTCTGCCTGGTTAAACTCAAAGTTAATAGATTTCTTTTTCTTCTTCTCATAACATAATCACATGTCTTTGTTTAATATTCTATGTTGGTATCTTTTTGGATTTAACTCTACCAATGATTTAAGTATTATATGAAATAAAAGCATTGTCCTTTGGTCCAAACGATGTGGTACGTGATTGTAAGTCAATCGTTGTTAAGGGATTTAAATTTGTTATAAATAGTTGTGCAAAAAAATGGCAACACAGCATGATAGTGTCACGATAAGTGCCACAAAATATTGTTATGTGAGTGCATCAGAAATGTATCCTCGATCAAAAAATATATCATATTACGGTGTTGTTGAAAGAATCATTTTATTAGATTACTATGCACATGGTCATGTCGCAATGATGAAATGCAAGTGGTTTGATTCAATGAAACGACAAGGAATGCATATTGATAACTGTGGATTTAGAGTGACTGATATAAACCGCCATCTTCATACCGACGAACCTTATATTCTTGCATCACAAGCTAAACATGTGTTTTATGTAAGTGACCTATTACAACCACCGTTTGGTGTTATTGTTGATGTTATTCCTAGACATATTTTTGATGAAGGCATGGATGACAATGATGTTGTGGAAGAACCTGTCAGTATTTATTCGAATGATTCATTTGTTGATATGGATGATGTAATTGTTAGAACAGATTGTAAACCAGAAATTTTCACAGACCCCACATAGCGTTGACACATTTATATGTATTTACCTGATATTATCGCAATATTGAATGTATTTTTTTACCTTCCATACAATAATTCAAAATAACTAGTATATTTTTTTACCATTATCGAATATAAAACTATTAATAGCCTCACCAATTTATGTTTAACCACTTCTCTAGTAAATATTGAACATAGAAAAGTCTTTATATTTTATCAATATAAATATCACACATGAAAATGTATCTCATTATTTTATGATACAATTGTATTATTTATAATTTTTCATTATTTATATTTATTTGAGAATATTAATTTAAATTTTCAGGTCAAAATGTGTGATTATGATGATACTAGAAGGATTATAAGAATACCGAGAAACGAACAACATAGGTCTCCTCCTGGAAACAATGCAAGTACAAATTATGTTTGAATATTATGGTCTTTCATATTATTTATCTTGTTATCATTTGTTTTATTTTATCATCTATGTTATTTTAGGCTGCATCGTCGAGGAGACACTTGGATTATGCCACTGAGGATGATATTGTGGTGGGGGTACTGATTCTACAGGTCATCCTACTACTACACCGCTTGAGACACCAGGAGGACATCCTCCCATTATACCACGTCAATATTATCCATACCCACCTTTTTTGTATCCCTTTTTGCCTGCACCCACATCGGATGGTAGTTCTCAGACTCCCATCCCTCATTTTCTATTCCCACCATCCACTGTACATGGTATTATGCCCCGATATATCCCACCGCCATATCCATATCCATATCCTCCCTCATCTGTACTGGGTTATTATAGCATCCCGCCTTTTTATAACTTTAACTTTCATTACATTTTACAAAACCGAGGATCTTTAAGGTTTAGTGTCTTGGAAACCAGGAACTTTAAACATGAAAACAAAAAAGAATCTTCTTAAACACTTGAAAGGCTTCTCCTCATGTTCATCCTAGGTTCATTACTGCATCTCATAACCTGGGGATATATATCAAAAGAAAGGGTGAGCAGAAGGCCCATTAAGGGAAACAAGAGAAACATTTTACATGTGAACTTGAGATACTTAAATAAAGTACTGAAAATAACTTTAAGAAATGAGAAAGAAATCATGAGGCATATCATAATAAAAATAACATTTTTCATAACTTTAAGATGTGGCTGCAACATTTAATATTGACAATCATTTCGTATCACCAAGGTCCATCCCCAAGGTGTTATTAAAATTACCAAGGTTATTCACCAAGGTATCAGTCTAAAGAAGTCATCTCTAGAGATTAAGCCTTTACCCAATGCATTGGAGCGCTATCTGGGCGCACCCTTAACATGTCTTTATTATCATGTGAGCCACATATATAATCATCAATCATTTCCTAAACAACCGATATGGCATAAAATAAATGGGTTTCATTTCATAATCATAACGTTTTAAAAACTGCTTTAAGACATGATCTTTATTTCACTTTAAACCCACGAAAAAGGGAAAGAGGGTTTCATGTATGTAAATACCAGAATTTAAAATAGAACATTTTGATATATATGTGAATACCCCAGTAGAAATAAGAGCTTTGAGTATTCACTTAATAATAGAAAATATCTTTAGAAAAAAGAGAGTCATTTTGAGACGAAAATTCTGCAGCATAACGGCTATGTTACAAGGTTTTTAGAAAACATTGAAAAGAGAGGGGACATGGGTAAAACATTCATAAATGACCCATAAAACAGTATAGGGATAGAATATAAGGGATTTAAGAACATGGTAATGAAATTTGAAAATATACCATATGAAATGAAGAACAAGAAAGGAAGACAAAAATAAGATTTCTCTTATGAAAATTCGGCAGCCTAACTGCATTACATAAACATCAAACAAAAATGATTTGATAAGATCAAATAGGGTATCTCATAATATGAACATAAAAGATAAGTATGATAGATATAGAGATAATACACCAACATAATAAAAATGAACTTTCAAGACTTGACATGGAATTAGAACTTTGAAAAGGGAGAAAGGTGCAAGGACAACTTAAAAATTCAGCAGCCTAACGACGCCACTTAAACTTCAAAATACTGAATTGAAGAGATCAACTGGGGTATCTCATCATATGGTCATAAAAGATAAGTATGATAGATATAGAGATAATACCCCAACATAACAAAAAGGAACTTGAAATAATTGACATGAAAGTAGAACTTCAAAACGAGAAGGGTGAAGAACCACTTAAAAATTCGGCAGCCTAACGACGCCACTTAAAACTTCAAAATACTGAACTGAAGAGATCAAATGGGGTCTCTCATCATTTTATAATAAAATATCAGTTTTATAGATATAGATATCATACCCCAACATAACAAAAAGTAACTTGAAAGAATTGATATGAAAGTAGAATTTCAATATGAGAAGGGTGAAGAACCACTTAAAAATTCGGCAGCCTAAAGGTGCCACTTAAAAATTCAAAATACTGAATTGAAGAGATCAAATGGGGTCTCTCATCATATGATCATAAAATATCACTATGATAGATATAGAGATCATACCCCAACATAATAAAAAGGAACTTGAAATACTTTACATGAAAATGGATCTTGAAAAATGAGAAGGGAGAAAGAATCCATTACAAAAATTTCGGCAGCCTAACGGCGCCACTTAAATCATCATAAAACGAAATAATGAGAGTAAGAGGGGATATCTCATTATGTGAACATGAGAAGTGCAGTAAGAGGAGTATAAAAGAACACCCTTTAACATAATAACATGGAGCATAAAAGAAATTACATAAAAGAGATTTCTTGAAAAGAAAGAGAGAGATCGGATCCCTTACCTTAAAATGTATCTTTTAAAACTCAAAGGTTTGGACCTTGAGGACGTGGGGGCACTTATGGAGGACTCCTTGGGAGGTACGGAGACCAGAACTTAGTTGAGGATGGTTTTGGAGTCAAAAAGATGAGAGGAGGGCTTGGTATTTATAGGGAAAGTGAGGGGACAAGGCATTAATGGCCAAGGGACACCTCACATGTGCTTTTCTCAAACCCATGCGCTCTCTCAAGATATTTCCCATGAAGTTATGCCACATGGGCCCCAAATACAATAATTCATCACCTTTGGTCGACCATCCCTTAAAATATCTCATGACATCATCATGACACAGTTATGATGTCATTAAACATACCGAAACCCTAAAACTGCATTTTTACTATTCACTGAAAAATTCATCTTACTCAGAAAAATCCCAAAATTTCACCTTAACCAAATATCGATGTTCATAAAAAATTTATGAACTCCATTTTATAAAAATAATTTTCTAAATAATTTTAATTTAATTTTTAAATAAAAACACTATTCATCGAGAATTCATTTTTTTCAGAAAAATCCCCAAAATTTACCTTAACATAATATCGATGCTCTGAGTTCAAAAATGAAATCCATTTTAGAAAAATAATTTTCTAAATATTTTTAATTTAAATTTTAATTAAAGAACACTATTCACCTAAAAAAACTAATACTTGAATAATAATTTTTGAAACTGTTATTAACCCATTTTATTGAATCTCATTACTTAATCTAGGTGTCTAAATTATATTAAAACGTTCATTGAGTGAAATTACTAATCCATTTGGTCACATTACTAATCCTAAGCGTAAAATCACTATTCATAATTTACTATTCATCAAAAATCAAGTTTATCTTATTAGACTCAAAATTTCGTACTGAACATAATTGTAGAAGACCATTTTTTCGGAAATCATTACACATTTTTATTTATTTAAGGTTTTCATAAACATTTTTAAAATATCTTTTCTCTAAAATTCGTAAAAAAAAATTCATTCTATATTTATCCGGACTTTTGAAAATTCATAAACTTCATCATAAGAAGAAATCCCAATTTTTATTTAAAACAAAGGATTACACAAGGCAGTTACGGTCTCCTTACATAGCCCCTTATCACACCAGCATAGGACCTATGTTTAAGGTGTGCTAAGGTGAGAGAATCTGAGGGAGGCTCGGCCAACACCGCATGAGTAGTAATTTCTATCAGTTTGAACTTCTCACGAAGGCGATCCCGTTCTAGCTTCACACAATGAAGTTCAGCTTGGGTTTGGCCTAGAGCAAAGCCTAGTGGTGCAACCTCCTTCCCAAATTCTATTAGATGGGCTTCGATCAGTCCAAGACTACTGGGTGAGGACATCGAATCTTCTTTCTATAATAATTAACCAAGATTACTTGTATTTAGAGACAATAATCAAAATGTTTAGTTTCCAGCGGTCATATTGACCAATGGTCATATAACAGTCAAAACCCAATGGTCTCATTTTAATTATACCCATGTTATCAAATGAAAATGTTTTGTCGAGTATAAAATAAAATATAAAATTAGGAAACAAGATTTATTCAAAATTTCGGGTCATTACAATCTTCCCCCCTTATGAAATTGCATCCTCGCAATTTTTAAAATTGGGTTTTGAAATTTCATTGAATGTCCCACATCAGAAAAGGAGTTAGTAAAACTATTACTTTAAAAGAAAGAAAGGGAAGTACAAAGGTCACCCGAGTTAACCCACAATAGGATTCCATGTAGGAAAACATGGACATGGAGGATAAAAAAAGGGTTATGTTATGAGGGAGAGTGATAGAGAACATGATTAGGAGAAAGTTAACCATAAGAAAATCACAAACTTATGATGTGTGTAAGAGGTCTTTGATTAACTAGTAGGAAACATAAACCAACAAAGTTTTTGTTTTACGTTTTTTTTTTCATAACTTTGATGAATTCATTTACAACATAGAACAAAAACATAAGGAAATATATCTACCTTCATGTAGAGTTTCATACTTTAATAAGTTTCTACCAAAACTAATCTTTTCTCCAAACGATGAGCATTCAAAACTACTTGGTCTCATCAAAACACAAGAATCATCTTCTAGAGAATCACATAATCCACAAAAGATCAACTATCTATTTCTTTTATCTTTAAACATTATCCCAAAAATAGAAAGGGTAAGGTAAAACAACTCTTCAAAAAGAATCCCATAGGAATGGAAACTACTTTTAAATCTTCAAAGTTCCATGGTACTACCCAAAGTTCATCATATACCATTTCGTAAATAACGGTCCTTAAAATTCCTCAAAATAAACCAAACTAAGATTGAAACACAAATACAAGAAGGATTTGATAACATAGTCTTCCAAAATAAACTTCATTGTTCATCTCCAAAACACATCAACCACTCCTAACAACTTATAACAAAAATAGCTAACCTAAAAATATTTTACCCAAGATAAGTTAATCATTCCCATAAGTAACCTAAATTACTATAAGTCCACCTTAAATTCATCAATTTTTAAAAATATAAGTCAACCTTAGTCCTCAATGAAAATACCGTAGTAATCTATTTACCTCGATCATATAGAGTCCCTAAAATATTGAACGTATTCCAAAATAATAATCATCTTTTAATCTCTTAATAATCCCTATCATATTAATACGACAATCGTCGCATTTCCTATCACATTGGTTATTGGGACATGTTCTTCCATTTCCCACCATTAACTAAGAAGAGAAAGCATATTTATGGGCTTAATTACTTAACCAATAATCATGAAAAGGAACTGAAAGCATATAAGGATAACTTGTAGAAGAAAAGTATACCCTAAATCGTGATCCCCTAGGTTCCCATCTAGGTTATCCATGATCATATATTCTTATGTGAATATTTATTTTATTTTATCTTTGTTCTTTTAACAATGGTTCATACTAAGCTTATGAATTTACCAAAGCATATCCCCCGGGAGTGTCGTAACCAAGAGTGCAGCAAGGCCTGTTATCATGTACCAGTTCTCGTTCGAGTCTAGCTCAAAGCGGTGTTTTCAGGTTTTACCCCTATGTACATCTGTGCCAGAGCCACCTCTACCTGCTCGTATCCAGAAAGGGATGTATTTGCTTGGCAACCCCTTACTCAATACTCACCAAAATACCAGGAAGATTTCCTATATTTAAACTTTTCTATAGGGTTCTTCCTAGAGTTTTCATATCCTAATTTCCACAAATAACTAAACCATCCTTTGATACCAACTATATCATCCCGCCTTTTTATAACATTAACTTTCATTACATTTTACAAAACCGAGGATCTTTAAGGTTTAATATCTTGGAAACCAGGAACTTTAAACATGAAAACATAAAATATTCTTTTTAAACACTTTAAAGGATTCTCCTCATGTTAATCCTAGGTTCATTACTGCATCTCATAACCTGGGGACATACATCAAAAGAAAGGGTGAGCAGAAGGCCCAGTAAGGCAAACAAGAGAAACATTTTACATGTGAACTTGAGGTACTTCAATAAGGTCATGAAAAGAACTTTAAGACATGAGAAAGAAATCATGAGGCATATCATAATAAAAATATCATTTTTCATAACATTAAGATGTGGTTGCAAAATTTAATATTGACAATAATTTCGTTTCACCATGGTCCAACCCCAAGGTTTCATTAAAATTACCAAGGATATTCACCAAGGTATCAGTCTAAAAAAGTCATCTCTAGAGATTAAGCCTTTACCCAATGCATTGGAGCTCTATCTGGGCGCACCCTTGACATGTATTTATTATCATGTGAGACACATATATCATCATCAATAATTTCATAAACAACCCATATGGCATAAAAGAAATGGGTTTCATTTCATAATCATATCGTCTTAAAAACTGCTTTAAAGACATGATCTTTATGTCACAATAAACCCACGAAAAAGGGAAAGTGGGTTTCATGTATGTAAATACCAGAATTTAAAATAGAAAATTTTTATATATATGTTAATACCCCTGTAGAAATAAGAGCTTTGAGTATTCACATAATAACAGAAAATATCTTTAGAAAAAAGAGAGAGTCATTTTGAGATGAAAATTCTGTAGCATAACGGCTATGTTACAAGGTTTTTAGAAAACATTGAAAAGAGAGTGGAAATGAGTAAAACATTCATAAATGACCCATTAAACAGTATAGGGATAGAATATAAGGTATTTAAGAACATGGTAATGAAATTTGAAAATATACCATATGAAATGAAGAACATGAAAGGAAGACAAAAATAAGATTTCTCCTATGAAAATTCGGCAGCCTAACTGCGTTACATAAACTTCAACCAAAAATTAATTGATTAGATCAAATAGCGTATATCATCATATGAACATAAAATATCAGTATTATAGATATATAGATAATACCCCAACATAATAAAAAGGAACTTTCAAGACCTAACATGGAAGTTGAACTTTGAAAAGGGAGAAAGGTGCAAGGACCACTTAAAAATTCACCAGCCTAACGACGCCACTTAAACTTCAAAATACTGAATTGAAGAGATCAAATGGGGTATCTCATAATATGGTCATAAAAGATCAATATGATAGATATAGAGATCATACCCCAAAATAACAAAAAGGAACTTGAAATAATTGACATGAAAGTAGAACTTCAATACGAGAAGGGTGAAGAACCACTTAAAAATTCGGCAGCCTAACGACGCCACTTAATACTTCAAAATACTGAATTGAAGAGATCAAATGGGGTCTCTCATCATATGATCATAAAATATTAGTATGATAGATACAGAGATCATACCCCAACATAACAGAAAGGAACATGAACATGAAAGTAGAACTTCAAAATGAGAAGGGTGAAGAACCACTTAAAAATTCGGCAGCCTAACGGTGCCACTTAAAAATTCAAAATACTGAATTGAAGAGATCAATTGGGGTATCTCATAATATGATCATAAAAGATCAGTATGATAGATATAGAGATCATACCCCAAAATAATAAAAAGGAACTTGAAATACTTTACATGAAAATGGATCTTGAAAAATGAGAAGGGAGAAAGAATCCGTTACAAAAATTTCAGCAGCTTAACGGCGCCACTTAAAACTTCATAAAACGAAATAATGAGAGTAAGAGGGGATCCCTCATTATGTGAACATGAAACGTGCAGTAAGAGGAGTATAAAAGAAAACCTTTTAATATAAGAACATGGACCATAAAAGAAATTACATAAAAGATATTTCTTGAAAAGAAAGAGAGAGATCGGATCCCTTACCTTAAAACGTAACTCTTAAAACTCAAAGGTTTGGACCTTGAGGACTTGGGGGAACCTTTTGAGGAATCCTTGGGAGGTAAGGATACCATAACATTGTTGGGGATGGTTTTGGAGTCGAAAAGATGAGAGGAGGGCTTGGTATTTATAGGGAAAGTGAGGGGACAAGGCATTAATGGCCAAGGGAAACCTCACATGTGCTTTCCTCAAACGCATGTGCTCTCTCAAGATATTTCCCATGAAGTTAGGCCACATGGTCCCCACATACAATAATTCATCACCTTTGGTCAACCATCCCTTAAAATATCTCATGACATCATCATGACACAGTTATGATGTCATTAAACATAACGAAACCCTAAAACTGCATTTTTACTATTCACTGAAAAATTCATCTTACTCAGATAAATCCCAAAATTTCACCTTAACCAAATATAGATGCTCTAAATACATTTATGAACTCCATTTTATAAAAATAATTATCTAAATATTGTTAATTTAATTTTTAAATAAAAACACTATTCATCGAGAATTCATTTTTTTTCAGAAAAATCCCCAAAATTTACTTTAACATAATATCGATGCTCTGAGTTCAAAAATGAAATCCATTTTATAAAAATAATTTTCTAAATATTTTTAATTTAATTTATATTTAAAAAACTCTATTCACCAAAAAAAATAATACGTGAATAATAATTTTTGAAACTGTTATTTACCCATTTTATTGAATCTCATTACTTAATCTAGGTGTCTAAATTATATTAAAACTTTCTTTGAGTGAAATTACTAATTCATTTGGTAACATTACTAATCCTAAGCGTAAAATGACTATTCATAATTTACTATTCATCAAAAATCAAGTTGATCTTATTAGACTTGAAATTTCGTACTGAACATAATTGTAGAAGACCATTTTTCGGAAATCATTACACATTTTTATTTATTTATGGTTTACATAATTTTTTTAAAAATATTCTTTCTCTAAAATTCATAAAAAAATATGCATACTATATTTATCCGGACATTTGAAAATTCATAAAGTTCAACATAAGAAGAAATCCCAATTTTTATTTAAAACAAAGGATTACACAGGGTAGTTACGGTCTCTTTACATATCCCCTTATCACACCAGCATAGGACCTAAGTTTAAGGTGTGAAAAGGTGAGATAATCTGAGGGAGGCTCGGCCAACATCACAGGAGTAGTAATTTCTATCAGTTTGAACTTCTCGCGAAGGTGATCCCGTTCTAGCTTCACACGATGAAGTTCAGCTTGGGTTTGGCCTAGAGCAAAGCCCAGTGGTGCTACCTCCTTCCCAAATTCTATTAGATGGGTTTCGATCGGTCCAAGACTACTGGATGAGGACATATAATATTCTTTCTATAATAATTAACCAAGATTACTTGTATTTAGAGACAATAATCAAAACGTTTAGTTTCCAGCGGTCATATTGACCAATGGTCATATAACAGTCAATACCCAACGGTCTCATTTTAATTATACCCATGTTATCAAATGAAAAACTTTTTTCGAGTATAAAATAACACATAAAATTAGGAAACAAGATTTATTCAAAATTTCGGGTCGTTACAGTTATCCATCGAGTTTTCTGCCTCCATCAGTACACTTTGCATCTACTATACATAGTACTCCTGTAGATATCTCACCTACCATGGAGGCTTCCCCCCTCCAGACGTAGCACTTCAGGGGTCAGCAGATCCCCCTTCTACTGGTATTTGTTTAAACATTACTATTACTGATTAATGATAAATTTATATATATTATTTTCTTTTATTTTTGGTTTCATGATTAGCTCCAGCCTCTACCAGATGACGAGGCCGCACAAAAATGCGCGAGGTTTGGAATCGGCACACGCAAATCATAGTTGATTAAATGAGGACAATGATATAATTAATAAAAATGGAACAGAATGTAAAAGTTTTATGGGAACACTTGCTAGACACAACAATATCATTCTGGTTCAACCGATACGTTGGAAGGCAATTAGTAAACAAATAAAGGACAAAGCCTGGGCAGAGATTTGGGTACGTAACGTTAATCACCTTATATATATATATATAAATTTATAATATTTTCTTAACAAATATTATGTCCATTGCAAATTCGATATAATTTTCCTAATGGAAAAAATTCAAAGGATGCAAGGATAATGGATTTATATGAAATGTGGCGAGCCTACAAGTATGATTTATATCTTGGTTGAAAAAATAAAGTTGGTACAGAGCTTGAAGAAGTACCAGTGATTCAAGATTGCCGAATATCACAATATAAAGAGATGATCAACTATTGGAAGAGTCCATCATTTAAGGTGATTGTAAAATTTATATATATATATTCATTTATTTATTTGAAAATTATTTTAAATTACTTGTTTTATTTATGTTAATGAATTTATATAATTATTTGTTTATAGGATAAATAAAACAGAAATAAAACAAACGAGAGTTTAATGAAACACATTTATACTCGCAGACACACTTCATTACCAGATCATGAGCAGACGCAGGTAATTTAACATTTAAAATATTTAACTTTTTTTACTGTAATTTTTTAACTTCCAATTTTGATTTATTTCTTTTTTTTTTCAGAAAGAGGAATCGAATATCGAGGTTCGTGTTCCTCACTCAACTTTTTTTTGTACAAGCCGGAAAAAGAAAGATGGTGTCGTGCCAAATACCGACACCGAGAAGGCGATATTAAGTATATTTCAATTTCTTTGATTTTTATTGAATTTAATTCCTTATATTATTTAATCATTTTAATTTATGTTATATATCAATCAACAGAATTCTTTAGAGGCATTGGCATAAAAAGAACCTGACAATTTGGGCCCAAACAATCATCTACATTAGGTATTAGGAGATGAACATAAGGGTAGAGTGAATTGTCGACCTAGGAAGAAGATTATACCATCTTGATACTGGTCTACTAACGTTTCTTCGAGTACCAGTTCTAGTTTTGTCACAGTGGAACAAATGAATGCTGAAATCAATGAAGAAAGTCAAAAATCAGAACAAGCGATTATTGCAAATATGAAGAAATTTATGTCCTCCCTTTCTTCTACACTTCCACCAGAATCAGATGCAACGGTTGATGCCTTTTTGATGTCTATGCATTCTACTAATGTAGATTCTTCTGTCGGAGCCAGAGCCAGACCTAGTTCTGGACCCGGTGCTAGTGCCGGTTCAGATGCAGATGTTGATGATGATGTTGGTGGTGTGAGAGGTGGTGATGGTGTTTCTGTAGGTGGTGTGGATGAGGGTTATCCTGATTCTGATGATACTGATATTGAGACTCACTTTTGATGTAAATTTTATTTTTAGATTGGTAATGAATGACGAGTTCCATGCATCTGATTACACTGATTTTTTGATCGATATCATTAATATTTACCATATCTTATTGGGAATGAGAATGACTAATAAAATGTTTTTCAAGCAAGAAATCATAGAATATGCTTTTCAACCAACAATGATAGAATAAGGAATTCTAGACATAAATTCAACATCAACTTCAGTATTAGGTGATTGATTCAGGGACAATATAAAATGTTATTCAAGAAGGAAATTAATAGGACTGAGAGATTCCCAGATTTACCTATTTATAAATTTTAAAATATAAGCATGCTAAGATAGATGAAGTAGTTAATTCATTCTATCCCTAATGATCCCTAATGATTTAAATACCTAGGATTTTCTTATCTACACCTAAGCCATTCATTTAAAACATAATTTTCATTTTGGATTTAACAATAGAGAACATATTTATGTCTTTTAAAAATATCATCATGTAATAAATATACAATATTAGGTAAATGATGTAGGTTTTAGTTAATTTTAAATAAAAGAAGGCATTATAATGAATTCTAATGAACTTGTTACCTAGAAAAATATGAATCAAAATTTAAGCAGCACTTCTATGAGGTTTGTTTCCGGCCAGACTGAGATTTATTTAAATGGCATACTTTCTTTGGTTTGAACTCAGTAGGATAATCATCAAGAGGTATCATATAAAGATTTTCATTCAAATCACCATACTGGAAATCATTTTTAACAACTAACTACTCTATATGAAAGTCGTTATAAGTTGCAAAATCTATCAAAAGATGAATTAAATAATGCTTAAAAAAAGGGAAAATAATTCATCATAATCAATTCCCTCTATTTAAAGGATTCCCTTGGAAACTAGACAAGATTTTTATTTGATTTACATCCCGTAGTGTTGTCCTCATTTCATTCAATGATCCATTTATAACCAATTAATTTGGAAGTAGTTGGTTTGTTACAAACATCTCATGTATGTTTCTTATTTATCTATTACATTTCATTATTCATTGGAAATACCTACTTATTTGAGTCTCTTTATTATAAAGCATACCTATGTGATTTAGGTTCATCATTATTAAGATTTGAGGCCATATAAAAAGGCAACTGAAGCCACAACATATCAGAAGAATGAGACAGGAGGTCTGGGGACTCTCATTTTCCTATCATAGCTCAATTGATAATCATTATGAGTAGTATAATTTTTAGAATCTAAATTTGAACTAGAGCTATACATTGAATCAGTGGCATTAGTGGGATAAGGAGGTTGTGGAATAGGATAAGCCTCAGCCTAAAAATGATATGAGGGATCATGTTCCATATCCTTTTCATGGATTGTATCATTATTGTCCGGGGTGGAAGTTTTGGTCTTAGGAAAACTGAATGAACTCTATAGAAAGATATTCAATACCATTATCTACTCTTCGGTCTTAATAATCTTTGCAGTGTGATTTTACATTGAATATTTTAAGGTTTAAATGGTTTGGAATGCATCATATTCTTTTTATTATATAAATCCTAACATTCTTAGAGATTTTAGTTATGAAGATGATGAAATTGGATCCTCCAACAGAAGAACTAGTCATGGATATCTCCCAAAAATCTGATAGTATGTATTCAAGTGGGTTGGCGACATTGAAATAAGAAATTTTGAATCTCACCCTCTTGTATTTTCCCATCACACAATCTCTGGAAAATGAAAGATTTATAGTTGTGATGTTACTCAATATCCCTTGGTTGTTGTTTTCCTCTAAGACTTTGGAGTTGAAATTCCCTATCTTATATGCTATATAACATTATGTTTCCTTAAAGGATGGGTACCCACCATACATTAATTAAGGTGATGATGGATTGATTATCTAAGTCTATAATATTGGATCATATTCCCTCATCCTTTCACCTGTTATTTTTTTCCTAAGAATACATCTACTTCTCTCTTTTTGACTAGCTCTAAAAATGACTCTCTCTGTTGGAAAATATGAAATGAACAACTAGAGTCTAGGACCCACTCTTGATTGAGTGTATAAATAGACACATTCAAGATTTTAAAATATGTCATAGCCTGAATCAACCATAAAATATATTTTAGTGGGATGTTTGGATTCTAACTCATGCATGAGTTTCCTACGCTCGGGCTTAATGTGCCTAGGTTTACCATAGTGAAAACATATTACTTTTATATCCATATATCTTGTGCTAGATTTGGGTTATTTATTAATCTTATATTTGTCCCTACTGAATTGTTTTATCTTACCTTTAGATTAAGGTCTCCCCTTGTGAAAAAATCTTATACTCACCTTTTATTTTTGTTCTAGAATCCAATTCCTTAGACATATGGGCTGATTTGATATCTTCTAATGTTAAATAGACTTAACCATACATCATGGTCGTAACAAGTGTTCTATATCTATTTTCAAGAGTGATTGATATGATCATTTCTAGATACTCATCATCTACATAAACATTAATATTGTCTAAATCTACATGAATTTATTAACCTCATCTAAATGGTTTTTTATAGATGTGCTAGGATTCATTTAGAATGTCAATATACAATGTTTCTTGTAAATTTTTCCTACAAATGAGGCAATCATGTATAATTTTCATGTTTAAGCCAAACTCCCTCAGTGGTAGAATCATAATAAACTTCTATAAAGGGCTTATCAACAACATAAAGTAATAGGAACTAAGGTGGAATAACAAGTATACCTGGGGGAAATTCATGGTATTCATCAATGGTCTGGTCAGTTTCATTAATATTAATAATGGGTTTCATAGGCCCATATAGGAAATCAATGAAAACTTGTTGTATTTGCAAGGATCTTATTTAGGGGGGTGTGCTGGGGAAGGGGTAGGGGTGTGTGCAGGTGGGGGGGGGCAAGTGGGGGGCAGGGGGGTGTGCAGGTTGGGGCAGGGGAGGGGGAGGGGTGTGTAGGTGGTGGGAAGGGGGTAGGGAGAGGGGGCAAGGGGTGTGCAGGTGGGGGGGGGGGGTGTTCTGGGGCAGGGGGAGGGGTGTGTGTAGGTGGGGGTTGGGGGGAGGTGGGGGGTCGGGGAGGGGGCATGGGGTGTGCTGGTGGGGGGAAAGGGGCAGAACGAGGGGGTAGGGGGTGTGCAGGTGGGGGGGGGGTAGGGGGGTGTGCTGTGGCAGGGGGAGGGGTGTGTGTAGGTGGGGGGGGCATGTGGTGGGGGGGGCAGGGGGAGGGGGGTGTGCAGGTGGGGGGGTAGGGGAGGGTGCAGGGGGGTGTACCGGTTGGGGGCAGGGGGTAGGGAGAGGGGGCAGGGGGGTGTGCAGGTGGGGGGCAGGGGGTGTGTTGTGGGAGGGGGAGGGGTGTGTGCAGGTAGGGGGGCAGGTGGGGGGGGGGAGGGGTGTGCAGGTGGGGGCAGGGGAGGGGACATGGGGGTGTGTAGGTGGGGGCAGGGGGCAGGGAGAGGGGGCAGGGGGGGTGTGCAGGTGGGGGGCAGGGGGCAGGGAGAGGGGGCTTGGGGGTGTGTAGGTGGGGGGGGGAGCAAGGGGCAGGGAGAAATTCTCATTTTCTCCCTTATTTTTTTCTCCCAAATCAAATCTAAACAATTGTTTTTTCTTCGATCTTAATTATTATTTTTTCTATAAATGCTTTTAAATTCATGGAAACATTGATTATATTTATATCCTATGTTATATTTATATTCCTATTTATATTGTTTTTAAAAAATAATGAAGGTATTTCTAACCATGCTTTTGTTCTCTCTAGGCTTCAAAACACTTATAGAATATACTATGGTGGATGTGTTTATGTTCTTATGGAATGGTGAGTTTGGTGTTTATATAGATTCAAATTTTCAATAGGTTTATATTTTTTTCTCATTTGTTCATATTTTTTCAATACACTCTTTTTTTCCATATAGAATCGTATTTTTATGTTCGTACAATATATTGTTTTTTAAAATTTTCAGAGTACATTTTATTATAAATGAGACCAATTTAATATATAGGTTCATATTTGTTTTCTTATAGTATACTGTATGAATCTTCTTTTGCAGTGATTTTGATTAAGTGGTTCTAGATACATGCATGTATTTCATTTTTTTGAGAATTTGTAGGATCTTAATCAGGTCTTTATTATTCATTTCTTGCACTGTAAAGGATTTAATATGATTTCCTTAAGTTATATCGCTGGTTTTGGTGATCAATTTTGTTAGTTGCTGCCACTGTTTTTGAATCTTATTCATCAGAATATTTATGGCAACTTCAAGTTCATAGAAAGTGTTTTCATGTTTAAAGGTTTGGAGCTATGAGTATAATGAAAATTGATAGTGATATGCAGATATCGATTCAAGAAGAGGAAGCTGCATTAACCTAGAAAAATATTCCAACCGTAGAATCAGTGTAGGTGTACCAATAGCCAGGACTAGAAAAATATCTTCAATTTTTAATTGGAACAATGTCTCAATGTAGGATCAATAATAGAAAAGTAATGGTATTGTTTTCTTTTTATGGATTCTGATGTGCGGATTATTTTGATTTGAGGAGTTCAGTTCGCATCAGAAAACATGTATTATTACAGGAAGGTATCAGCTCAATAATCATGTTCTTCTTGAATTTTACTTCACAGTAATTTAATTTGGCTACAATGGGAAGGTTGGGTTGTTTAGGTTGTTTTATTTCTGGGCACTAATGTTCAATTTCTATTGTTTTTTAGCAAGTAAGGTTTTGATTTTTCATCTTCAATGTCAATGCCTTAGTTTCAACCTATATACATCATGATCTATGAGGAAGGTGTTCTATCCTCATTTAATGAATTTATTTTTCTTTATATACATAATAAAAAATTTACAATTATTTTATTTTTTTCTAATTTTTTTCTCAGTGCATGTGAATATAGAAACATGAATTGGAAATGAAAGCAGGTAATTTATCCTAAAATCATGAATTTATCCTCCCTTCCGTCCAACATATGAATTAATGTGATTTTTTCACTATTTACTCCACTATATATTGTTTTTTATGCACTAAATACCTTCATAAAATAGCCTACATGTCTAGATCTCTGCAATAGGTGTGTTTTCCTAAAATTGTGGAATTAACCTCCCTTCCGTCTGTCATTTTTTGTTTGCATTTACACACTGTATGAATGCAGGTAGTTTTTCATAAAATTGTGGAGTTAACCTCCCTCCCTTTTATCCTACAAATGAATGCACGTAATTTTATTAACTATTGAATCCACTGTGTATTGTTTTTTAATTAAATTTCTTTAAATTCATACTGTACATTATTATTATAAAAAACTAAATGTATTCATACTCTTTTAACATGTTTCTAATTAATAATAATTCTTTACCTTTAATAATATGAACACCTTTGAGATTATTTCTACAGAATGTCATTGTTTTATATTATAACGACTGTCTTACTATTTATGACATTAGTTTCTTCTTCATTAATTACATATCAATTGTCAATTTATGTGTATTAATGCTGGTGGGGGAAGGGTTTGGGAATAGGGGAGGGGCTGGTGGGGGATGGGGCTGGGCAGGGGGTGGAGGAGGTGGGAGGGGGAGGTGCTGGGAAGGGGTGGGAGGAGAACCAGGGAAGGGGAAAAGCTGGGAATGGGGGAGGGGAGGGGGGAGGTGCTGGGAAATGGTGGGAGATTATTCTGGTTAGGGGGACGGGAGGAGCTGGGCAGGGAGTGTAAAGTTGCAGGGAGCGGCTAGGCATGGGGGAGGGGAGGGGTGGGGGAGAGTGCAGGGCCTGAAGAGAAGTTGGGAGGGGGCTGGTGGGGATGTGGCTGGGAAGGGGAGAGGGTCTGGGTGGGGATGTGTCTAGGAAGGGGAGAGGGTGATGGTGGGGGATGGTGCTAGGTAGGGAGGTGTAAATGTGGGGGGGGGAGCGGCTAGGCATGGGGGAGGGGAGGGGGGTGGGCTTCAGAGAAGTGGGGCGGGGGCTGGTGGGGATGTGGCTAGGCAGGGGAGAGGGTCCTCGTGGGGGATGGTGCTGGCCATGTGGGAGGGGTGGGGGAGGGGGCTGGTGTGTTTGTTTAGTTTAGTTATTCTTCCACCCCAATATTGAGTTCATTGACATGTTCATCCATCTTCAATTCATCCCAAAGAGGATTTTTTTAAACTAGAATGTGGTTATAATTGTTACGAGAATGTTATTATATTGACATTACGATTTCAACATGTGCAATGTTTTTGAATAAAAAATCTGGTTATTACATTGGTGACTGAAATATAAGAATGATGAACCAGCATATGCATGTAGTGATTGTTATATACAGGTTTTTTGATCATTATTAGTGAAATTTAATCACTTAACCATTAATTTTAGGATTCTCTAATTTTAACTTCTCTGTGCAGGTTCAATATCAACCTGTGGTGGGGTGTATTTCAAGGAACTCTATACAGATATTCAAAGTACATTCTTATTTAATATTATGCATTACATTTGAATAGAATCATTGGATGTTTTATGTGAATGACATTACACAACACATGATGATTTGTAATCTTATACTTATGATTTTATGAGTACAATAAAAAATGTTGTGAGGTTATTGGTGATATTATCTAATGCATATTTCATAATTGAAATAATTCATTGCAGTGTGTTATTGTTATTAAAAGGTATCAAGTTATAAACTGTTCAGTAGTTTCTACATGAGTCCACAAGATTTCAACTGAAGAGATTTAATGGATGGATGGTACTTTGGTTATGCTGGGTTGTCATTGCATTTATTTTTACTCATTGCTAGAGTTGTGTATTACCTCTTTTATCTTGGTGATTTTGTTCTCCTACAATTAAAACTAATTTAGTTAGCTTTTTGATTTTTCAGGTTATGTTCGAAATGAGGCTAATAGAAATTATGGTGAGATTGACATGGCAGAATGTTTTGGTTTGTTTAATTTTCAGGAACATTTTCACTATCACTGTTTTCATGGTCATGTAAATTTTCAAGCATAGTAGAGGCATAAAGTGGTGCTATTGTGTATGTATGATATCTAAATTTTTTTTCCACATTTGTAACATGTTTCTACAAACATGTGCAGGTACTAGATCACTACCAACCAGCAACCACCAATACTTCTCTACTACAGCGCCACAGGAACCCAATTTTGAAAGGTTTTTACTACCACAATTTATTGAATTTATTTTCATTCCAAAGGAGACACCATATACTATTACAGGATTCTATTACTGTAATATTTTTCACCCAACTATTTTCTAAAGAAACAATGTATCCAAAAAATTCATATTTGTTTCCATGTGTTCCATTAAAAATCAACTCTGAAACAATTGTTTTTTCGGTTTGACTGTTTCACTATTTATATTACTTCTTCATAATTGATATAAACTATTATGTTTTATAAATTGTAATCTATATTTAATAATAATAATTATTTTATAGTGTCGTGCATCGCACGGGTGGAGTACTAGCTATAATTGAATATGGATGGATCATGTATTGCAGGGGAGATAAGTGGAGGCGGGTTGGTTTAGAACAATATGGTATTAGCATTAAAATTGAATGTGGATGGATCGTGTATTGCGGGGGAGACGAGGGGAGGCGGGTTTTGTTTAGAACAATAGGGGCTTGGTGATTCTATGTTTCAATTCCTTTTATTGAATGGGTACCTCCATTAGGGACTGCGATGAATACATGCCTTATGTTGTGTAATATTTTCAATGAGGAGATTGATGAAGAATAATCCGACTCAATTGTGTTGGTTCGGCTATTTCCGAAGATGGTGGTGGTTCCATGGGATTTGGATTACCTTTTATGGGGGGTGTAGGTGCAGGGTGGGGGCTGTCTAGGGGGAGGGGGGTGTATAGTGAGGAGGGGGCAAGGGGTGGGGTTCAAGGTGCAGGGGGGTGGGGAATGGGAGGTGTACAGGAGCAGGGGGTGGGGGTGCTGGTGCAGTCCTCCCAACAGCCAGCACTGTTCACCGTTCAGGTTTTTTTTATATAGTGGAAAGCCCTATTTCCACGGTTTTATTATATATGAATGTTATAGGTATCAATTTTTAATCGTTAATATATCATATATGATAGAATCTTCTAATTAGAGATAAATTTAGATACTCCTTGAAATTTCTTATGATAACATCCCTCTATCATAGAGGTGACATCCCATCTATCCTATGATATTGGCCAACTATTCTAGGAAATAAATGATTGTTCATTCATCCAAATCTATAAAACTATCATATGATAACTCTAATATATATCATAAAATATTATAGAAATTGTAAAAGACGAAATATCTTTTCATATCCTCTAAAATTATTTCCAAATACATCATAAACACTAATTTACTGATATCTTATCACTAATTGAATCCTATGATATATAAATATAATAGAATTTAGAGTAAATTCTTTCCTCCAGCCACTCCAAATAAAGAATTGTAGAAGTATCATTATATACTCATTCTATAGGGTATTGATCATTCAGTTCCAAATTTATATTTTTCCAGTTGTGTCATGAACTTCTAATATGAGAACCACTCTCAGTTTGGTAAGGAAGTTGAGTGTGACCTTAAATACTACCTCCAATTTGCCACATTTTTAGAAATTGTATTGAGGTTATAATACATACAATATGAGTGGAATTACAACTTTATTCATAAGAAAAGAAGGAAACCCTAAAACTATTCATGACAGAGAATAGAAGATAAAAAATCCCATTAATAATATAATCATGCATGTAATTCCCTATATAGAAAAGAACAATATCTCTAAAGAAATACCATGAAATAATGAAATTCCAATGAGGGTTGAGAACCCATATAATACTAACAGATCACCAAATCACAAACTATTAATGTTCACATCACTCTAAAAAACCATTTACATAACAATAAATAATATAATATTAAAGTAATAGTGAGAATAAAATTATACTTAGGTTCCACCCCGAAAAAATTCATACTAATTTAAAACAAGCATACTAATGACTTTGTGAATAAACAGTGAAACTATATCATCTCCCACTCTAGGTAAAATGAAAAACTAAATATCCATAAGATTTATCACCACATATATATAACATACATTTATATGAAATTATAAAACATAAAACATAAATATTAAAGACATTATGTTATTATACCACAACTATATAAAACATAAATATTTAAAAATTCATATAACAACAAAATACCACAACAACATGCCACAACCTCAAACCACAACCACATACCATAACCTCATACCACAACCAAGTCTACCACATAATAATATAACTAAAACATAAAAACCCTATGGATGTAAGAAATAAGGAAAGTGGGAGATTAATAAGAAATTAAACTCTCATTTATCATTGATATTGGGGTTAAATTTTCACCTAGGTCCTCATATAGGAATCAGTTATGTAAACTATCTCAAGCGGTTTTATGTTAAAAATATTATAAAGTACCAAGATACAATATAACACAAAACCCAATCACATGGTCAAAATACTATCTATATAATTCTATAACAATCCCATAACACATATTTATATCTTTTCAAAACATCCATTAACACTTATAAAAAACCCAATAACCATATAAGAAAATAACCAAAATAATTCAAAATCATACTCATTTATCATTATATATTTTTAATTTTTTTACATGTTTATATATAATTTTTACTATATAAATTATTTTAATTTTTAATTATTAACTAACATTATTCACCATTCACTATGATAAATTATTTTTTTCGTCAAAATTGATATTTACCCAGTTACATAATTTTTTAAACCTAATTCCAAATATGAAATAAATTTTTTCAAATAATATTTATCACTGTATAAAGTTAATTTTTTTAAAATACATAATAATATAGAGAAGATATTTTTCTTAAATAAAAAAAATTCATATGTAATGAATGATTATGTTTTACTAATTATCATTCATTACTTATTTAATTGATATTAAAATTTTAATAAAAAAGTTGACTCTATGACTTCTAATAAATTAATAATAAAAAAATGTTAAATTTTTATCATAAAAATTTAAATATACCCATTACTCTATATAATTTTCATATGTAAAATGACCATATATCCAAATACTATAAATACAATGACCATAGGATAGTAATATTACCCATTTACTTTTCCATATATAACCATAGATACTTATATAAAACCAGTATTTCTTATTCATCCATTAAATATTAAAAATGTTTATCATATCTATAATTTTTTAATTCGTTCCATAGTTATAATTGGTGGAATGGACATCATAGGAGACCACACGGATGAACATTTCAAGGTCGTAGTCTTTATGATTACTTGTGGTTTTATTCCTCTTATAATTATCAAAATTATTATTAATATTTTTCGAATATATTAATGATCATTTATTTTTTGATATTATAAATTAATGAAATTAAGTAATTATTCATTTTAGTTTCATGTTGCATATAATGAATGTTATCTATCACATACTAAATATTAAAGGTAAATGAATAATAAAAATATGTGGTGTTATATTATAAAAATTAACCATAAAAATATCATCTATGAAATGAAAAAACAGTGGTAGTTTTATTTCATCACATCTTTGGGTTCCGATGCACTTCGTCAAGTTTATGATATTTCAAGAGAACTTTGACTGGTTGAGTGGTCATGTGTCATAATAATTTATCTATATGATCCTATATCTCTACAAATGATTCATCACAAGAGTGGTCATATTCCATGTGGTATTAAACATTCTTATCTATGTACATGTGTATTAATCCTTATACATTAAAATTATAATTATCAGATATCATGAATCGTATATATTCATATATTAATGAACACTCTGATCATGTATTTTTCTTGTGTTGTACGATATGTTGAGCGTGTCATGAGTGATATTTCATAAATTATTATATGTTAAATGATGTATCCCTTCCGTCCATTGATTGAAGATGATATCTCATGATCTTTTATGGGAATATAAATACCTAAGTAAATCCATGGACATGCTGTTTAGTGGTTGTGTTTAATTCTAGAATGTTAAATTAGGAGAAAATAATCATATAGGTCGATGAAACCAACATGAAACCTTATCTATTTAAGATATCACAATAAATTTATTGTATTTCATATCAAATGTTTGTAGGAAGTTGAATGTTATTGCAACATTAACTTCTTTCTCTATGGGTTTCACAACATATTGCTAGATTCTAAACTTATACATTAGGTAGTTATGCCTAATTCCACTGAGAAATAAGCACAGAGGGAAACGCACTAAGTATATATACATTCTCAATTAAATTCATTTATAGAATGTAACATGTTAAGATAAATAATATTTATTCATGTTTTTTAATTTTTATGAATTAACCACAATTTATGTTAAAGAATAAGTGAGTTATATAATAAAAAAATATTCATTTTCTAGGATTATCAAATATAATATTTATTATTTTTATTGATCAATAATGTACTGTTATTTACGTATTTAATAAATATTCATTATCAAAAAATTTGTAAATATTAATGAGGGGTTGTGGACCGAGAATAATGGTCAAATTTGAATAATATAAATGATATTTATTTATATAATTAAATTATTTCAAATTTCAGGAGGTTATTATTATTATTATTATTATTATTGGAAATGAGAACATATTATAATTTTAAGGTAGGTAATTCAATTGTGTGAAATTTTCAAACCCATAACCTAGAATAATATATATCTACTCATATCAAATACCATAATTATTATTTTTTGAAAAAACAGATAGAGAGAGACTCTCTGAATCCTTATAGGGAGATCTAGAGATATAGAACTTGTTCCCTCTTCTACCTCTCTTAATACATCGATAGGATATCAATAGTTATTACTTCTTCAAGAAGAATTTTGTTGTGATTAATAATGAAAAACACAAGAAATCATGATCGACCATGGTAGCACTTGATGATTATATGATACTGATAATAGATTGATATGCACATGTCGATCACTAATAATGGAATTATATACATGGATCCTACAATGAAAATATAGTAATAATAGATCTATTCATCCATTTAATTAATGAAAGGGGAAGTAAATTTTAAGGTAACTGTTTATCTTTTCATAAATTAATTAGAAATTACATGTGAAGATCCTCCTCTTTTAGTTCCAACATTTTTCTTTAGTCAAGTAATTTGTGGTTTTTATTTGACATAATGATATTTTTGTTATCTTATAATGATTATTCATAAATTTACACAAAAATTCACAATGTCTAGGCTATAATTGAACTTTCTCTATGCAAGAAACCGTCAAGTGTTATCAGTGGGGTATTATTTTTAATTTATAATTATTTTTTATATGTTAATTATTTCCATTTGTTTGTGATTTATTTATCTTCATGTCAAATTTTAATATCTAAACATTTTTGTCTCTCCCATTTATTTATTTTTACTCACATTACTAGAAACATTTATGATTAAAATGAAGAAACATCTTATAAGACTATATAGAGGTTTTGAAATGTTCTTCCAAAACAAAACAAGGATTCACAGTGTGTACTTCCTATAAACATGTCATGTATTAGTCTTTCTGGCCCATATATCATGATAAAACTAAATATATCTGATGAAATTAGATCAATGATATTGAAAATTTGGGTTATCATATAGATTTGGATAGACTAGAAAAAGGATTAATGTAGTACATGTTGTGTAATAACTATATATTATGTGAAGTCCTAATTTTCTCATGACTAAGAACACATAGTGTCCCAGTGTGTTTTGTATTAGATACAAGACATGCAGAATAAATTCCATGAAAATTTAAGGTCACACACAATATTTGATTTTAAAAACACCATGTACCTCAAACTCATATATTTAAGATAATATTCCTAAGAAATTGACCTTATGATACATAAATCGACAGATGATAGTACAAAATGTTTAATAAAGTAAATTTCATGTATTATTCATTATATAATGTATTAAAATTATCCCAGGGAGAAAATTAATTTTTTCTCAAAACTTTTCACATATATTATGTGTTTTATTTAGTTTACATTAAATTCCATTTCATATGATTAAAAAAAATATATTGAATTAATTTTGATGTTAAATTACAAGCCTAACAGAATCCGTAATTTGAACAAGTATATGTCATTTCCTCTATGTAAAATTGTTTAATTAATTAAATTTTAATTGAATTTAATTTTGTATAAAATTATAGATTATTGTTAGTTAAGGATTGTTGGATATAATTAATCTAAATTTAATTAATAAGATTATTTTGTCGTGAATTATCATACTTAATTAATGAATTGAAGAATTTGATAACCACATTAAAAATGTATGCTCACTGCATGTTGTGTGGATCATCATGAGGTTATAAAATCCTTATATATATGATTGGATTATTTTATTTTTTTATAATTAAATTAAAATTGTTGGTCTGTATTTCATCCACTTCCCCTTATTAAGTATGTTCCCGTGAGACCATGGTTACTTTTATGTAAACCCCATTTATCCAATACATTAGATCCCCTCAATATCTTGTGAGTAAAATTTAATGTAAGTATTGTTATCCCATACAAAATTAGGTGGTCAAAGTCTAAGAGAAAATGTGAAACTGGTCGATGTGATACATAAGATCCAAGGTGGAATACTGAAACATGAACCAAACTGTGGCTGAAGGTGTTTTCCCCTAGGGTCAAGGATCATTTTATCATCTAATACATAAACTAACAACTAGATATATCATGATAATGACACTAATATTTTATTTTCTTCAGTTGTGTGTTCAACTATTTATGTTTTTTTGATTCTCTATAATCACTTAATAAATGGATGACCAAGCCTTAAAGATAGAGAAAAATATAACCAAATTATGGTGGAATGTATTATCTGATATGGTTTACAACTTAAGTAAAATCTACTTAATATTTACAGGTTATATGAAATGATAAAAAAATTATTTGTAACAAATTTATAATAAATCCCACAACAAAAATATTATGTCATCATAGCCTTGAACTATTTGAGTTAAAATGAACCTCATAGTTAGAAGTTTGTGACCAACATATGTTTACCCACAACAAAAATATTATTTTTATTTTTACATTCTTATATATAATTTTTACTATATAAATTATTTTAATGTTTTATTATTAACTAACATTATTCACCATTCACTATGAAAAATTATTATTTTCGTCAAAATTGATATTTACCCAGTTACGTAATTTTTAAAACATAATTCCATATATGAAATAAATTTTTTCAAATAATATTTATCACTAAATAAAAAAATTACTATGTAATTAATGACTATGTTTTACTAATTATCATTCATTACTTATTTATTTAATATTAAAATTTTAATAAAAAAGTTGACTCTATGATTTCTAATAAATTAATAATAAAAAAATGTGAAATTTTTATGACAAAAATTTAAATATACCCATTACACTTTATAATGGTCATATGTAAAATGACCATATATCCAAATACTATAAATCGAATGACCATTGGATAGTCATATTACCCATTTACATTTCCATATATAACCATAGATACTTATATAAAACCAATATTTCTTATTCATCCATTAAATATTAAATTTTTTTATCATATCTATAATTTTTTAATTCGTTCCATAGTTATAATTGGTGGAATGGACTTCATGGGAGACCACAAGGATAAACATTTTAAGATCGTAGTCTTTATGATTACTTGTGGTTCTATTCCTCTTATAATGTTCAAAATTATTATTAATTTTTTTTCTAAAATATTAATGATCATTTATTTTTTGACATTATAAATTAATGACCAAAAGTAATTATTCATTTTAGTTTCATGTTCCATATAATTAATGTTATCTATCACATACTAAATATTAAATGTAAATGAATAATAAAAATATGGGGTGTTATATTATAAAAATTAACAATAAAAATATCATCTATGAAATGAAAAAACATGGGTAGTTTTATTTCATCACATCTTTCGGTTCCAATGCACTTCTTCAAATGTATGATTTATCAAGAGAACATTGACTAGTTGAGTGGTCATGTGTCACAATAATTTATCTACATGATCCAATATCTCTACAAATGATTCATCACAAGAGTGGTCATATCCCATGTGGTATTAAACATTCCTATCTATGTACATGTGTATTAATATTTATACATTAAAATTATAATTATTATATATCATGACTCGTATACATTCATATATTAATGAACACTATGATCATGTATTTTTCTTGTGTGGTACGATATTTAGAGTGTGTCATGAGTGATATTTCATAAATTATAATATGATAATTGATTTATCCCTTCCGTCCATTGATTGAAGATGATATCTCAGGATCTTTGATGGGAATATAAATACCTATGTAAATCCATGGACATAGTGTTTAGTGGTTGTGTTCAATTCTAGAATGTTAAATGAGGAGACAATTATCATATAGGTTGATGAAACCAACATGAAACCTTATCTATTTAAGATATAACAATAAATGTTTTGTATTGTATATCAAATGTTTGTAGGAAGTTGAATGTCATTGCAGCATTAACTTCTTTCTCTATGGGTTTCACAACATATTGCTAGATTCTAACCTTATACATTTGGTAGTTATGCCTAATTCCAATGAGAAATAGGCATAGATGGAAACACAGTAATTATATATACATTCTCAATTAAATTCATTTATAGAATCTAACATGTTAATATAAATTATATTTATTCATGTTTTTTAATTTTTAAGAATTAACCACAATTTATTTTAAATAATAAGTGAGTTATATAATAAAAAATATTCATTTTCAAGGATTTTCAAATATAATATTTATTATCTTTATTGGTCAATAATGTACTGATATTTAATTATATAATAAATATTCATTATACAAAAAATTGTAAATATTGATGAGGGAATGTGGACCGAGCATAATGGTCAAATTTGAAATAATATAAATGATATTTATTTATATAATTAAATTATTTCACTTGTCAGGAGGTTATGATTATTATTATTATTTTCATTGGACATGAGAACTAATTATAATTTTAATGTAGGGAATTCACATGTGTGAAATTTTAAAACCCAAAACCTAGAATAATATATATCTACTCATATCACATTCCATAGTAATTTTAGTTGGAAAAATAGATAGAGAGAGACTCTTTGAATACTTATAGGGAGATATAGAGATATAGAACATGTGCCCTCTTCCACCTCTATTAATACATAAATAGTATATCAATAGTTATTCCTTCTTCAATAAGAATTTTTTTGTGATTAATAATTAAAAACACAAGAAAACATGATCAACCGTGGTAGCACCTGATGATTCTATGACACTGATAATAGATTGCTGTGCACATGTCGATCACTGATAATGGAATTATATACATGGATCCTACAATGAAAAATTAAGAAGAATAGATGTATTCATCCATATAATTAATGAAAGGGGAAGTAAATGATAAGGTAACTATTTATCATTTCATAAATTAATTAGAAATTACATGTGAATATCCTCATCGTTTGGTTCCAACATTTATCTTTAGTCAAGTAATATGTGGTTTTTATTTGACATCATGATATTTTTGATGTCTTATAATGATTATTCTTAAATTTACACTAAAATTCTTGATGTTTAGGATATAATTGAAATTTCTCTATGCAAGACACCATCAACTGTTATCAGAGGGGTATCATGTTTAATTTATTATTATTTTTTATATGTTAATTATTTCCATTTGTTTGTGATTTATTTAACTTCAGATCAAATTTTTAATATCTAAACATTTTTGTATCTCCCATTAATTTATTTTCACTCACATAACTAGAAACAATTATGATTAAAATGAAGAAATATCTTATAAGACTATATATAGTATTTTAAATGTTCTTAAAAAAACCAACGGTTCACAGTGTGTACATCCTATAAACATGTCATGTATTAGTCTTTCTAGCCCATATATCATGATAAAACTAATTATATCTGATGAAATTGGATCAATGATATTGAAAATTTGGGTCATCATATAGATTTGGATAAACTAGAAAATGTATTAAAGTAGTACATGTTGTGTAATAACTATATATGATGTGAAGTCCTAATTTTATCATGACTAAGAACACATAGTGTCCCAGTGTTTTTTGTATTATATACAAGACATCCTGAATAAATTCCAGGAAAATTCAAGGTCACACACAATGTCTGATTTAAAAAACACCATGTACCTCGAACTCATATATTGAAGATAATATTCGTAGACATTGACCATATGATACATACATAGATAGATGATAGTACAAAATGTTTAATAAAGAAAATTTCATGTATTATTCGGTACATAATGAATTAAAATTATCCCAGGGAGAAAATTAATTTTTTTTCAAAACTTTTCACATATATTATGTTTTTCGTTTATATTACATTAAATTCCATTTCATATGATTAAAAAATTACATTGAATTAATTTTGATGTTAAATTAAAAGCATATATGAACCCATAATTTGAACTAGTATATGTCATTGCCTCTATGTAAACTTGTTTAATTCATTAAATTTTAATTGAATTTAATTTTGTATAAATTTATAGATGATGTTTAGTTAATGATGGTTGGATATAATTAATCTAAATTTAATTAATTAGATTAATTTTTGGCGCAATATCATACTTAATTAACGAATTGAAGGATTTGATAACCAGATTAAAAATGTATGCTCACTGCATGTTATGTGGATTATCATGAGGTTATACCATCCCAATATATATGATTGGATTATTTTATTTTATTTAATTAAATTAAAATTGTTGGTCTGTATTTCATCCACTTCTCCTTATTAAGTATGTTCCCATTAGACCATGGTTACATTTATGTAAACCCCATTTATCCAATCCATTGGATCCCATAAATATCTTGTGAATAAAATTTTATGTAAGTATTGTTATCCCATACAAAATTAGGTCGTCAAAGTCTAAGAGTAAAGGTGAAACTGATCGACGTGATACATAAGATCCAAGGTGGAATACTGAAACATGATCCAACTGTGGTTCAAGGTGTTTTACCCTAGGGTCAAGGATCATTTAATCATCTAATAGATAAACTAACCATTAGATATATCATGATAATGACACTAATATTTTTATTTTCATTAGTTGTGTGTTCAGCTATTTATGTTTTTTTTGATTCTCTATAATCACTTAATAAATGAATTAACAAGCATTAAAGATGGATAAAATTATGACCAAATTATGGTTGACTGTATTAACAGATATGGTTTACAAGTTTAGTAAAATACACTTAATATTTACAAGTTATATGAAATGATAAAAATAAAATTTGTAACATATTTATAATAGATCCCACAAAAAAAATATTATGTCATCATTGTCTTTCACTATTTGAGTTAAAATTAACCTCATAGTTAGAAGTGTGTGACCAACATATTTTAAGGTGCTTTGAATTATCATTTATTTTTATTTTAATGTTTTTGGTTAACTTATCTATGTTCACATAAAGGTTTGATATCCAAGAAGGAAGTAGTGCTACTAAGAGGAAAAGGTTAAGGAAATTTCTATTCAAGATTTCAAGATTAGGTATTCCACTCAAAAGATCAAGGAAATATGAGTTGATGTAGTTTTAAAGTGAAACCTACCTAAAACACTTAAAATCATGTCAGACAAATATTTATGTTATGATAAGGGGAATATAGATCCTTTACACTAGAATATCTAAGAAACATTATATTATAAAACTAATAGTCAGGGATTTTATGTTTCAAAAAAGTATTGGGAGATTAATGGAATTTAATTAAATTTTAATTTATTAATATATTTTGTAATCAATAGAAGTACTAATAATCAGATATTAGTCTGTAGAAATTGAAATTAAATTGACTTCCACAATATCATAGTGATCAATATTAGATGAGGATAACATTCTCAGTGCCATGAATTTTTAGGAATGACATAGTTTCTTCCTTGTTATACTACACCATGAACAAAAATTATACATATAAAAACCACAGTTCTAGAGTAACATTCCTAATAGTATAGTTAGGAAGAATTTTCCCTCTACCAAAATCACGTGGATGATGTAATGGATGTCCTATAATTCTTGTTATACTATATGTTCAGTAAGATTCTAAAGAAATATAAGGATAAGGATGTGTATAGTATCATTTCACACCATCAAGATATCTATCTAGAAAAGGAGATATCCTAGTTCTATGAGATCTCCTACAAACTATTTACATGAAATCTTATAGATTATGAACCAAATAGGCCACATCTAATCAATATTATTGTATAAATTGAGTCTAAGGACATATTGGGGGTTTAATATCCCTTATGAACTATGCACAGATCTATTTCGATCTTCAGTACCTAAAAAATTATTCAATTTATATAAGAATTATAATATTTTAATAGGAAGAAGACACTTTCAAAACATTTTACTCTTCTTCGCTAAGATGATAAAGACATGGGGTGTGAAAAATCCATAATTTATATGGTAAATAAGAAGAGTGGGAACAAGTAAAAGGGGATGAAGTCTCATTCCAAGTGTAATGCTCTAGAGCACTATCCTTCTAAGAAGAAGAATATCTAGAAGAAATGAATGGAATATGATATGGAGTGTTTTACATGTGCAAAGAAGGGACACTGGAATATGAATTACACTTATCCAAAGAAGCAATAAAAAGCATCAGGTGTGTTCTATATGAAATGTAATATTTTCATATAAACATATTTGGTATTATAAACTACATGTGGTGCTAACATTTGTATCTAAATAAATGAACCATTTATATTTAAAAGGTTAATAGAGTTTAGGAGGATCTAAAAGATGAAAATGGGGAGAGGTTCTCTACACTATCCATTTGAGACTACCATATCACATTTCCACCAGGATGATTTTTATTTTAAATTTTTTTATTATGTGTCTATTGTTACCAATAACACCATTTTTTATACATGGTTGTATGTTTTTCAGTTTTAAAAAAAGGAGATTATATTTTTATAAATATAGGATATGTTATCATATGGAATAGTTGAATAATGGTCTATAAGTATTAAATTATGAAAGATAAATATTGGAAACTGATAATGAAAAAATTAAAAGGTACTCATATAAAACTAGTTGTGGAATAACCATCGTGTTCATGGAAGAAAGGATCATTTGATAAATCTCCATCAAGATGTTTACTTAGAATATTTTGAGAATAAAACATTTGAAAGATTCCATGCTTTTTTAAAAGGAAATGTGACCAAACAACCAATAGTTGGTCAAGGTGAAAGGACCATAGAGAGTTTATAAATGGTACATGCTTATATATGTATACCATTCCATGTTGAATATTGAGGATTATTCTCATACTACTAACACTGCATTTTTATAAAAGAGAATCCCAAAAAAAGTGGGGAAGAAAAATAACACCTCAAGGAGGCCAAAAGTAATTGAGTCCCAATTGATCACTCTTAATCAGACGCACACCCTCCGGATTAAAAGACCATAAATCCAGAAAACAAGACTTGGAATTACCTTGGCCCTCATCTACAATGGAGTCAAAGAAATTATAAACTATATTCCCCTCCTTCAATGTATGATACACCTGTATAGGCCTATATAGGAAATCAATGAAACCTTGTTGTATTTGAAAGGATCTCATTTAGGGGGGTGTGATGGGGAAGGGGGAGGGGTGTGTCCAGGTGGGGGGGGGGGGGGGGCAAGTGGGGGCAGTGGGATGGGGGTGTTTAGGTGGGGGGGGGGGGCAGGGGAGGGGGGGTGTGCTGGTGGGGGAAGCGAGCTGGGAGAGGGGGCATGGTGGTGCACAGGTGGGGGGGGGGGGGGGCAGGGGGTGTGTTGGGGAAGGAGGAGGGGTGTGTGCAGGTGGGGGGGGGGGGGGGCTGGGAGGGCAGGGGTTGTGCAGGTGGGGGGCAGGGGGTAGGGAGAGGGGGAAGGGGGGTGTGTAGGTGGGGGGCAAGGGGTGTGCTGGGGTAGGGGGGTGTGTGCAGGTGGGGTGGGGGGGGGGGGGGGGTAGGGGGAGGGGGTGTGCAGGTGGGGGTAGGGGAGGGGGCAGGGGGTGTTCAGGTGGGGGGAAGGGGGCAAGGAGAGGGGGCATGGGGTGTGCAGGTGGGGGGGGGGGGCAGGGGGTGTGTTGGGGCAGGGGGAGGGGTGTGTGCAGGTGGGGGCAGGGGGAGGGGGTGTGAAGGTGCGGGGACGGGGATGGGACATGGTGGTGTGTAAGTGGGGAAAGGGGGTAGGGATAGGGGGCATGGGGGTGTGCAGGTGGGGGTAGGGGGCATTGAAATTTTTTTATTTTCTCCCTTATTTTTTTCTCCCAAATAAAATTTAACAATTGTTTTTTCTTCGATCTTAATTATTTTTTTCTATAAATTCATTTAAATTCATGGAAACATTGATTTTATTTATATCATATGTTATATTTATATTTATATTGTTTTTTCAAATTAATGGAAGTATTTCTAACCATTCTTTTGTTCTCTCTAGGCTTAAAAAAACTTGTGGAATATACTATGGTGGATGTGTTTATGTTCTAATTGAATGGTGAGTTTGGTGTTTATATAGATTCAAAAATTTTAATAGGTTTATATTTTTTTCACATTTGTTCATATTTTTCAATACAGTATTTTTTTCATATAGAATCGTATTTTTTTGTTCTTACAATATATTGTTTCTTAAAATTTTCAGAGTACATTTTTTATAATTGAGATCAATTTAATATATAGGTTAATATTATATTTGTTCTTACAGTATACTATATGAATCTTCTTTTGCAGTGATTTTGATTAAGTGGTTCTAGATAAATTCCTGTATTTCATTTTTTGGAGAATTTATAGGATCTTAATCAGGTCTTTATTATTATTTTCTTTCACTGTAAAGGATTTAATATGATTACCTTAAGTTATATCGCTGGTTTTTGATGATCAATGTTGTTGCTTTCTACCACTGTTTTTGAATATTATTCTTTAGAATATTTACGGCAACTTCAAGTTCATATAATGTGTTTTCATGTTTAATGGTTTGGAGCTATGAAAATAATGAAAATTGTTAGTGATATGCAGAGATCGATTCAAGACGAGGAAGCTGCATTGACCTAGAAAACTCCTCCAACCGTTGAATCAGTTTAGGTACACCAATGGCCAGGACTACAAAAATATCATCAATTTTTAATTTGAACAGTGTCTCAATGGAGGCTCAATTATAGAAAAGTAATGGTATTGTTTTCTTTTTACAGATTCTGATGTGTGGATTCTTTTGATTTCAGGAGTTCGGTTTGCATCGGAAAACATGTATTTTTATAGGAAGGTATCGATTCAATAATCATGTTCTTCTTGAATTTTACTTGATAGTAATTGAATTTGGCTACAATTGGCAGGTTGGGTTATTTTGGTTTTTTTTCTATGCCCTAATGTTCAATTTCTATTGTTTTTTTAGCATGTGAGGTTTTGATTTTTCATCTTCAATGTCAATGACTTTGTTTCATCCTATATAAATCAAGATTTTTGAAGACGGTGTTCTATCCTCATTTAATGATTTTTTTTTCTTTATATACATAATAAAATATTCACAGTTATTTTATATTTTTCTATTTGTTTTCTCAGTTCATGTGAATACAGAAACAGTAATTGGAAATGATAGCTATTAATTTGTCCTAAAATATTGAATTTATCCTCCCTTCCGTCCAGCATATGAATTAATGTTATTTTTTTCACTATTTACTCCACTATATATTGTTTTTTATGCACTAAAAACCTTCTTAAAATAGCCTACATATCCAGATATCTTCAATAGGTGTGCTTTCCTAAAATTGTTGAATTAACCTCACTTCGTCCATCATTTTTAATTTTCATTTACACACTATATGAATGCAGGTAGTTTTTCCTAAAATTCTGGAGTTAACCTCCCTCCCTTTCATCCTACAAATGAATGCACATAATGTTTTTCACTGTTGACTCCACTGTGTATTGTTTTTTAATTGTATTTATTTATATGAATACATTACATTATTATTATAAAAAATAAATGTATTAATACTCCTTTAACATATTTAAAATTAATAATAATTATTTACCTTTAATAATATGAACACCTTTGAGATTATTTCTATAGAATGTCATTGTTTTTATATTATAACTACTATCTTAATGTTTATGAAATTTGTTTATTCTTCTTTAATTACATATCAATTGTCAATTTATGTGTTTTAATGATGGTGGGGGAAGGGTCTGGGCATGGGGGAGGGGGCTGGTGGGGGACGGGGCTGGGCAGGGGGTGAAGGAGGTTGGAGGGGGAGGTGCTTGGAAGGGGTGGGAGGAGAACCAGGGGAGGGGAAAAGCTGGGCATTGGGGAGGGGAGGGGGGAGGGGGAGGTGCTGGGAAATGGTGGGAGATTATTATGGTTAGGGGGAGGGGAGGATCTGGGCAGGGGGTGTAAAGGGGAGGGGAGCTGCTAGGCATGGGGGAGGGGAGGGGTGGGGAGAGTGCAGGGCCTGCGGAGAAGTGGGGAGGGGGCCGATGGGGATGTGGCTGGGAAGGGGTGAGGGTCCGGGTGGGGATGTGGCTAGGAAGGGGAGAGGTTCCTGGTGGGGGATGGTTCTAGGCAGGGGGTGTAATGGGGAGCGGAGTGGCTAGGCATGGGGGGGGGGGGGTAGGGCCTATGGAGAAGTGGGGAGGGGGATGGTGGGGATGTGGCTAGGCAGGGGAGAGGGTCCTCGTGGGGGATGGTGCTAGGCATCGGGGAGGGGTGGGGGAGGGGGCTGGTGTGTTTGGTTAGTTTATTTTTTTCCACACAAATATTGATGGAATTTACATGTTCATCCATCTTCAATTCAGCCCAAAGAGGAATTTTTTAAGATAGAATTTGGTTATAATTGTTACTAGAATGTTATTATGTTGACATTATGATTTAGACATGTGTAATGTTTTTGAGTCAACTTTCTGGTTATTACGTTGGTGACTGAAATATAAGAATGATCAACCATCATATGCATGTGGTGATTGCTATATACAGGTTTTTTGATCAATGCTAGTGAATGTTAATCACTTAACCATTAATTTTACGATTCCCTAATTTTAACTTCTCTATGCAGGTTCAATATCAACCTGGGGTGGGGGTGTATTGCAAGGAACTCCATACAGATATTCAAAGTACGTTTTTATTTAATGTTATGAATTACATTTGAATTGACTCATTGGATGGTTTATGTAAATGACATTACACAACACATGATGATTGGCTATCTTATACTTATGATTTTATGATTAGAATATAAAATGTTGTGAGGTTATTGGTGATATTCTCTAATGCATATTTCCTAATTGAAAGAATTCATTGCAGTGTGTTATTGTTATTAAAAGGTAACAAGTTTTGAACTGTTCAGTAGTTTCTGCATGAGTCCACTAGATTGCAACTGAAGAGATTAAATGGATGGATGGTACTTTTGGTTAAGCTGTTTTGTCATTGCCTTTATTTTTACTCATTGCTAGAGTTGTGTATTATGTCTTTTATCTTGGTGCTTTTGTGCTCCTATAATTAAAACTACTTTAGTTAGATTTTAGATTTTTCAGGTTATGTTCGAAACGAGGCTAATAGAAATTATGGTGAGATTCACATGGCAGAATGTCTTGGTTTGTTTAATTTATAGGATCATTTTCATTATCTATGTTTTCATGGTCATGTGATTTTTCAATCATAGTAGAGGCATAAAGTGGTGCTATTGTGTATTTATGATATCTAAAAAAATTTTACGCATTTTTAACATGTTTCTACAAACATGTGAAGGTACCAGATTACTACCAACCAGCAAACACCAATACTTTTCTACTACAGTTCCACATGGATCCAATTTTGGAAGGTTTTTACTACCACAATTTATTGAATTTATTTTCATTCTAAAGTGGACACCATATACTATTACAGTATTCTGTTACTGTAATGTTTTTCACCCAACTCTTTGCTAAAGAAACAATGTATCCAAACAATTTGTTTTTGTTTCCATGTGTTCCATTGATAATCAATTCTGAAACAATTGTGGTTTCGGTTTGACTGTTTCAATATTTATATTACTTCTTCATAATTGATATAAACTATTATGTTTTATAAATAGTAATATATAGTAAATAATTATTATTATTTTATAGTGTCTTGCATCACTCGGGAAGAGTACTAGTTATAATTGAATATGGATGGATCATGTATTGCAGGGGAGATAAGGGGAGGAAGGTTGGTTTAGAACAATATGTTCTTAGCATTAAAATTGAATGTGGATGGATCGTGTATTGAGGGGGAGACGAGGGGAGGCGGGTTCGTTCAGAATAATAGGGGCTTGTTGATTCAATGTTTCAATTCCTTTTACTGAATGGGTACTGCCATTGGGGACTGCGATGAATACATGCCTTATGTTGTGTAATATTTCCAATGAGGAGATTGATGAAGTATAATCCGACTCAATTGTGTTGGTTTTGTGATTTCCGAAGAAGGTGGTGGTTCCATGGGATTTGGATTACCTTGTATGGGGGGTGCAGGTTTAGGGTGGGGGTAGTCTAGGGGAGGGGGTGTGCAGTGAGGAGGGGACAGGGGGGTGGGGTGCAAGGTTCAAGGGGTGGGGGTGGGGCAGGGGAGGTGTGCAGGAGCAGGGGGTGGGGGTGCTGGTGCAGTCCTCCCAACAGCCAGCACTCTTCACCGTGCTGATTTTTAAATGTAGTGGAAAGCCCTATAGTCACGGTTTTATTATATACGAATGTTATAGGTATCAATTTTTAATTTTTAATATATCATAGATGATGGAATCTTCTTATTAAATGTAAATTTCGATACTCCTTGAAATTTATTAGGATAACATCCCTCTATCATAGAGGTGACGTCCCATTTATCCTATGATATTGGCCTACTATTCAAGGAAATATATGATTGTTCATTCATCAAAATCTACAAAACTATCAAATGATATCTCTAATATATATCATAAAATATTATAAAAATTGTAAAAGATTAAATATGTTGTCATATCCTCTAAAATTGTTTCCAAATACATCCTAAACACTAATTTACTGATATCTTATCAGTAATTGAATCCTATGATATATAAATATCATTGAATTTGGGGTAATTTGTTTCCTCTAATCACTCTAAATAAAGAATTATTGAATTATCATTATATACTCATTATATAGGGTATTGATCATTCAGTTCCAAATATATATTTTTCCAGTTGTGTCACGAACTTTTAATATTAGAACCACTCTCAATTTGGTAATGAAGTTGAGTGTGACCTTAAATACTACATCCAATTTGCCACATTTTTTTAAATTGTATTGAGGTTATAATGCATCAATATTAGTGGAATTACAACATTATTCATAATAAAATCAGGAAACCCTAAATCAATTCATGACAGAGAATATAAGATAAACAATCCCAATAATAATATAATCATGCATGTAATTCCCTATATAGAAAAGAACAACATATCTAATGAAATACCATGAAATAATGAAATTCCTATGAGGGTTGAGAACCCATATAATACTAACAGATCACCAAATCACAAACTATTTATGTTCACATCACTCTAAAAAACGATCTATATAACAATAAATAATATAATATTGATGTACCAGTCAGAATAAAAGTATACTTAGGTTCCACCCCAAAAGCATTCATACTAATTTAAAACAAGAATACTAAAGACTTTATAAATAAATAATGAAACTGTATCATCTCCCACTCTAGGTAAATTAAAAAACTAAATATCCATAGGATTTATCACCATATATCTATATAACATACAGGTATATGAAATTTTAAAAATATATAAAATGAGGTAAACCACACTCACTTCCCCAATGATCTATTATCCTTTACATCCTAATGTTATACCTCTTGACATTCTCAAAATTATTATGTTATCATACCACAACTATATAAAATATAAATATTTACAAATTCATTTAACAACAAAATATCACCACAACATGCCACAACCTCAAACCACAACCACATACCATAACCTCATCCCTCAACCAAGTCTACCACATACTAATATAACTAAAACATAAAAACCCTATGGATGTAAGAAACAATGAAAGTGGGAAATTATTAAGAAATTAATTTCTCATTTATCATTGATATCGGGGTAAAATTTTCACCTAGGTCCTCATATAGGAATTAGTTATGTAATCTATCTCAGTGGTTTTATGTTAAAATATTATAAAGTACCAAGATATAATATACCACAAAACCCAATCACATGGTCAAAATACTATCAATATAATTCTATAACAATCCCATAACACATATTTATATCTTTTCAAAATATCCATTAACACTTATAATAAAACCCAATAACCATATAATAAAATAACCAAAATAATTCAAAATCATACTCATTTATCATATTAGATTATAATTATATCACAATAATTATTTTGATTTCATTTTTTTCATAATTAATTTATTACCATATATTTTAATTCATTTATCCATTTTAAACACTTAATTATAGCTATTATAACTTATTACATATATCTTTTCACTTTCCATATAATTCATTAATCCCATTAATGAATCCATAATAATTTCCCTAACCACATGTGTAACAATCACCATATTGATAAGTTGATTTTCCACTCCCATTAATATTAATATTGAAAAAAAGACATGTTCTTTGTTTTATTAACTCATTAAATAATAATTATTATTTCCATATCTTGGTCAAATATCATCAACATCCCACTCACACTGCCTTAAAATATCATCACAACAACAATAACCTAAACACATGAAATTATGCATAAAGTGCTAAATTCCATCTTCTTATATTCACATATCCAACTACATAGACCATTAAACATTATCTTCTTAAAATAGTTTACCATTTAGACCATTAAAAAGAGAAACAATTCATTCTATTACCCATTTAATAATTCTAATAAAACATCACTTACTAGGATCATATTTAAATATTAATATCATATTAATATCCCTCGTATAACCATAAAAAAATAAATTCACATGTTTGACAAAAACATACCACAATGTAAATAGTTTATACATCATTGTACGAAAGGAATAATGTGAAGACCAATAATTCTATGATATATATATATATCACATATATCACACCAATTTCAATGCCATATTAATTAATTTTTTTCATATAATTTGGATAACACCAACCAATTAAATGAGAAAACTACATCATATAAATTTCATACAATCCAGGTAATAACAATAACAAAATCTTTCAAATCACATACATTTATTTTATTTTTTAGACCATTATTTTTTTTAGAAGATGAATCTTTACATTCAAAACCTTATATTTCCATAGATATTGTATAAAAATATATAATAAACAAACCTCACATCAATACTCTATAATATTTATGCATCCATTATAATCATAGTACCTTGAAATAGAATGAATACATTAAAAGAGAAGGAATCAAGATAAATTATACCATAGTTCATGTGAGTTCTCGTGAAGTTTTAGACTCAAAAATTAATCAAGGAAGCCTAATAATCACCTATGGAGAGTTCTACTATGATCTTACAATATAAATAATATACCAAATGAAAAGTGATATGAATCAGAATTTATATTTAAATATTGTTTTCGAGAAACCCAAAAATGGATCACTAAGAAATATTGTTGTTTTTATTGGTCAATAATTATCTAATAACCATGGTGATTAAAACAATTAATCCATTAAATTTCATTAATCATTTTCATACCAAAATATAAATTCAACCAAAACATTGATGTGGACATAAAAAAATACATTTTTAACCCTTCCACTAGTTAATCCAGAACATTACCATGGTGTATAGATCTCTTATCATGAACCTTTTTTACTATAATTGTTAAACATATTCTGGTTCCTCTACTTATCTCAAATAGAACATTTATTAAAACACATATTCAAACTATTCATATAAAAAATAGATTTCTTCTAAAAACAATATAATCATTTCTAAAGAAAAATGTAATTATTTTCCCATTCTGATCCAAATAAACTCTATCTCTATTACACCAAAACTATGACCACTCCACCATGAGATGTTTACTAACCATGATAATGAAACAAAACATATGTAGTAAAAACATCATAATGAAATTAATTTTTAAAAACTCAACATCTCAATATAACTACCATAATTTTCTAAAATGTTCTATTCCACCACCTTTAATATCTAAATATGATAATTTATATGAATAGGATAATCTAGACCTCTATATTAAATTACGCTCAAATGATTCTCATCCAATTGAATCAAAATAGAAACTAGAGACATGTTTTTTTTATTTTTAACCATGAAATGATATACCTATCAAAGAGTAGATTCACTATCCATGAAAGGATAATACATAAAATAGATAAGAAAATGAGAATATCAATAACTTCAACTCATCATCAAAAACCAATTAGCTATAAGAACATGCATTTGAGAAAAATTCAAGTACTATACCTATAATTTCAACCCGTTCACCCAAACAATATCATTTATGCTTTTCTAACTCCAAAAAATAAAAAAAATAGAATGAAAAATCCTCAAAATTTTTTTTCCTAACACTATTTAATCTCTACATATCACTATATAAATGTTTCATCCTTGTCAATTTATAACTCACACCAATTAATGAAATAAGATTGATCATATAAATATATATTTGAATCAAAATTATAAGAATGATTCCATTAATTTAATCCATATGAGGTGTACAATTTAACGTATATATCACCTATCTAACTTTCTCAAACACCTCAAAATATCTAAGATATAGAGAAATATCATTTTCCATTTTGAAGATGCATTGTAAATGAAGAGAAAAAACCTTTATGAACATGTAATAACTAACCTTTAGATCTAAAATCATAATCCTCTAATACATATCAGGTTTCTCATGTTTATGAAAAGATTATATCTTTTATACAATCATATTAACTTTCTAAATTTACTATGCCTAAAAGTTTTTCCAATGATTGTTGACACATCAATCCCATCCAATTGAGGATATACTTTTCCACGCATCTAGCACCTTGAATGGTTTCATGATAATGGAATAATGAATTTGAATAGTATAGAAATACTCATGGAAAGATTAATACTTCACATGTGAACCATAGAACTCAATGACACCTGAACATTACACACCTATTTTGTTTGAAATAACGTTTTCCCTATATTTTACTAAATTTGAAATAGAATGCTATGGTATTAATAATTTCCAAATGGATGCTCCAAAATATTCCACATTCAAAAGGTAAAACATGTATCTTAACTTGAGATGATCAACCTCAAAACTCCATGAATTCTGACTTCCTATTTCATATAGATCAACACTAATAAATATACTATACTTGATCCACTTATACAAAAATAAAGGGCCCAACTTCATCATTCAATCCACTACACCCCTAATAACATAATTTAATTTTAAATATATAGGAATAATAATCATGAAATCAATAGATATGTCAACCCATTTATACTGAAGAACCTAAAATGGGAGAAATAAACCGAATGTAACTCAAAGCTCAACATTAAATGATTGATAAATGAGGTACCAACACATGAACTTTTCTAGATCTTTATTCGTACACAACCACTAAAACTACTCTCTTAGGATGTGATATATCTTTGTAATATTAGGATGCACCAATAGTGGAGATATATTAAATTAATGTAACATTATCTCTTATATATTTAATGGAAATTAAATCCTCCTCGAAAACAATATCAGTATCTTTCAGAAGCATCACTATAAATGATTATGATCTCACGACACATCCATCTAAGGGTCACCCCTATATAGTCCTATAACTATATAGATATAGAATATTATATCATCATATTATATAATAATTATCCATAATAAACCTATTATATATCCACATACATATATTCAAGATCATCTTTCATCTTACACTCATGTCCAAACATACCAATGACATCACCACATGTTATCCTTATCAGAGTATCTACCACCACATTACTTTTACCTAGTGTATAATATATATAAATTGAATAAAATTATAAGTACTTCTTATAAATTTCTATTTAAAATTTATATCTTCTAAGAGATGATATATCATTTGATCATATGACCTGTGAAGAGAAAAAATCAGTATTTGATAAGTTAATGTAATAAAAACAATAAGAAAGACAATATAACTGCACTAATAATATCTTGGGAGTTATAATTATATTTATTAGTATAAGAAAATAAAAATCCATCATGTATCACCAATCAATATTTAATTAATACATTAAAAAACCAAGGTTAAGTTTTTTCAATACACTTAAAACATTACACCCTCCTATGGAAGGAAAAGGATAAAAACACTAATAAGAATCTTCTTGAAACACAAAGAAATTTCATATAATTGATAAATATATTAAAAATATTTATCCTTTCTATTAATTTGGGTGTCACCAGTTCAGAACTAAAATCATAACTAAAATTACACATTAATACCACATATTTAAAATATTTATATTATGTACTCACGAATGATGAAAAATTTTAATATAATATAATATCATTCATATAGGTGGTTGAAGACACCCAAAAAAGAATATACTATAATGAATGAATGTGAAATATTATGAAGTAATATGAATATCATAAATATTGAATATGGGATAAATTATTTTATTTACATATTATTAATGATTGGAATAATATTTAAGAGTTCTCGGAATGGAAATTTTAAAAAAATATGTGCTATAACTCAATAATTACATTTATTCCCATACCTATTCTAATAATGTATTCATTGAAATTTATTTATTTAAGCCTTATCGTTGTGTCTAAAAGCTCTAAAAAAAGTAGAGTGGAATTTAGATAAAGTAATTTGGGTATAAATTAAAGAGAAAACAAAATAATATAAGTGTTTTCAAATGGGTAGATGGGGGGTTCTTTTATAGATGAATTTGAGTAGAAAATTTTAAATTATTCATTTATTGATGCATGGGCACAATCATTTTGACATTCAAAGTGAATCATAAGTATAAAAAAAATTCAGATTCATTTCATTATAGATATTTATTTTTATTTTTAAATGTTTATATATAATTTTTACCATATAAATTATTTTAATGTTTAATTATTAACTAACATTATTCCCAATTCACTCTGATAAATTATTTTTTTCGTCAAAATTGATATTTACCCACTTACGTAATTTTTAAAACCTAATTCCAAATATGAAATAAATTTTTTCAAATAATATTTATCATTGTATGAAGTTATTATTTTTTTAAATACATAATAAAATAGAGAAGATATGTTTCTTAAATAAAACAAATTCCTATGTAATGACTGATTATGTTTTACTAATTATCATTCATTACTTTTTTAATTTATATTAAAATATTAATAAAAAACGTTACTATATGACTTATAATAAATTAATAGTTTAAAAAATGTTAAATTTTTATGATAAGAATTTACATATACCCATTACTCCCTATAATGGTCATATGTAAAATGACCATATATCCAAATACTATAAATCCAATGGAAATCAGATATTCATATTATCCATTTACATTTCCATATATAACTTTTGATACTTATATAAAACCAATATTTCTTACTAATCCATTAAATATTCAAAAATTTTATCATATCTATAATTTTTTAATTTTTTCTATAGTTATAATTGGTGGAATAGACTTAATGGGAGACCACAAGGATTAACAGTTGAATATCATAGTCTTTATAATTACTTGTGGTTTTATTCCTCTTATAATTTTCAATGTTATTATTAATTTTTTTTATAATATATTAATTTTTATTTATTTTTTTACATTATAAATTAATGAAATAAAGTATTTATTTATTTTAGTTTCATGTTGCATGTAATGAATGTTATCTAACACAAACTAATTATTAATCTTAAATGAAAAATAAAAATATGGGGTGTTATATTATAACAATTCACCATAAAACTATCATCTATGAAATGAAAAAACTTGTGTAGTTTTATTTCATCACATATTTGGGTTCCGATGCACTACTTCAAATGTATGATTTCTCAAGAGAACATTGATTTGTTGAGTGGTCATGTGTCATAATAATTTATCTATACGATCCAATATCTCTTAAAATGATTCAACACAAGAGTAGTCATATTCCAATTGTAAGACTTATATATTTATAAAATTATATGGATTTTTAATTTACATTCTCAAAAAAGATATGTGGAACACATAATTCACTTATGGGAGGTTTAGGGGAAGTCCAATTTGATAAGTGACTATCCCTGTGGGATCAAGAATCTTGAATGGGTTGATGTATCTAAGGATTAACTTTCAAATTTGTATAAATCTCACAATCCTCCTCCATGATGATATTCAATGTAATAAATTTTCTCAAACCAAATAAAAAAATTCCAATTGGTAGTTATTATCATTGATCGTATGTTGACATTAATATCTTTCAATATTCCAGAGAATGATTTGAAAATTATATATCTTATATTTAGTAGGTTTTGGTCCCAAAACCATTATTTTACAACTTTATCCCAACCAATTGTAGTTCTACATATATTAAAATAAGAAATATCATATGGTTTTATATGAATGATTGTGTTGAAATAGTGGTTAAATGGGAAGTTCATCAAGGGATGTTATTGATCCAAAACTCATTTTAAATTCATCGAGTTGAATATCAACATAAATTATATATTTTAAATGGTTTTTTATGAATGGATATTAGTTTTAAAATGATAAGATATGATAAACCAAAATTATGTTTCAATGATTATAGAATAATAATCCAATAATATCAAGGTAAACCATTGATATCAATCACATACAATTTAAAATTGTACTTGATATAACCATACTGATTAATTTATTTATATTTTGGAAATTTGATCAAGTAAAATATTTACATGGATATCAATTAATTGTTCCATATTTGTATGTATATCAACTATAACCTAATTAAATTATTTCCATTATTGGTCCCGGTAATACATACAATAAAATAAATGGTAATTTTATACCATTTCTATTTAATAAAGAGTAATGGTTTCACCATCCCCTTAGACATTTTTTGTGATTTCGTAACATGATTACATTATACGCATGGAAATGTATACTATAGATTCTACCTATTCATGTTTCCCCACTACAAATTTATCTTGATATCCATATAAATATTTTTTATTCCATAATAAATATAGAATCATTAGCTATGTGCATTAATTAATAACTACTTATTCAATTCTATAATTTTTGGTATATATATTTATTTCTAAAATCTAATAATCCAAACTTTTCTATAATTGAACTCTTGAATATTTACCATAAACTTTTTTTTCTCTATATAATTATTTTATGCCTTCTTAATCATAACATGGATAGTTAGTTATGAAGTCATTTTTAAAAGTTATTTATTCATCCATTTAATTACAAATTTTATGTATATAATTTTTATATCTATATTAATATTGGATCTATTTCAATCCTCATATTATATTTGGAATCATGAAATTTCCTACAAAGACCATCATCCACATTATTCTCCTTACTGGTGTTGTAATATGTTGAATAATCAGAATATTTAATCAACAATAACTATCTTCTAAGAGGTTGTTTGTATCCTTTTATATTTTTAAATTCTCTATTATATTTCTATTGACATATATACATCAAGTTTTTTTTCCACAATGCTAATTCAACAAAATAAATAATAAATAAAATATTTATTATCAATTCCAAATCATACATCAGGTATTTTTTATTATGGGACATTAATTTATATGAGGTATAATCTACCACCATGTAATTTTACATAATAACACACCCTAATAACATCTAAAAAGCACTACTGTATATTAGAAAACCTTTTCTACTATAGGTTAGTGTGATTGTAGTTCCAGTGAGAAAAATCTTATTAATCTTCTTGAATATGTCTCCACATTCTTCTATACATAGAAATACCACTTCCTACCATGTAAAATTAATAATTACATTCAAAAATTGTGAAAAATTACTCACAACGAATCGTTATTATACTAAAAATACAATAAAACAATAGATCTCTATTACATATAATTGTCTAGGATATTCTACAATCACTTTTATATTTAAAGGATCTATTGATATACACTCACTTATGACTATATGGCCAAAGATTAATAATTTCTATAGCATTTTTCATACTTTATAAATTTAGAATATAATTTATCCTTATAAAATTTCTTAAACATCATCCTTGAATGATATTCATGTTCTTCATTTCCCTAAGAATATATTATAATTTCAAATTATAATTCTACATTTTTTATCTTGGTAATATCTAAAAATTCCATTTATCAAATTCATTAAGATTTATAATAAATAAATATATCTGTAAGGAATCAATATTTATTGAAATCTTCCATAAATTTTGAAAAATTATATATTTGGTATGTCCAACCTTTTCATCCATAGGAGATAATTTCCATATTTAATACCCAATTTCTTATAAGTATTAAGAACTAGGATTGGTGTGAAAATATTTTTTCCATCTAAGTAAAAACATATTCTTGAAAGTAGTAACACCCATAAAAATATATTGGTACTAGATGCAACATGGAGATTCAAACAAAATACCAAAACAAGTAATGAAAATGATGAATATAGATGATGTTATTGGAGGATATTTTCAACTAATATGAGTGTATATGACTCTATATATGATAATTCTATCACAGATATGTGTGGAAGTTGGAATATGTTCCTGAATTTGGAACCTAATCATAAATGTTGGTGGAATATTTTAAAATCCTTAACTATTTATTTGAAGACCAATAAAATTCAATGAAATGTTTTCTTAATTTTCTTTGGGATTTTATAAGAATGCGGTTTCTGACGGCACTTGATTCTGAGGCCCGGTGTGCCTGTAATTTCTATCCGAAGTTTAGCTTAGGTACGTTCAGTGAACGAACGAGCGGTAATTCCTAACATTTGAACCGGTGCTCGGAATTGAATTCTGAGGGCACCGATGGAACCGAATCGCCGATAATTTCATAGGGACACCTTTTCCGGAGTTGTGTTATCTCGAGTGTAGTTGTTAAATTTTGTGGAAGTTAAAATAGAATTTAAACAAACTTTTTTATCATTCTAAGTGTTTAACCTTTGGGTGGAATTTGGGTAACCACCCAACTTCCCATGAGAGGTTATGAGGACGGTGGGGGTCCACACGAACCCCACCCCTTCATATTCTCTAACCCCCCTCAACTCACCATTAATTTTTGACTACTTATGTTAATTAATTTGGTGAGTTTACTTTGAGGGTTTGAATCAAACTTTTGAAATTCGAAAGCTTATGTTATGTTAATAAAATAAATGTTGAACTTATTTTATTTTGTTGGAAATATGGTTGTGGGAGCCTATTGGAGAAAATCTAAGGATCTTGAGGAACTTCTTCATTCTTCAACGAAGAACGTGAAGAACGCACCGCCGCCGACAAAGAACGCTGACCTCTGACGGCGGATGACGGTGAGAGATGTCTTTCTCAGAGATCACCTAATCCCAACGAGGTTTCTTCCATGACGCTTTCTTCTTCGACGATCATCTTCTTCTGTGATGGTTAATTCCGCGATGAACTCTCGTTCGACGACAACGTTGGGGTAGGGGTTTTTGTGTTTTTATTTGTGAATTCTTCCGTCATCTATCCTCGTTCTTTTGGACCGCTTGATATCATTTAACGGGAGGGGGCCGGACCGCACAAACATGGCCAACCCTCCTCCCTTATTATTTTTGTTGTTGTTGTTGTTGCGGTTCGAATGAAACTGACGTGGTGCCGTCGCACCACGTGGGAACAAGCGGCAAGGATGTGCGGCATCGTCGCATCGTGCATTTGGAAATTAAACCAAGCCGCGGTGTCGTTGTGCCCTGCCAGAAAAACCCGAAGACACCGTGGCCGGAGTGGGGTCGTGGCAGAGTAGGGGACCGGCGGCCAGAATCGGGCCACCGGCATCAGAGCAGGGGGGACCGGCCTTGCTGGTCCCGTGGCAGCAGAAGCCGACCGGCCAGAGCAGGCCGGTCGGACAAGGAAGAGTCGGGGGTTCAAACCCCTAGCTGTCCAAACGTGAGTGGCCCATTAAGGGGCCGCGGTTACAACACGGAGGGCAGCCCCCCCCCCCCCCCCGCATCCGAACGGCTCGCCCGTTCGGCCGAGCCACCTGGCCAGTGCGCTCGACAGCTAGCGCGCCGGGTTTCTGAGCCGGGCCTCGACCAAGTCGGGATGCACCCAAACGGGCCTGACCCGGACCCAGTTGGTTCGACCCGGTTCGGGCCGACCTTGGGGGATCGGGCCGGGTCAGACCGGGCCCGAACCCACTAATACCGAACCTCTTTCGGTCTGTTGCCCATAACATGAGCTGCGGACATCCGATTGATGCACTGTCAACTGCGATGCAATCGTTGGATCGATACAGTCGTTACGGTATATTACACTCAGGGTTTCGGAGAACATTGGGTTCAGCCGGGTTGGTTCGTACCCGAAACAAACCGGGCCCTCGGAGCGGAAACGCTTATAACTTGAGCTCCGAACGTCCGATTGATGTGCTATAGACTTTGTTGGACTCCTCTAAGTGAGATGGACCTTTTGGCTTACTTCTCTCGAGGTTTGGACGCATTTGGAGTACGGTTGGGTTGGTTTTGACTTAATAACCAACTGGGCGCCTTAGACGAAAACGCCAATAACTCTCAGACCGTGCGTCCGATTGACGCGCCGTATATGACGTTGAGTTCCTATTGATGATACAGAACTTTTGGATACATCAAATCTGGACTATGTGTTAGTTGATGTATTAGCCCCTCAGCTCATGGAGCAGACCCTCCCGAACGAGCTTGCTGTGTGTGGGAACTCTAGAGCAGGCTGTGACTGCGACGACGATGACGACTGTGCAGAAATCCTCCGTGGATTCGACGTCGATGAATACAACACTCAGCGATCCTATGTGGATCTGTGCTACCGATCCTGTGTGGGTCCGATCCAATGTGGGTCAGCGCTCAGCGGTCATATGTGGGCCAGTGCCTACAGATCCTGTGTGGGTCCAATCCTATGTGGGTCATTGCGGGGGTTAGTTACCTATCGATCCTTTGTGGGTCATTTCAGGGGATAGTTATTTATCGATCCTATGTGGGTCCGATGGCTTAGATGAATCATTGGAAATATCTGATCAACTCTACCATCTTACGAAGACGTATACCTGTGTGAGTTGAATCCTTCTTTTCATTCCTATGTGGATTGTGTTGTGCTATCCTGTGTGGATTATGTTTTGCTTCCTGTGTGGACTGGGTTGTACTTGAGCTCAGAGTTTGGAGACAAATGAGAATTGATGACTTAGGTATATGTATGGTCATATATATAAGTAGTTTCGGATGTTACTTCGTGATTGCATCTTTCCTTTGTGGATTATCCCTTGTGGATTGTGGGAGACCCTCGGGGGTCTCGGGGTCCCTACTGAGTAGCATATACTCACCCCTGAACAGGCTATGCCCGCACTACGTTGTGTTGGTTGCAGATGAAGGACAGCGCTGATCGTGGTTGAGGCTTGCGTAGCAGGTCGGTACCCGGAGGTGGACCACTGGGCGGGACATACTTGGAGCGGACGACTGGACCTAAAGAGCTGTGGAGGCTATCTGTACCCACCCTTCAAGTTGGAGTTCCAGTGGATGGCTCGAGGCTGTGACTTTACTTTTAGTTGCTGTTTTTTCCTTTCCTTTTGTACTTTACTTTCAGTTTGGGTTTGTATTCTGGCCCACTTACTTTTCCACAGTTACTATTGTACTCAGTTTTTACTTAGTGTTTATTTCTTCTTTCTTGCTCTGTGGTGTTTGTTGTTTACTTTACAAAGGCAATGTCTTCCCTTTTTACCAGGAATTACGCCTTGGTACTAGTCGCCAGCCCCTGGTCTATGGAAGGCGGGCTTGGGGTAGTCACGGCTCGGGCCCCGAGGAAGGGTCGTGACAAATTGGTATCAGAGGAGTTCGGTTCTACAACAGAACAATATAATCTTATCTTTTTCTATGTGAAGCAATAATGTTAAGCATATTGGGTGTGGTTATCAGTCCAGGGAGTCCAGTGTTGATGTGGCGGCCGACGTATCCGTACACGAGGACCCTGATTTCTGATTTCCAACTAAATACACAAAAACATTGATTGCATGTGTGATTCAAGTTTTCATTGTGATTACTTTATGTCATCTCACCAGGTATACTGGTTGACCGTGGCGCACCTATTTCTTTTCAGGATAGCCCCACGATGGCAGCCAGCTAGGGTTCCGAGTGTTGTGCGTGACGACAGCCCATCGAGCAACGAGGTCTCGGTACATGGCCCTTTGACTGCAGAGGCACCGGCGGTACCTCTACCCGCTGAGCCACCGATGCTTCCAGCCCCAACCACTGACGATGCACATCGCCTTAGTGCACTGCACGAGTTTCAGTGCTAGCGACCACCCAATTTCCGCGGGGAGACGGACACTCAGGCCGTCGAGGATTAGCTGGAGGCAGTGGAACGAGTTTTCAGGTTAGTGAGGACACCAGCAGACCTCATGGTGATCCTCATAGCCAGCCTCATGCATGCGGCAGCAGGCAGATGGTGGAGCTTGATGCTCCAGGTGCACGACGAGGCATCTCTCCTCTGGATGGACTTTGAGAGCCTCTTCCGCTTAGAGTTCATCCCAGCCACCCTCCGTGCGGTGCGCATCCAGGAGCTTCTACAACTGCGGCAGGGCAGCTTGAAGGTCGCCCAGTACTCGGTGAGATTTCCGATCTCTCACGCTTCTCGACAGACATGGTACGAGACCCATTCATCCGGGCCTGGACCTTTGAGTAGGTATTGAGGCATGCGATCAGGGAATAACTGATCTACCTCATCATTTCGACTTCGGAAGGAGTATTGGAGCGAGATCTTCTGATCGGGAGCTTTTTTGCTGAGTTTACATCATAATTGAGACCTACTGCAGGGCGACAGGTAGCAGAGTCTTCTGCAGCAGACAGTCGACGAATGACTCATGGGTCCAGGTAGACCAGACCCCTCAGGATGACGACCTCAGGACACTGGCTCAGTAGTGTGGGGCACACAGTGCGGAGCCAGTCTTTCAAGAGGCAGACAGTGCTACCCATGCGGCGATCAGGGCCACATGGCTCGTGACTGCCCGACCCGCCGTGCCGAGGAGCAGCAATCGGTTTAGGGGCCACCCAGGAAGAGGTAGAGAGTCGACCGTGGCAGTCTGCAGGGAGAATGCGGATGAGGCAGAGGAGCTGGCTGAGCAGTAGGTGGTGGGAAATGCTTAAGGCTCTACCACCACCACCACCAGAAGGTCCACCCCAACCACAGGGAGCTGGAGGGAAGAGACAGGCACAGCTTCAGGCAGCGGAGGCCTATGACCACGGTGCTCCCGAGATGATTCGAGGTACTATCTGTGTCTATTCCACCCATGCTGCAGTTCATATAGACACAGGATCGAGTCATTCTTTCATAGCCGCTGCCCTTGTTCGAAGCTCGGAGATTCTGATAGAGCCGTTGGCTCGATCCTTATGGCTAGAGACTCCTACAGGAGCAGACTCAATGATTACAAAATAGTTCCGGTAGTGTGAGCTTACTCTAGGAGGCGAGAGCTTCGGCAGGGATCTTCTTGTAGCGGTGTTGAGGCCTTACGACGTCATCTTGGGCATGGATTGGTTATCTAGAGTCCATGATCATATTGACTGTATTAGGCGCAAGATGTGGTGTGTATGCACCGATGGGAGCAGGTTCACCTTCACCAGAAAGAAGGGAGTCTTCACAGCAGAGGATGGACTCTTGCAGAGGAGAGGACAACCCATCAATCATCAGTTGGCTAGCCTCATCCTTGGAGCATTTGACGTGCAAGTCCTGGTTTTCCTGTAGTGGTGGATCAGTATGCGGACGTTTCCCCCGATGACATTCCAGGACTACCTCCTCGCAGAGAGGTAGACTTTTATATTGACCTGTACCCCGAGACAACCCTGATATCCACTCCAGCATATCGGATGGCCCCCGCTGAGCTTCGAGAGCTATGAGTACAGTTGGAGGACTTGCAGGGCAAGGGATTCATCTGAACCAGTGTTTCACCCTCGGCTTCCCTAATATTGTTCTCCAAGAAGGCGGATGAGAGCTTGCGACTTTGTGTCGACTATTGTTGCCTGAACCAGGTTACAGTGAGGAACAATTTTCAGCTACCAAGGATTGATTACCTCTTCGATCAGCTCAAGCGAGCATGGTGGTTCTCAAAGACAGACCTCAGGTTAGGCTATCATCAGCTCAGAGTTCGGGATGAGGACGTGAAGAAGACGACTTTCAGATGTCAATATGGCCACTATGAGTTCTTGGTTATGCCCTTTGGCATAACCAATGCTTCCACAGTGTTCATGGGCCTCATGAACAGGATCTTTCAACCATACCTTGATCGATTTGTGGTGGTCTTCATCGAAGACATTTTTATTTACGCGACAAATGAGGAGGATCACGCCTACCACTTGGGGGTTGTACATGACACACTCCGAGAGAACCAGCTTTATGGAAAACTCTCGAAGTGTCAGTTCTGGATACATGAGGTCCACTTCTGGGGACATGTCATCTCTAAGGTGGGAGTTGTGGTGGATCCTGTGAAGATCGAGGCAGTTCTAGGTTGGGAGCCACCCAAGAGCGTGATGGAGGTGCTGAGTTTCTTGAGACTAGCTGGATACTATCAGAGATTTGTGCCAGACTTCTCCAGAGTTACGGCACTACTCTCATCTTTGACGAGGAAGGGGAAATCCTTTGTGTGGTTAGACAGATGTCAGCAGAGCTTCCAGGAGCTGAGACAGAGATTAACCAGCACGCATATCTTGATGTTGCCGGAGGAGGGAGTAGGGTACGTAGATTAGTGTGATGCATCAGGGACCAGACTCGGATGTGTACGGATGTAGGAGAGGGTCTTGATTGCCTATGGATCACGTTAGTTGAGGAAGAATGAGCAGAACTACGCTACCCATGACGTGGAGTTAGCAGCAGTGGTCTTCGCTATGAAGATGTGGCGACACTATCTGATGGGCGAGCACTTTACAGTCTATTCTGACCAGCAGAGTCTCAGGTACATCTTCTCGCAGAAGGACCTGAACCTGAGACAGCAGTGATGGCTCATGTTCCTCCAGGACTATGACTTTGAGATAGTCTATACTCCTTGGAAAGGAAACATAGTAGTCAATGCACTCAGTAGGAGGACGGGCATTCAGCTACTTGGGGAAGTGATAGAGAAGCTATCCTCTTTGTAGATATCTTTCGTGGATAGAGATAGAGCAGCCTTTCTTCAGTCACTCACAGTCACTCCTCCACTACTGCTGCAGGTTAGAGATGCACAACGTGAGAACGCCGACTGTGAGACGCGACGTGCACAGATATCCTCAGGATAGGAACGTGATGGATTCTCTATAGGAGGAGAGCACAACATCCTTTTCAGGGGACGTACCTTGTTACCAGTTGCTTTACGAGAGGAGGTGCTGAAAGAGTTTCACACATCCCCATTGGCGGTACATCCTGGAGTGGCGAAGATGTACCAGGATCTCAGACGATAGCACTGGTGGCTGGGCATGAAGAATGTTATGGCAGAGTTCGTTTCTCGATGCCTCACCTGCCAATAGGTGAAGGCAGAGCACCAAGTACCGGTAGGCTTGGTACAACCCTTGGAGGTCCCGGAGTGGAAGTGGGACGACATATCTATGGACTTCATGACTGGACTTCCACGCACTTCCAGAGGTCACGACTCCATTTGGGTGATTGTCGACCGACTCACCAAGTCGGCACACTTCTTACCCATCAGAGAGTAGGGCTTAGTGGAGAGCTTGGGACGTCTCTACGTTCAGGAGATTGTACGGCTTCATGGTGTGCCATTATCTATCGCCTCCGATCGAGATGCTCGCTTTACTTCCCCGCTTTGGAAGGGGTTACAGGAGGCGTTCGGGATGTAGCTACGTCTGAGCACTGCCTTTCACCCTCAGACAGATGGTTAAATGGAGAGGACCATTCAGACTCTCGAGGACATGCTCCGCGCATGTGTCGTCGACTATGGTCGCAGTTGGGAGGACCACCTACCCTTGGTGGAGTTCGCGTATAACAACAGCTACCACTCCACCATCAGGATGGAACCATACGAGGCGTTGTACGACCGACCTTGAAAATCACCGCTGTGCTGGACAGAACCTGGGGAGTCAGCACTTGTGGGACCAGATATGGTCCAGGCCAAGACAGAGAAGGTCCAGGTCATCCAGGAGCGGATGAGGACAGCTCAGAGCTGGCAGAAGTCTTATGCTGACATGAGGCGGAGGCCACTAGAGTTCGTGGATGGCGACCACGTCTTCTTGCAGGTCTCACCTCGACGTGGTATACAGAGATTTGGCCGAGGCGGCAAGTTGTCTCCACGCTTCATCGGACCATTCCAGATCCTCAGTAGGATTGGAGAGGTGGATTCTCACCTAGCACTACCATCTCAGTTGCACCGAGTACACGACGTCTTCCACGTATCTCAGCTGAGGAGAGACATGCATGACCCAATGCAAATCATTGACCATGGGGTGCTGGACATTGATGATGGGGTGACTTTTGTGGAGGTTCTGGTAGATATCGAGGATCGACAGGAGCGGGTCCAACACAGTTGGTTGATTCCTCTAGTGCACATTAGATGGCAGCACGGGAACCTCCAGGAGAGCACTTGGGAGCGGGAGGCTTAGATGCGTGCTCAGTACCCACATTTTTCCCCTAGTATTGATGTATCATTACGGGGAGATAAATCCCTGAGGTGGAAGTAATGTAAAGACCCGTAAAAATCAAGGGAAATTTTTTCGTAATTTTCTTTGAGATTTTACAAGAACGCAGTTTCTGACGACACTTGATTCCGAAGCCCGGTGGTCCTGGAATTTCTAACCAAAGTTTTTATTAGGTACGTACAGTGAACGAACGATTGGGAATTCATAACTTTTTAACCGGTGCTCAAAATCGAATTCCGAGGGCACCAATGGAACCACAACACCGGTAATTACTTAGGAACACCTTTTACAAAGTTTCATTTTCACGGGTGTAGTTGTTAAATTTTGTGGAAGTTAAAATAAAATTTAAACGACAATTTTTTTTATCTTTATAAGTGTTTAACCTTTTGGTGGAACTTGGGTAACCACCCAACATCCCATGAGAGGTTATGAGGCCGGTGGGGCCCACACTAACCCCACCCCTTCATATTCTCAAACCCCCCTAAACTCACCATTAATTTTTGACAACATATGTTAATTAATTTGGTGAGTTTAATTTGAGGGTTTGAATTGAACTTTTGAAATTCAAAAGCTTAGGTTATGTTAATAAAATAAGTGTTGAAATTATTTTATTTTGTTGGAATTCTGGTTGTGGGAGCCTTTGGGAGAAAAGCTACGGAGCTTGAGGAACTTCTTCGTTCTTCAATGAAGAACGCAAAGAACGCACTACCACCGACGAAGAACGCCGAAATCCGACGGCGGACGATGGCGAGAGACACCTTTCTCGGAGATCACCTAATGCCAACAACGTTCCTTAAATGGCGCTTTCTTCTGCGAAGATCCTCTTCTTCCGTGATGGTTAATTCTGCGACGAACTCTCATTCAACGACAACGTTGAGGTAAAGGGTCTATGTGTTTTTATTTGGGAATTCTTCCGTCATCTATCCTCGTTCTTTTGGACCACTTGATATCGTTTAACGGGAGGGGGCAAGACCGTACAAACACGGCCGACCCTCCTCCCTTATTATTTTTGTTGTTGTTGTTGTTGCAGTTTGAAGGAAAGTGACGCAGTTCCGTTGGACCACGCGACAACGAGGGGCAGGGATGCGCGACACCGTCGTGCTGCGCATTTGGAAATTTAACCAAGCCGCGTCGCCGTTGCGCTGCGCCCGAAAAACCCGAAGACACCGCGTCCGGAGCGGGGCCGCGGCGGAGGGGAGCGGCACCGTCGTGCCGCACCGGACGGACTAAGGCCGCGACTTAAGCCACGACAGAGCAGGGGAACCAGCGGCCGGAATCGGGCCACCGACGTCGGAGCAGGGGGGACCGGCCTTGCCAGTCCCGTGGCAGCAGAAGCCGGCCGGCCGGACAGGGAAGAGCCGGGTGTTCAAACCCCCGGCTGGCCGGACATGAGCGGCCCCATTAAAAGTCCGTGGTTACTACATGTGGGGGCAGCCCCCCCCCCCCCCCCCCCCCACATCCAAATGGCTCGGCCGTTCGGTCGAGCCACCTAGCCAGTGCGCTGGACCGCCAGCACGCCGGGCCGCCCTGGCTGTGTCGGGCCGCATCCAAACGGGCCGGACTCGGACCCGGACCCGGTTCGGGCTGACCCTGGGGGTATCGGGCCGGGTCGGACCGGGCCCGAACCTCCTAATACCAAACCTCTTTCTATCTGTTGCCCATAACTTGAGCTTCGGTCCTCCGATCGATGCACCGTTAGCTGAGTTACGATCCTTGGATCGAGATAGTCATTTTTTTATATTACAATCCAGGTTTCGGAGAACTTTGGGTTCGGCCGGGTTGGTTCGTACACAAAACCAACCGGGCCCTCGGAGCAGAAACACTTATAACTTGAGCTCCGACCGTCCAATTGACGTGCTGTCGACTTTGTTGGATTCCTCTAAGTGATACAGACCTTTTAGATTACTCCGCTTGAGGTTTGGACGGAGTTGGAGTACAGTCTAGTTGGTTTTGACTTAAAAACCAACCGGGCCCCTGGGACGAAAAGGCCAATAACTCTTAGACCGGGCGTCTGATTGACGCGACGTCTGTGACGTGGAGTTCCTGTTGACGATACGAAACTTTTGGATACATCAACATCAGACTATCTTTCAGTTGATGTATCAACCCCACGACTCGTGGAGCGGACCCTCCCGAATGAGCTTGCTGTGTGCAGGAACCCTAGTACTGGTTGCGACTGCGACGATGATGACGACTGTCCAGAAATCCTCCGTGGATTTGACGACGACGACTACAACACTCAACGATCCTACATGGAACAGTGCTATCGATATTGTGTGGGTCCGATCCTGTGTGGGTCAGTGCTCAGCGGTCCTGTGTGGGCCAGCGCCTACAGATCCTGTGTGGGTCATTGCGGGGGTTAGTTACCTATTGATCCTTTGTGGGTCATTGCAGGGGTTAGTTACCTATCGATCCTTTGTGGATCCGACGACATAGATGAATCAGTGGAAATATTTGATCATCTCTATCGTCTTATGAAGAAGTATACCTGTGTGAGCTGAATCCTTATTTGCTTTCCTATGTGGATTGTGTTGTGCTATCCTGTGTGGATTACGTTTTGCTTCCTGTGTGGACTGTGTTGTACTAAAGCTCAGATGTTGGAGCCGAATGAGAATTGATGACTTAGGTATATGTATGGGCATATACCTAAGTTGTGTCAGATGTTACTTCATGATTGTATCTTTCCTTTGTGGATTATACTTTGTGGATTCTGGGGGACAATCGGGGGTCTCAGGGTCCCTACTGAGTAGCTTATACTCACCCCTGCACGGTCTATTCCCGCACTACGTTGTGTTGGTTGCAGACGACAGACATCACTAATCGTGGTTTAGGCTTGCAGAGGAGGTCGGTACCCGGAGGTAGACCACTGGGCGGGACCTACTCGGAGCAGACAACTGGACCCGAGGAGCTGTGGAGGCTATATGTACCCACCCTTCAGATGGGAGTTCCAGTGGACTACTCAAGGCTGCGACTTTACATTCAATTGCTACTTTTCCTTTCCATTTTAACATTACTTTCAGTTTGGGTTTGTATTCTGGCTCACTTACTTTTCCGCACTTACAGTTGTACTTAGTTTTTACTTAGTGTTTATTTCTGATTTCTTGCTCTGTGGTGTTTGTTGTTTACTTTACAAAGGCAATGCCTTCCCTTTTTACCGGGAATTATGCCTTGGTGCTAGTTGCCTGCCCCTGGCCTATGGAATGCGGGCTTGGGGTAGTCACAGCATGGGCCCCGAGGACGGGTCGTGACAATTTACAAAAGAGTTTGGTCTAGGTGGTGATTTTAATACATGATGTGAGACTATGTGGTTAGTTTTTTAAAAATTATAAATAGAAAGTGAATAAGAAATACTAGTTGTCATCATATATGATATCCTATAAATTGGTGGCAGGTTCATTTTTATTGATGATTGTTTTTTAGATTAAACCAAATATTGTTTTGTCTTTTCATTTAGAGTTAGTTATTCTATTATAATCTCTTGATTACACTTTTAGTTATTTTTTGGTTTCACATGTATTAAGACTTATTCCAAAGCATGAAAAATTATTCTTCTTCTTTGTTGGGAACATTACTTTTTTTATTTCTTATTATGCTTGGGAGGTTATCTATGAGGTTTATTTAGAGTTTTGGACACTGTTCAGTTATGGTTATTAATTTATAAATTAATTATTCATTGATATATAGAATAAATATATTCAAAAACACCCAGTGACATTGTTGAAAATTTGATGTTTCAGAATAGAGTTCACTATAAATCTACTTTATTGGGTGGAGAAATTGGTATTATATTTTAGTTTAGAGTTTTTAAGGATTACACAGAAGGTAAATTCTAGATTTTGGGTGTTACATTTCCATTTCCATTTTTTATTAAGTGGATTATTTATATTTTTAATACAAAATTATATGAGATCTATTTAGGGATAGATAACTATTATGGGTCAATATTTTTTTGGGGAAGAATCAGGTAGAGGTAAAACAAATTGGGAAGGATCATGATCTTCTATTGATCGGTAATAAGTTGAAATAAGTGGACAATACAAAGTGATTAAAGACTATATTAGAATGAATTTGGTATTTTCAATAAGATGTTTGATCGAAACGTAGCTTCTAATTTTAATTATGTAATAAAAATCGAAAAAGTAATGGATAATCATGAAAATATATATGGAATGGCTTCTGTGATAAACAACGTGGTCATGTTACAGTGAATTTAAAATCGGAAGATTTTTGAAAGATGAAATGCAGTTGAGTATCATAATGAGTTAAATTTTATTATAATTTAGTTTGAGTTTATTTTCTTGAAGTATAATGAAGGAACAAGAGCCTTATTTGTTGACATCACTTCTAGAATAATGGGATTTGATGATGACCAACATGAGTAATTATAGGTGAATTAATGACATGATATTTAAGTATATTTGTGATATGATCTTGATTTAAGAGATCCTAAAGAATTATGTTTTAGTTTCTTCTAAAGGTGGTTTTAGTATAGATTGAAGGGGATACATTACTCAATGAATTCTAAAGAGATGATAAGGAAATAATTGAGATGATATTGATAAGAAATTAGATAGTTCTGTTGAATTGGTATGTTATAACTATAGAATGAATGGGAATTCATTGAAGTATTACTGATATTTGAAGGATAACTCTAGAAGTAATACTTTTATTTTATCTATATGCTCTCCAAATAAATTTGAGAGTGGACCTTTAGTTCTTAGTGTCAAAATTTAGATTTAGTCTTGGAATATTGATTCTATTGTTTAAATTCATTCAACTTATTAAAAGGGATACATGAATAATTATGTGTATAAACTTCTTGTAAAGGTTCACATTGTAGATTTAGTGAAAATTTTTGTTTTTGTAAAATTATTTTTGAGAATTTGAATAAATAACGGATATCCACTATAGTAACAAGGAATCATAAAAAAATTGTTTTATTGAAGATAATATTTTATGTTGGTAAACAGGATGATGTAATATTCTTTAAAATATTTATAAATGGTATTTAGAAAATAAAACAACATTACATAGGGGTGGTCCATAATGTGAAGGATAAAACTATATAACCAAAAGATTCAATGGATGTTATCAATCATGTTAGACAAATATCTTCCAGGATAAGGAAATTGTGGTCTAATCACCTTGTTCACATTTTTTGGAAAGGTCTATGGACTTTTATTTCTAAAGGATTACTGAATATTAATAATTTTGATTATAAAATATGTGAGTGTTAAATCTAAGGGAACAAATGAATGGTATCAATCTATAAAGATATAAATACACAAAATAATCATAAACTTGAGATGGTTTACAATGATTTATAGGAAGAAACACTAGTTAAATCTAATATAAGATTCACTATACTACGTTACCACCATATATGATTCTATATATAAGGTGTGGGTGTTTTTCCTTATACACAAGTATGATGTTTTTTAAAATTTCATTATATGTATAAAAATAGTGGATGATTCCACTAGAATGAACCTAAAATTTATTTGGTATGATAATCAAGGCGACTTAGGTGAATTAAAACTACAAATATTCTATTTAATGAACAAAATATAAATAAAGAATTCATTAAAGGGAATACTTGAGTAAAATGGTATTGTAAAATATATTAATCAAAAACTTACAGAGTCATGAGTGCGAGGTTATGTTCTAGTTTTTCAAACTAATATTTGGCTAATGAAGTTAATTGTTTCACTTATCTCATGAATAAGAGTCCTTCCAAACCTTTTCCACATTAATTTTTGGACACAATATTTTCTATAAAGAAGGTGTGATTTACTCTCTTGAATATCTTCATATGTATTTCCTATTCCCATGATTAATCCAAGTATATGAAGAAGATGAAATATATTTCCTGTAAAAATTTCATTATGGGATACAATGATGAAAATTTTGGTTTCAACCAATGAGATAACATTAAGAAAAATGTTATCAGAGCCCAAAATTTCCTCTTCAATAAGGATATAATATTAAAATATTAGAACATTGTGGTAGATGATATTAGTAAAAACTATCCAATAGTGGAATCTAAGGTGTATTTATGTAATATAAACATATTAATGGTAAATTACAATAGCATAAGGGATAGTGTTTTATAAGTAAAAACATGTTTCAAAATGAAAAGTACTGATCATGATTGTAAAGTAATTGAGTCTGATGTACAATAGTAACCAATGAAAATAGAAGAACTATGTATAGAAAGACATAAAAAATTTATATTTTAGATGTCATATCTTGGTTAAAAGATCATATTGTGTATTGAATCCATAATTAAAATTTTAATTTTCAAGGATGGTGGGGAACCAGATGCTTAATTAAGGTGAAGAGTCTGAGCGCCTCATTCTAGTGTGAGTTTTTAGGGAACTAATAGTTTGATTCCTTGTAAGTTTCTAATACATGGTTTAAAATGAAACGTTTAAAATGAAATGGGGAATATAAAAAATATCTATATTACATAAAGTGAGAACCGAATAGTAATGTTTAATGTAAGGAATGACAAGTTTTAAATGAGTTCCAATAATTATATGGATCATATTTTAGTGATATCTTTTTCCCTATTATGAAGAGCACAACTATTTTGAAAGTGGTCAACCCGGTTTCTAGGGAATGTTTTTTAAAACAATAAGATCTTAAGACATTGTTACTTTATAGATATTTCGTAGAATAATTTTAGATATATCAAATAGAAATTTTCAAAGTAGATCATAATGATGACATGATATGAAATAACATGTAAATTATCTATGGTATTATATAAGAATGAAGGAAATATTATTGTAATTTTCATAACATCAAAAATAAACAAAATATTTTGTAGAGTGATGAAGATCATTAATATTACTGAATGTTGTATTGTAATTGAAGTTTCTTAATTGATACTATCTAAAATTATGAATTAATCTGGACTATAAATTGAAGGAGAGACTAGAAGAGTTAAATTGTGAATTATTTAGTTGTTTACAAATGAAAAATCTTGGTTCGAGAAATTATATATTTGGATTGAGGTTTTAAAGAGAGATGAGATAAAGAAAATTGTTAATTTTTTAGTTGATTATATCAAAAAAGTTCATACAAGATTCATAATTAGTGATTGAATTCCCCTCAGTACTCCCATGTATAGAGACTTCAAACATTCAAAGGATAAAATGGCTAATATGGATGAACATATTGAAGACATGAAAAATATTCCATATGCATCTGTTGTGGGAAGTATGATTTATGTCATTGATTCTAAAATTATGTATATATCTCATGTTGTAGGTGTGGTTGGAATATATATATAAGATATTGTAATGGAACATTGGCGGTAAATCATGTGGATCATTCATTGTATGAAAGGATTAATAAACAAAGTACTCTATATCAGAATAAATGATCCCTTAAATCCAATTTTAGTTGCTAATTTTTTATGATATACAGAATCTAAGAAAAGAACCATTGGATTTGAATTTAATATAAGAGTTACTTATATATGTTTTATTTCCCAATTTCATCTTTTAGTTTCATTATTATCCACATAAGCTGATTACGTTGTAGTTATGAAATTTGGGAAGTATTTAGTATAGTTGAAAGGTTTTTTAGAGGAGATATGAAGAAAGAATGATATCAAAATGTTATACCATTAAAAAAAAGAATTATTCTTTTGGAAATGAATATGATGTTTCACTCCAAAAAAATTATTATTCAATTTAAATACCACTTATTAGAGACATTTTTAGAATATAGGGTACTAAAATAGTGAAAGGTTGAAGGTAATTAGAGTCCTGCTAAAATAATAACTAATTTAATAGCTCAAAAGTTTCTATATAACTATTACACATAAAAAGGTATTGAATAACTTCGAGGTAATACTATTTAAAAAAATACAAAAGGATTAAATTATAAAAGTAAAGAATATAGTTATATATATTGCACTTCTAAACTGTAAAATTTAGTGATTATATCTGACACATTTTTTTGATTGGAATGTGTCAAAAAAATAATAATTTTTGATATATGACACAAATCAACCATTTGTGGATAAAGGATTTAATTTCAATCGTTATTCCTTTTTCATTTACTCTATTTATGTTTACATTATGTTAATACAGAACTATTTTCAATGGAAGGTGATCACTAGGACTTTAATAGTGATTCTTTGAGTGATGTATTTTTGAGAGGATGTGATGATGAGTTTTTCACATTATGTTATGGTAAATTATTTATAATTAAGGGAATTTCTAATAGATTTATTATATATTTATGATTACTTATAAAATCATACTGTAGGTCTAGTCACCACCATGATAATTATCAACCAATACTATATTTTTATATAAATATATATATATATATATGAGGTTCTACATCATTATCATATTGGTGAGTGAGGGAATAGGTTAAATCCACACATCCTGAAACTCTTTAATTTAATTTATTCCTTAAAGGTGGTAGGTGTTGGGGAGTTAGGATTGAGTCCATGATAGGGGATTCCTATGTTTCTCTATATGGAAATTATAACCCATGTTGTTTAGTGTATCTTAATAGGAGATGTTGTACCTTTCAATTATTGTAATGAGGACCAACATGGTTCCTTTTAATGGCATGTAGAACTGACTATGTGAAGTGACTTTTATGTCCATTCACTGAGGACCCATGTGATTTTGGGATCGAACCAAAAATAGGTGTCCTACATATCCTATATAACTAGAATCGAAACCCATGTAGTTCATTTGATAAAATTGTGGATCATATGATGAGGCCAAAACATTTAGATTAAAATCATGTGCAATGAAGTATAAGAAAAAGTTACATCAAAGAGCCCATGTGGGCATAAAGATATTAAAGGCCCTTTTCTATATGGTTTTTATGTAATATATAACATTAAGGAATAATGAATCAAAGAAAATATAAAACTTTTAGGAATATAGATCATAGGGAAAATGATTTTTTTTTAAATTTGGATTTCCTAGAAACTTTTCATGTGAGTATAGTTCTCACAAAGTATGGGGTCTCATGGGGATGAGTTATGTCTTACACATGGGCTACCATTTTTTACCTTTGGAACACGAATAATATGTGTGGGTATTACACATATTATTATCATATATGGATAAATAATTAATATTTAGAACTAATGACATGATTAGTGAGAGAATAATTTGGTATTATATTTAAGTGGTGACCCATATGTGAGTACACACCATATTGATTTAAAATTGGATAAGGAATTAAGAATAAAATCAGGGGGTTAAGGCCCTATGAGAAGGGAGTTAGTGCTTATATATGGATGGGACTTGGATGATAATATAGAAATTACACCCAATAGTTTACACTATATAAATCATCTTGCTACCAATTTATGTTTGGATAACAAATTACAACTAGGCATGTGCGGTGCATGGTACCATATAGAAGGATTTAGAGCTTATGTAAAGGAAACTATCACTCTCACCCATGTTCAAATAATTTTAAACATGAATCCACCAAGTTCACTGGTTAATTGGATGTTAGATATAGATAAACTAATATGATCATCATGGGACATGAGAGGTTTCACTAATTTCTTCAAGAGGATGACCCTCGTTATCAAGGTGGTACATGATTGAAGATTCCATGAGGTCCTTACTAGTTAGAGAGGAAATGAAAGAAGTGATTTTTAATAAGGGAATACATTATCTATTAGCTAAAAAATACTGCAAATATCTTGATCATGTATTTTAGGAGTTTTGGAGTAGGATCTCGAACTAGGTTCTTAGGTAGGTGACTCAGGTGAAGGAGTTCTCAACCATATATCTTGGGAATGTAATCCATGACATAATACAAGAGTTAGGTGAGGTATAGATATAGTTTATTTATTTATTAAATATTTAAATCATGTTCACCATATTTGAGAGGTATGATCATAAATTTAATGTAGGTAGTAGGTAGGATATATTGGTTTCCCTAATAAGAATACTTGTGGGAAATTTTACCATGGTAGCAGGCCCGGGTGAGTCTTCTCTATAGTATAGAGACCTGGGAAATGGTTCATCCTAGTAATTTGTGACACATGGATAAACAGTCACTTTTTTATGTTTAGGTAATATTGGTCACCCTAGTGATAAGAGAGAGATATGGTTCACCCTAGTTTAGTGGCCTTCAGGAAGGAATTCGTAAAGTTGTGTCATTGTGCATCATCCAATGAAAAGTTTTTCACAAAAGATTACAAGAAATGGAAAAAACTTGATCTATCCAAAAGGTTTATATTTTTTAAACATTTCAGTGTAATAATTAACCAATTTTATAGTTATGCCCCTTTTGGTTTTTGGATTAATTAAGCTACATGATAAATGTTTTGAGTCTTGGGAATATAGAGGTTCTTTAATTTGGGGTGTCTCCCATTAAGAGTCTAAAAATATATCTAATGATGATCCCAATGGGTATATTTATAGGAACATTTATGGACTAGGTCTTTTCAAGGATGGGTTTTAATGTATGTTCTCACAAATGAGGGTGGAAAATAGGGGTTGATGGGAACATTCATTCATGCGAGGTTACATGATAGAGACAAGTGTGTTGGTGATTTCATAATCGAAAATTATTATGAACCAGGAGGATAAACATGGAAGAACATTTTGGGATATAGAATAAGTTATTTGGGTACTTGATCGGGTCCTTGAGTAAAGTGTCATTCCCCCTTCTGGGTATTTTTTATTCACTATATCAAAGTCCCCATCATTTTCCATAAATAAGAACCAACAGATGACCCCTGTTAGAATTGGATATTATTGGAATAAGGAGGGTCTTATTTTATGGTATATGTGTAGTTGTCCACAAAAATTAGTGTTTTAGTCTCCCTATAATCATGTATTATAATTGTGTTCAAACCTGAATAGTAGTGAATTTTTATAATACAATAGTCGAAATATAGAATTATAGTAATGTGAGTAGTGTATCAGGTACAATAATAGGGTAGTGTGACAACGATACTATTAAAAATAGATATAATTTTATTCCATTATTTGTGAAATTAATACACATGGATTTTCGGCCATCATATATTGGGTCTTTCGGATTTGATGAGAGTAAATTTGGACTAGTGGAGTAGATGATTTGATTGTACTATGGTTTATGTCACTCACAATAATCCTAGTTGAATGTTTTCTCATATATGAAGTATTTATTTATTTCCTTATACCTTGAATCATGATATAATCTGAGGGTATCAGTTTATAATGGTCCTCCCTAAGGTTGTATTCTCCGATGTTTGTAACACATTCTTTGTGGTTTCCCATAATGGATGTTGAATGTGTGTTTGATGTTGGATGATGTTAAGAAGCATTAAGATTAATTTTAGTGTCCTTAATTTTTGGATATAATATAGTTGGTTAATATTTATAAGGGGGTTATTATTAGTTATATATTTGGGCCTCGTATTTATGTTTCAAGCCACATTGACATTATTATTTAAAATTATAATGGGAATCGATATTACAAGGTCCTTTAGAACATATAAGGGTTCCCTCTGAACCAATAATAGAGTAACTATAATGTAATATAATAAAACTTTAATTGGAGGAAATCTAATGAAAATGTGACTTTATGATGAGTTCATCATCAAAAGAACAATGTTCAATGCATTTATTAGAAAATGGGATATTTTTTACTTGATCAACCACATTCCAGATCTTTGTGCACTTTTTACTGGTCTATACATGCTAGTTGTTTCATTTTAATACATGGGAAAAAAATTTCTAGGCCACTTGGGAGACTCACATGGAGAATTCTATAAATAGTTTCCCTCTATTTCAGAACACTCTTTTGTTATTGAGAGAAGCCAAAATCTCAACACTCTCCACTCACCCAAGACATTAAATATTCTCATAGTAAGAACATTTACTTCTTGGTTTTCCTAAGACATAACATAATTATTTTGGGCACACATGGGACTTTGAAAACCCCACCACTTTGTTGAAGTTACTATAGTGAAGCCACTAGGTGAAGTTACAATGATTAATGAACCTGAGAGAGGATTTCTTGGGCGAAAATACCTAGTTGAATCACCCTAAGGAATGATGGTTTTGGTACCTTATAAATAAATTTATTATTAATTTAATATAGTGTTTTCATTATTTAGTAATTTCATTATCACATCATGATTATTACTTTTCCTAAATTTTTTTTATTATAATGTCCTAAGATTATATGTTTCACTGAAAGGTCACAGTATTTTTACACTATGATGAGAACCTAAGGGTTCCAAGACATCATTCTTGAATATACATATATGTAAATATTTTATTGTTTAATTGGAAATATATGATATAAGAGATTATGGTCAAGAGTAATATAATATATTAAGACACCTTCTCATGGTTTTAGACCTTGGTAGTCCCCACAATTAGAGGTTATGAGAATATACCCATCAATAAGAAATCCAAATTTCCATGTGTCACTGGATGTTACTATATTATGATATGTTTATTGATCCATTGACATTAGGATTATCATTTATGGATATCATGACACATATACTTTGATGTATTAATGAAATCTGTAACGAAATTTTCTTGAAGTGAGGTAGGATACATTTGGTATGTCATGAGTCGTATTACATGAATGGATAACATAAGAAAGTATTTATCCCATATGTCTTATGATGGATGATGATATCTTATTCTATTTTATGAGAATGTAACTACCTATATAAGTCTATGGACATAGAGTTTGGTGGGTGAGTTAATTTCCATAATTTCATAGAAAGTGGCATAGATTATATACGTTGATTGAACTAGTATGCATCCTTCTTGATTTGAGATATCAAGACTAAGAATTATGTTAATCAGTAAGCATTCATATGACATTGAATATCATTTCAAAATTAAATTCTTTTACTTTGTGTGATTTTTTGTATTTATATAAGTTAAAAATGCAATTTAATAGGTTATGCCAAATTACATTGAGAAGGATGCCTTGTCGGTCACAAATTAATTTATCCTCTACCACAATAAAATTAATGTATTGAATTTAATATGTTAGAATAATTAATATTTTTTCTAGTTTGGTTGATCACCATAATTTAGTCACATGTTAAATGAAATAATAAGAGAGTTTAAAAAATAATAAATGTTTATTTGTATGTTTGGTGAATATAATATTTATTATATTTATAACAGAATAATGTAGTGACATTTATTTATTAAATATTCTTTTTTAAGGATCAATAAGTGTCGATGATGGAAAGAAGACCAATCTTAATGGTCGAACTTGAAAAGTAATAAATTATATTTATTTGTATTATTAATTTGATTAAAATTTAAAGTTATTAATAATATTATTATTATTTTAGTTGTTGAACATGGATTCAATTGGGAATTATTAGATTTGGATGGGGCTTGCGTGTGATCTTCAAACACTAAAACTTCTAGAATAAATATATAATTATAACACATTTCTAAATCAAATTTGGTAAAAAATGGATAGATTGAGACTAAATCGTTCAATTGACATAAATCTAGATATAAAGATCTCACTCATTATTCCTATTCTATCAACACATTGAGATAACATTAGTACTTCTTTTATATTTAATAAGAATACTATAGTGATCAACCAAAAAAATTTAAATGATGAGGATAGGTTGTGCTAGAACCCGATGATTCTATCATGATGTCTAAAGATTTTAGTTCAAATGTAGAAAACCACCAGAGGGATTCTACAATTAGATCCAATAGTGAAACTGTGGTATGATGAGATCTAGTTATCCCAATCATCAGCCAAATATAAATTACAAGTTGGGGTAATTATATAAATACTCATAAGTTAATTATTATTACATTTTAAAATACTTCTCTTCTAGTTCCAGTGTTTTATTATAGCTAAGTAATCTATGGTTCTCATTTGACACGAAATTTTAATCATGTGGTCCAATGACTACAAATGAAATAATTTATAAATTTGATCTATTTATATAATTTAAGGATTCTTCTACTGTGCTCTAGCCTACAGTTTGTATCAGAGGGGTCACATGTTTAATTTATAATTATTTATTATTCATCAATTTTTTTCATGTCTTTAAATTTACATTTAATTAAAATGTTTAATTTTAAAATATGAACATCATCTTCTATTCCATTTCATCATTCTATATAACATAAATAGTAATCAGTTAATGATTAATAAATAAATAAATATTTGATTCATACTATTGGGAGGCACCAAAGTCACTTTGTATAAAAAACTAGAGTACGCGATGTCAATTAACTATATAAATGTTGTGTATTTTTTTCACATTTGGATCTATTGATAAAGTTAAATAGATTTGATTTAATCATATATAATATCTGATAAAAATGGATCGGTATGTAGATCAAGAAATAAGGGCACACAACTTGATGATCTTCATGCCTTTTAACCACTATACATGTCATGTAGTCCCTGTTTTATCATGGTTGAAAAAATGGGGTGTATCATCCTGTTTTGTATCAGATTCATGACATGGAGACAAATTATCCATGAAAATCATAGGTCACAGACCATGTAATTTGGAATACATTCTGTTTAAATAAAACTCATCCATGGCAAGAAACATGCCCAATCCCAGGGAATGTGTTGTAGATAAGGGAAGAAAATAGTACCTACCATGTACTAAGGTACACATTGTGTAATCAAATTCAAACATTGTGTCACGTTTTTCCTAGAGAAAAATTAAATATTTAACTAAACAAATTCACGTGTATTTCTTGTGTCATTTATGTGATAGTACATTACAAGTATATGATTCGTAAATCTACATGTTAAATTAAATTTACTATTATTATTTGGATAAGTAAAAACTGACGCCACCAGGTTCATTTTTAGACTTCATTAATTTAAATGAAAAAAATTATTTAAAATTTTTAGATTATGATGATTTAATGATGGTGGGAAGATATTATGATAAAATTAAATTAATTCGATTAATTCATGGTTCCATATCTTAAATAAATAACAAATTGATGTAATTGAAAATAAGATTTAAAATGAATTCTTGTTTCTTGATGTTTGCATGGTCATGATATATAACCATCCATTTGTATATGATGAGTTTCTTTTAATTTATTATGATTAAATTAAATTGATGGTCTATGATTCATTCCCTCCTTCCTATTATGTAATGGATTTCATGCTAGTGATATCTTATATGTAAATCCCCTTTATCCAATGCATTGGATCCCCTTACCTATGAGTGAGTTAAATACTTATATAAGGATGGATATCCCAGGTGAGAATAGAAGGTATGATTCTGGAAGCTAAGGAACACCCAATCGTGGTGATACATAGGTTCCATGGTGGAATACTTCAATACAAGCCAACCCACAGTTCATGGTTTCTTCCCCTAGGGACGAGGATTAGTGTATCTTCCACTAGATAAACAAACCATTATAGTAACTTGTGATCATGGAATTCATATTTTATTCTTATAAAGTTCATGGTTAATTATTTATGTTTGTGAAAGCTACATCATCACCTAATAAATTAATTAACAAGAATTCAAGATGGAATAAAATATAACTAGACTATGCTTAAATGTTTTATCAGACATGGTTAATCAATTAAGTGAAATCCAATTAACATTGACAAGGTATGTGAAAATATAAAATGGGATTTGTGCATAAGGATAAAAATACATCAAATAAAATATTATGTTTCTATATGCTGCAACTACTTAAGTTAGAAACAACCCGAAAGTTCAATGTTCTTAACCAACCCATGTTGGGGTAATTTCTATTATTTTTGAATATATAGCATGATGTTATGGGATGAATTTTTATGATTTACATCTATGGTTGACAACCTGATAAGGAATTTATGAAACTAAATGGAAATTATTGTGGAAATATTTAAAACCATATTTCAGGATTTGGGAGTCCACTTAATAGATCAAGGAACTATAGGTTAGTGTAGTCGAAATGCTATACCTATCTAAAAACATTCGAATAATTTTTCTGGCCCAAGAATGCATTATGAGAAGGGTAATAAGGATATATTCCACTAGAATATCTAATTAATAATAAATTCTAAAAAATATAGTGAAGGCTATTGGGTTTCAAAAAATAGTGGAATATTAATATTTTTTTTAAAATTTAATAATGTAGTTTATTTTTAATAAAAAAATTACTTAATATATGATCCTAATTTTTATAAAATAGAATATCAAATGTATTTGAAAATATAATCATTATCCATACTTGATATGGATACCCTCCATATGGGTATGAATTAATAGGAATGGTATACTCTCTTTTAAGCTATACAATGCCCGAAAAAAAATTATACATGTTGGAAACATCACTTTCTAAGTTTATTTCCAAAGAGTCTAATGAGGAAGAAGTATCTCATTATGTAAAGGATCTGTATGGTGTTATGGGTATCCAATTTTTCATGCCATTTTCTATGTTTAATGATATTTTAATTCAATATTAGTATATTTATGTGTATATGATTTTTTATCACCTTCAGGATATCAATCAAGAGAATGTGAGAGGAGAGAGTAATGAGATCTCTAATACATTTTTCATGTGTATTCATGGAGAGTGAAAAACGCATGGGGAAAATGTATTAAAGATTACTGGCTACATGAAGAACCAAGATAAAATAGTGTTTAATATCCCTGATGAGCTATGTACTGATTTTATTTTTCTCTCACTACCTAAGAAATTATTTTGTGATTTTTTGAATTATAATATGAGTAAAAATGAGAAGAAAGTATTTAAAATCCTTACACTTACTCTCCATGTTTATAAAGACATGTGTAAGGAAAAACCAACTGTAATTAAGGTAAATAAGAAGAATAAGAATAAGGAAAATGGGATTAATTATCACATAAACTCTAAGGATCTATAACATTGTTCATCAACGAACAAGCATATCTAAATTAAAGGAAAGGAGTAGGGTGTAATATGCTTTTCATGTGACAAGAAGGACCACTGGAAGAGTAATTGAACTCATACAAAGATGAAATGGGGATATTTTGTTATGTTTTTTATTGAGGGTAATATTTCTACATCTATAATTTGGCTATGAGATACTACCTATAGTTCTCAAATTTATATCCAAATATTAGGACCATGAATCTTTTGTAAGATTACAAGAGAAGTGGTGGATGTATAGGCTACTAACAAAGTGAGGATGGATAATCTATACATTGGAGACTACTATATCATATTTTCATCATGATTCTTTGGTTTTAATGAATTTTTATTGCATTTATAGGGTTACCAAGAAAATAATTTTCTTTTATTTCTTATACATGGATGGATTTATTTTTAATTTGATAAGCAAGAGATGATAATTTTAAAAATATGACATATATTATTGTATGGTGTAGATGGATAACTATAATTAATGTATTGATTTAGAAAAACCAAATATTTAAAATTTATAATGAAATAAATATGAATGACTAATATAACACCCAGTTATTGAATCACCATCATAGTCACGTAAATGAAAAACATTTGTCAAATATTTATCAAGATGTTTTATTAGAATATTTTTAGTTTTAGTCACTTGAAAGATGTCCTGATTTTTAATATGGTAATATGACCATACCACTATTCTGTGTTCATGGGGAATGGGTCAAATATATACTATATTTGTATACAGACCTTTTCAAGTTGATGTCAGATGTGGATTCTCTTACTTTAATAATATTACAGAAGACTTGATTATGTATCGCTAAATATACTTAATAAGGTATAAGTTGGATTCCTTTGATATGTTCAAAGATATCATGATTGAGATTATGAATAAACTTGGTAAGGATATAATGTAAATTTTATCAGATCATGTTGGTGAATATTTTTCCGGTGAAATTTTTTTTATGGGAGTATAAGATTTTAACTCGACTCGATCTAAAAAACACACCATATTGGAATGGTTTTATTGAATGGAAAAATCATTCATTGTTATACAAGGTATGTTTGATGGTGATTCATCGAATCCTCATATTAATACTACTAAAAAAATAGTCCTTTATCAGTGCTAAAAATAGAATTTATCAGTCCTAGAGATGCGATGACTATTAGAGTGAGACTAAAATCCTTAGTTTTTATTAGTGCTATTACAGAAGATGATAAAGGGGTACTTTATCAATGATTTTATAAGTTAAGATAAATTGGTATTTTATCCATTATTTTAAAATCACTATTAATGGACATTTAATTAGTTCTTCAAAAATCACTAATAAAGGATACCTTTATCTGAATATTTTTAAGAACTGATAAATGTCCCCTTTATCAGTTCTTATAAAAGTGATGATAAAAGGTCATCTTGAATTATACTGAAATTCCACAAAATACCACCACCAACACTACTAAATAAGAAAAATCAAGTACCAATATATGATTTAAATGAAATGTAATTTACAAAATAAAATAAAATAATAAAACACTATATTATACACATTTCAATCATTGTTTTATAAAATTACATATGTGAAAGTTATTACATATATTCAAACACATATTTCCTCTGTTATCTTTTGATCCTAACCCCTTCTCAAGAAACAAAATACACCTATATAAGAAAACAATTCTTATATGAGTTATAATATGATGAAATACATTAACATAAAGTGTTAATTTTGATCCGAACATTGATTCATACTAGGAACACTTTGTATTAGATTGAGATATGTTTGATTCATTCATGTCTCACAATTTCTTATTCAACTTCAAGAATTATCTCTTTGAAAATTAATAAATTAATTAAAAGATAAAAATTATAATTAAATTTATTAATTAATAGCGGATAGAATGATGAGAAAACAATATTGGATCGGTTTTTTGGTTTTGGTTATGTGATGTGCATTTTAACCTAAAATAAAAGTTATATATATAAAATATTCTCTTTATCTAATACTGGTCACACCCTACATCAAAATAAGGTTTTTTTGTTCCCTATACATATCAAATTACTTATGGATAATTTTCCAAAATTATAAAAATAATCAAAATGTGATTAGATTTGAGTACATCACTTATCATTTTTACTAAAATGTTATTTTAAACTAGAAACATGGACATTGAATCATATCGATCACATCATGTGTCAGTTTTTTTATAATTATTAAAACACATCTCAAATGACTTATGAATAAATTTTATAAATTTTCAAGTTATTCTAAATGTGTTTTCTTGGTTTTCAGTGAGTTGATTTTTTTTTGAACTAAAATGTCGATGTTAAACTGGTAATAGACACATTGAGTCATATCGGAAAAATCATGTATCAGATTGATTTGAATTTAATTCCTACAAATAAAAAATGAAAATGGATAGTTTTCCTAAAATATCAACACAATAAGAATTCGTTTTCACGATTTTGAGTATGTCAGTTGTCCTTTTAAGTAAAAGTGATCTTAATTTTAAATAAAAATCCCTAGTTGGAGTAATAACATTCAAAAAATGTGTCATATTGAGATTAAGATGATTCATAAATGTCTGAAATTAGTTATGGATCATTTTTATAAATTAACAAAACAATCCATATGTGTTTTCCCAGTTTTGAGTGCGTCACTTGTATTTTTTACTAAAATGTAATTTTAAACTGGAAACATGCACTTTGATTCATCAAAATCACATCCTATATCAGTTTTTCATGATACTAATTTCTAAAAATCAAAAATTTCTTATTAATAATTTTTCTAAATTATCAATACAATCTAATTGATTTTTCTAATTTTTCAATAAGTGACACTTTTTGAACTAAAATTTCGATTTTAAACTGATAAAAAACACATTTAGTCATATCAGGAACATAGTGTATTAGATTTATGTGAGGATAATTACTATACTTCACAAATTACTTATGTGTAATTTTACAAATTTATAAAAACAAATGTAATTTCTTTACTTAGTTTTGAGTATGTTAATTATACTTTTGTCTATTATTGATGTTAATGTTAAATAAAAAACACAGTTGGCGTCATACTGACCACATCGGGCATCAGATTAAGGTGTGGATAATTCTTACATGAATCAAATGAATAATGGATAGTTTTACAAATGTATAAAAACTACCCAATTTTTTTCATAGTTTAGAGTACGTCACATGTATTTTTTAATAAAATGTCATTTTAAACTGAAAACATTCACTTTGACTCATACCGATCACATTGTGTGTCAGTTTGATGTGATACTAATTCCTACAAGTCACAAATGACATATGAATAATTTTTATTAATTAATAAGACAATCCAAGTATGTTCTCTTGGTTTTTTTAAGTGACACTTTTTGAACTAAAATGTCGATATTAAACTTATAACGGAAAAATTGAGTCATATCGAGCACATTATATATTTTATTGACGATGATCTAATTACTACATGTCCAAAATAACTTATGGATCATTTTAATAATGTATCAAAATAATAATAATGTGTTTTATCAGTTTTTGAGTAGGTTAGTTTCAATTTTTTTACTAAAATTGATGTCTATTTTAATTAAAAAAACTGTACTTGGAGTAATAACGGTCATACAATGTGTTAGATTGTTGTTTGGGTAACTCCAATACATCCTAAATGAATTAGGGTTAATTTTCATAAATTATAAAATAAGTATGAATGTTTTTTTCTCAGTTTTGAGTATGTTACATTTATTTTTTACTAAAATTTCATTTTAAATAGGAAACATACACTTTGACTCATACCGATCACATCGTGTTTCGGTTTTATGTGATAATAATTCCTACACATAAAAAATGACTTATGAATATTTTTCATAAATTATCAAGATAAAACAATAGAGTTTCTTTAGTTTTAAGTGAGTGACACGTTTTGAACTAAAATGTCAATTTTGAACTGATAACAGACACATTGAGTCATACTGGGAACATCGTGTATCAGATTTAGGTGAGGATAATTACTATACATAAAGAATAAATTATAGATAATTTTCTTAAAGTATCAAAAAATATAATATGTTTTCTTGGTGTTTATTATGAAAGTTGTATTTTTTATAAAAAATTAATGCAAATTTTAAATAAAACGAATCATTTTGAGTCAAACCGATCAAACTGTGTATCATATTGAGGTGTGGATGATTCTAATACATCCAAAAGTCTCAAAAAAATACAAAATTCTAGTGTTACCATGATTTAAATTGTATTTATTTTTTCAATTATCTACACTTCATATTGACTCGATGTTCTTAGCCAAAAAAACCTATCTCTTTGTCGAAAGCCAGAACAGAAAAAAAGCACATGTGCCCTCTACTCTTCAGGCTTTGAAAATTGTAAATGTTTTTTTAGACCAGAAAATTGAATTAATATGAAGTGTTATGTGTTATAAGAAGAAATAAAATTGAAATTTAAATCATGTTTACATTAACAAAAAGAAACATTTTATCTCTTATCTATATTGTTGCAGATAGTTGAAGAAAATTATGACTTTTCAAAATATATATAAGAAGAACTAAATAACTATTTTATTAAAAGGATATGTAAATTAACATGAAAATAATAGATAAAAATATTACAAAATTAATTAATTATGATTCAAGAATTAACATTTTCATAATGGTTTTATACAATCTTTATGAATTCCACAGTTGTCATTATCTCAGTTATAAGATCAAAGATCAATCCCTTACAAGCATGAGAAGATTAAAACAACCCACCATAACTCCAAAAAATAAAGAAAACTATATTAGAAAATAATTATTATATGATTAATACAAAAAATAAGTAAATTAAACAGAAATATTAAATATTACATTAATTTTATGAGCATTTATTTTACTATGAAAACATCATTACTACCACTGTGATTGAACAGTGAAGGGAACTTGAGGGATAGTGATAAATGAAATAACTCTAGGGGTGATAATTTTTTGAGGGAGAATAAGTATATGTTGGTTTTGGTGTAAAAAGCCAGAATTATGGATGGAAATATTCAAAAATAAATAATCTCTTTATGAAATAATGAAAATTAAATGAATATTTCATTATATAATATTTCAGTAAAACAAGGATACTATATCATAACATTACCTTTACATATTATTAAATGGATTATTACTTTATAGTCTTTTCTTTATATTAATTGGTAACATAATCATTTATAGAAGACATTTAATGCAATAAAATACATATAAAGAAAATTTAATACTATTAGGAAAAATATAGTATATAAAAAACACGTTTACCTTCTCATTCAACTCCCTTTTTAATGGTTTTAAGGATTTGGTTCCCCAATAAAGATTACAAATCGCCTATTTGTGGTCACATGTAATGTATAATACATTATCTACATTGGGACTAGGATGAAATTATTGTGATCTCCTAATGAAAGGGTCATTCTATAAACTATTGATTGTGTTCATTTTTTTACCATCGTCATCAGCTCATCTCCCAAACATTTATCATTTCATTTTTTTGTTAGAATAACATCCTCTATATCTTTTGTAAATGAACATATGTTTCATCAAATAATATAAGTAGTATTTATCCATGGGATTATGAATGCTCAATGTAGTAGAAGAAACATAAAATAGATGGGGGTGGGTCTCAAGACAACAAAATTCAATAATAACTATTCATGAGATGAAGATGATATGGATGACAATTGTATTTCATTGTGTTATCTAAAAGGGGTAATGTTTCTTATTTGTGAAAATTATACCATTGGAACTATTTATTAACTTTTGGCCTATTGAAGGTGATATTTGAGGGGATAAACATTATTATATGTGATAAAAATATTAATAAATGAATATTTTTATTCATATACATGAACTGTAATCAGGGGTTCCTAGGGGTGGAACTAATACATGTATACCTAAAATGATTATGACATAAAAATAATTTCTAATATGTATTCCAAAATATATAGAATTTTGTAACCCCCAATATATTTTTTAGAGAAAGTGATGAAACAACCTAAGAAGTTTTAAAATTTAATATTAATGGTATATCAAATATTTGAAAACATATCAAAATTATAATTTCAATTAAAAATTGATAAGGAATGAAAAAAATAAATTTGTAAAAGAATATACCTTATAATTATAATGGTATGAAATATCTCAAAATTCATATTTGATAAATTGATTCAAGATTTATGTCTAGATAGTTTGAAATAAGAGTTACTTTCAATCATATAGAGAGTAGACTTTATATAAAAATTTCATTTTCTTTGCCATTATGGGTTATATGTTTATTTTGGACACATAGTATAAAATATTAGAAATAATAAAATAAATAATAGTAATTATGGATGATATAGAGGTCTTATATTAAATGGGTGATGAACCACTATTATAGAAATTGTTTCAATGTGATAAAAATATTCATTAAAATTGTATTTTTAATTGTACACATATACATTTTGTGTAATACATTTGTATAACATGTTTTTATCATATAATTGAAAAAAGTATTTCAATAGTGTATTTTCATAATATATTAGTATAATATATTTTTATAATACATTTTAATAATATATATTTATATAGTATAATATAAATTTTCATAATGTATTTGTATAATTTATATCTATATTTTATATATTTATATTTATTTATTTATAAAATATACATGTTTCTGTATATATATATAATATAATCTGAATAAATTTTTTTATTTTATATATATTTATGTATTTTTCAAATTTACGCATATAAATATATAAATATTTTATATATTTATATATGCAATTATATCCATTGAGAGTAAAATATAAATAAAATGACTTCTCAATTTATGAATTGTCCTTCAAGAGGAGAAACTGCCTCTTTTGGAAGAAAGGATTTAGAGGGTTTCAAACCTATTACATGGATAGGGTGGAATTATTATGTTTAATGATGAGCCCCATCAAAGAGTAATAGATGATAACATAAGTAATAAGATTAAAATATGATCATTCAAATAACCCAAGATGATTGATCCATCAATGAACATCAAAATGAAACTAGAAATTCCCTTTTTGAGATCCAAAATGATCTGGTAAGAATTTTTGGAGATGCTGAAATGGTGATAATGAAAGGGGAGGATAATCCACTCCATCATCATCAAAATAAAAGTGATAAATGTATTTCTAAGACCTAGAGTACTGCTCTGAAATCAGGTTTGAAGAGGAATCATGAATCGGAAGTAGGGCCATCAGATCGTATGGATGAGAAATAAAATGAAGAAGAGTCTGTAACACCTATGGTACTATGTTTTATAGGGTTGGAATCATTTTTTGTTGTAGGGATATACCTACTGGAAAAAATAATAATGAAAAAAATTATGCACAACAAGAAGTCAATGAGTGTGGAGGATGAGGAGAATATAATACATTATCAATTAATTATTTGAATCATCTAAGAGAATGTAATGATATAAAAAACCAGAAAAATATTCGAGCATTGGATTCATTAGACCCTTGAATTGTTTGATCCTTGGATTTGAGCCTTGAAATTTTCTGAGCATTGGATTTGAGCCCTGATTCAAGTTTCAATTCACTGATAACATGCACCGACAAAGGGAAGCTTTTAGGGGAATGCTTTGGAATCATAATGACATTGTGACTAGTTAGGGTTATTTAGATTTCAACACTTTAATCAGTGCATCCCAAAAAAGTGCTTATAAAGATGTATTTTATCAATACAAAATTAATTGGTTCTAACAAAGGATTTATAATTAAAAATATAAATAAATTTTTTTGTTAATATATTTATATTATTATATATATACATAATAAATATATATAAATACAAATATAATATATTTTACAATACATTTATTATAATTTTAGAATTATTTATTTATAATTATATAAATAATTATTTAAAAAATAATATTTAAATCATTATATATATTTATATATTTATTTATTTAATAAATATATATAAATATAAATATAGTAAATACATTAATTATTTAAATAATTTTATTATAAATATATAATTATTTAAATATATATAATTATTTATTTAGAATTATATAAATAATTTTAAAAAATATAATATTTTTTATTTATAATAGTAAATAAATATATGAATAAAAATAGTAAATATATTTATTTTTATGCATATTTATTTATAAATATTTTTTAAAAAATATATTTTTAATATTATTAATGGATATTTAGTCTTATGTTCTTACATGTTAAAAATGAGTGAAATTGAATAAGTAAAAATGAGTAAACATTAGTAATATTGAAAAATGAAAATGATTTATTATTTAATTAGAAATTTTTAAAAAATGGATATATATTGAGAAAAATATGAAAAAAATATTGAAAATAATAAAATATAGTAAATAAATATATATAAATTATATAATATAAATGGATTAAATTGTCAAAAAATATTTTTGTGTGTGCATCTATTATATATAAAAATGAATTAATTGTGCATTTGGGAAATCAATATAACACATGTTAGATCTATGTTAAATTGAAGAAGAAAACTAAATTCAATTTGTATATTTTTATCAACAACTATTTAATTAATAATATTTTTAATATTTTTTAATAAACTCATTTTTATTTTTATTTATTTAATTATTTATTTTTATTCAGACCTCTGTGAGTGCTAAAAATCATTGAAAATGGATTCCAATATAGCTACTAAAAAAGTGATGATAATGAGTACCCTTTATCAGTGCTAAGAAAACCCATTCATAAATGGTGCCTTTTATTAATGCTAAAAAATGTGCAGAAAAAGGTACCCATTATCAGTATTTTATTCTAAAGTTGATAAAATCTAATGCTGTTAAAATCGTGTTTTATAGTAGCACATCAATTTGAGGATATTAATTATAGATAGAATCATACATACTATGATGAGTACCAACTAAATTACAAAATAGTATTCCCCTTAAGTTATGGAGTGGAAATATACCCTTCTTATCACATGTTAGTTCACGAGATTGTGAGGAATTTTTTAAATCTATATCAATCAATATACTGGAACCCTAAGGCATGATGTGCATTATTTATAGGGTATCCAAACCAAATAACGAGATACTACTTATATAACTCTTCAGATAATAAAGTGACCATCATAAGATAATATATATTTCTTGAGAGGGAGCACATCCTCGAGGAGTATAGTGAGATAAATATTGTCTTTGATAAAATTTATTCTCAAGATATACTAGAGATAGTAGAGGAATAAATTCCACATTTCCATATGAAAATTATTATTTCTAAAATGAAAGTGTTTCGTATGAGTGCTATATATGTAAAAGAATCAAAGAGATATGGATTTTTTTGTCAGCGATGATGTTGAATCATTATTGGTTGATAATAATGAACTTATCATATACAAGGAGAAATTAGAGAGATCAGATTCTATAAGTTGTTAAGAATTCATGAATTCTAACGTGGATTTCATATGTCAAAATCATGTTTGGGTATTGATCTATTCTTAAGTTGATGTAAATCCATTAGGTGTAAATGGGTATTCAAGATAAAGATAGACATGTAAGGTAAATTAAATACAAATAAATCATGACTATTGGATAATGGATTTAGGAAATTCCAATGTATTAACTAATATGAGTCTTCTTCTCTAGTTTCCTTGTTTAAATCCATCAAAATATTTTTATCTATAGTATCTTATTATGACTATGATATTTGGAAAATGGATGTCAAAATAGATTTCATTAAAGGGTACCATTAATAGGATGTGTATATGACACAACCATTAGCATTTGTGACTCCAATAACTTCTAAAACAACATGTGAGTTGTAGAGATCCATCTTTTTATTAATTAAAGATTTCGAGTCATGAAACATTTGATTTGATGAATCCATAAAATAATTTGATTTCATTAAGAATGAATGTTATCCATGTGTTTAAAATAGATTTAGTGGGAGTATCGTGGTTTTTATAGGGGTATATGTTGATGAAATGTTAAAAATAGGGAATTGTATACCATCCTTGCAAGATGTTAAGGAATGGATAAGTGTTTCTCCATGAAAGACATTGGTGAATCACCCTACAATATAGGGATCAATATTATGTGTGATATATCCTAGAGGATTCTTGGACTACATCAAGGTTTATACATTTACAACATAATTAGCAGGTTTAGTATGGTACAATCCAGGATTGTATTGGTTTTAGTGTCAAATGGTATACATCTTTCCCAGAAAATGTGTCCTTAGACACAATAGGAATGAAAGAATTGGTATAATCGCATAAGAATATATGATATGATCTATCATTTATTCCATGTTATGTGTGAGTCTTGACGTAGCCTGTGATTTGATCATGGAAGAAAGATATCATGTAGATCTAGGTAAATAAGAGTGGATTTCATTTTGGGTTATCCTTAATTATTTGTGTTAAACATATGATGTGTTTCAGGTGTATGGACGAGATGAAGAGATAGTCATTAGTGGTAATACATATGTCATCTTTAGAAAAATTATAATAATCTAAAGTGAAAGTCTAGATATATATTTTACCTTAATGGATGATATGTGAGTTGGAAGTGAGATAATTAGATTATTTTCACTGATTCTATAGTGGATAACATGTATATTTCATCCTTCTATAAATCTAAGGAATTAGATGGATTCAAAAAATTCTCTAAGATCTTGATTTGGTTTATAGAAGTGAAAGACTTGTCATAGTTTATTCTGATAACATTGATGTGGTGTCTCTCCCCAAGGAGTCGATGTCCCAAAAAATGACCAAGCACATAATATATAAGTTGCGTCTCATGAGAGAATTTTCTTAATGAGGTAAAGTTATGTTGACCAGAGTATCTATGGAGGAAAACATAGTGGACCACATAACTAATGATTTATCTTGGTAGAGGCATGAGTATCATATGAGAGATAGTAAACTAAATGTTATTTTAAGTTGGATCTAGTTCTAATGGGATCCTATTAGAGTTGGTTCCCCAGAAATTATTTTATTAGTAACTGATTACATTTTTTTAATTATTTATGAAGATTCTTATCACATGATGACGGTTAGTTTTTGTTAATCTTTTATGTGATAATATCCTAAAAATATATATCACAATTAAAGGTAATAGAAACTCCTCACTATGATGAGAACATATAGGTTCTACGACATTATTATTGAATATAGTGAAATGAACATATGTTATTTTATAAAGGGTAATGAATATTGGATATTTGGGTTAAGAGGAACATGAGACATTGATACACCTTATCATGTTGTTCTGCCTTGGTAATTTCTATGATATGAGGTTATGAGAACAAACTCATCAATATGAAATCCAAGTTTCCATTTGTCATTTGATGTTCCTATATGCAGATGTGTGTATTGATCCATGGACATTAAGACTATAATTGATGGATATAAATAATTTCATACTCTGATGTATTAATGAAAATTGTAGGTCCATATGCTCACTTTGATGCAGGATATGTTAGTTATTTAATGAGTGATACTATATTAATGGATAATGTGAGAAAATATTTATCACTTTTTTCCTATAATAGAAGTTGATATTTATGACCTTGTGATGGTAATACAACTACCGATATATATACATGGTCATGGTGTTTGGTTTCTGATTTCATTTAAGGAAAATAAAAAATGAGACATCAAGAATATTTATTTATGCCACTAGTATGTGACCTTCTTGATTTGATATATCATGATAAAGGATTATATAACATGGAAAGCATTCATTGGAGGTTGAATGTGTCTATGAAATTAATGTATATATATATTTGTTCCTTGTAATGTTACAATATTATAAACTTAAAATTTATATGCTTATGACAAATTCCATTGAGAAAGAGGCCTATAGGGTCACAATTTATGTGTATTTTCAGTCTTAATTAAATTCATGTATTGAATTTAGCATGTATGAATAAATAATATTTATTTTAATTTTGTTGATTTAAATAATTTAATAACAATTTATTAAAAAGGAATAAGTGAAATAAATAATAATATAATTATTCATTTTATATTTTGGAGAAAATAATATTTATTATATTTTCCATAGAATAATATAATGGATTTTAATTATTAAATAGTTCTTATTGAAGGATTGGTAAATGTCGACGAAGAAAAAAAGGGTGCATTCATATGTGGGGGTGATGTATAGCATCCCTACTTTTTATTACATGACTATGAAATCAATTTAATGATAAACAAAATAATAGTTATACAATAAATGATCAAAAGGTTTATCATTTTTCGAAAATTAGGATCATAGATTAATTTTATATAATAAAACATAAATATTATTAAAATTATTTATTCTTTATACACTTGAAATCTAACCCACTATCCTTATATCATATAGTCACATAAGGATATACATCAATGAAATGGGTAAGCTAAAACCCCAATAAGAGGATTAATACGGGACATGGATAAATATAACATGGGTTATCATAATCATAATCATCAACATATCTTAAGAATGGGTTAATCATCAACATTATGAGGGAAGAATATGAAAAATTCTTGAAAAGTGGTGATGCAAAAAATTAAACCTCATGTTATAGTGGTCAAATAACACACATAGATTTGAATGCAGATAAAATCATTGTGAACAATTCTAGAATAATGTTCACACGTAATACACAATATCTCAAGAGAGTCATCAAATTACCCAATTCAATGGAAGAATATGTAAATCTTACCCACCTATCACATCATAATATTTACCTAATCATAAATTCCACTTAGAATATATAATAAACATAATCTTAAAAGAATCCATGGAATGGAATGGGCTTCATAATGAGTTCATAACTCGTGATTTCATGAATATATTTGGGGTTACCAATTGAATGAGGGAAAAAATAATTATTCATAAAAATCATAACACATGAGTGAAGTAGAAACAACTCAAGAGGGGTAAAATATGTGTTTTAAAAAGAAAATACTAATTAGAAAATATTTTTATTTAGATTAAAAATAAATGTGAAAAATTGTAAGTCCCTAAAAATAAAATTGAATAATATTTAAATGATTTTTAGAAAATATTATAGGAATGTACATATAGAATAAGTCAAGAAATAGGTATAACCAAAAGAAAAATTATTGGGTTTGAGAATCCACTTACCTAAAATCACACTTTGTTTCGTCTCTTTTGTGTGTCTTAAATAATTAAAATTGAATTATTAAAAAAGTTATCCAGAAGTAAATTATTTTCATTTTTACCCGTATTAATAAATTTAAATCATTTTATTAAATTTAGTAATTTCATTCATTATAGGGTAGTCGTTCTGATATCATGTTTTCCTTAAACATTTCCCATTTTTCTTGGATTTCAATATTTTCATAAAAGTTATTTATACATAAATATAATTAACTCCAGAAGAAAAAATAAAAATATTTACAAATTTTTATATATTAAATAATTTATTTTAACCAAACATAGGTTTAGTGGTAAAAATGAATTGGCAGAATCCTCGTTTGTAGTTAACCACTGGTTTATGGAATCATTGTCGAAATATGAATAAAATGAGGTATAAAATATAAATACTTCAAAAATAGAATATATAAAGTAAGCTAAAACCATTAATATAATTTTAATTTTTTTTCTAATTAAATCCTAATAGATTTTATTTTGAAAGAAATTGGTAAAATAGTGAGAATAAGAAGAAAATAAGAGAAGAGTTTGAAAATAACTCATTTTTTCCTTAGTGTAGCTTCTCTTGTATGACACTAATAATCCATTTATGTTTTTAATTTTTTAACTCTAGAAAAGCCCTATGTATTTTAATGTAAATGAGAGTGAGGATTTTTAGTGAAATTTACCTTTGGATTGTGAGGGTGGAGTGTTTTTCGATAGGGTGGGATAAAGGGTTATTTATACTTGAAGAGAGGGGTATTTTTAGAATTAAATACAATAGAAACTAAAATACCAAAGCAAAAACTTGTAATAGTAATTTTTTTATAATATAACTCATATATAAATATAATATAATTGTTTTGAATAAATTAATCTATATATAAATTGAATTAATTATTTTATTAAAATATAAAGTGGAAAAAAGAGAATGTTTTATTTTAAGGGATTACTTTTGTCATTATGTATTAGAAAATTATTTATTTTGTTTGGAAATTAATTTTATTGTAATTTAATGAATAAATTATAATAATAAATATTTTTTTCTAAATATTTTGTTTTATAAAATGTTATTTCATTATTATATCATGAATTGTGAAATTTAACAAACATCTGTTTTGTAAAAACTATATTTTTACCATTCACCTGATAATTGAATAATTAAATAAAATTACCAAATAAATCAACTCTGAAAAATATCGTTATTATGATTTTAAAAATTATATCCATTTTTTAAAATATATCTTTAACATAGGATCTTTTAATTATTAAAATAAATATTTTGATTTTTATGAAATACTTTAAAATACATTTTAAAAAAAAATGTGCTTATATTTTCTTTGAGTTTATTTATCATGATATTAACTTTTTGAAATTATAATATTTAAATTTAATTAAATTACTCATGTTGAAAATTATTTATATCATAATTTATTATTTTGTGGTGAAATTACTATTCCAAGTGTCATGTTAGTATTGCTAATAGTTAGGTTATTATTCCAAAAGGCACATTACCTCCTACAAATACCTCTTCATTATTTCAATAAATATTCACTAATATTACATACAAGGTTATGTATGTTCATTTTATAAGACGTTGATTTGTTTAATAATATTTTTTTTCAGTTCTATACTGTTGTTCATGGGGGCGATGATCATAGTAGATTGGGGTGATCCATATTTTCCTATTTTAGATTTTCATTTTTATATTTTTGTCTAATTTTAATGTTTTAAATTTTAATTGGTTTTATTACTAACTAAGGTAATGGTATTTATCAATAATATAAATTTTTATCAGTTTCTCAATATTTTTCATCATTATATTATTATATAGTATAATATGAAACACATTTAATTCATGAGAAAAATATCATTTATAATCTTAGGGTTTTCACATTCTTCCCTCCTTCAAAAATTTGAACAGCAAAATTTCAACTCATATTTTCTATTCGGAATAGGGGAGGGTACTTCTATTTCATTTTTTCTAGTAGTTTCCATGTTTCCTATTCATAATTATGGTTCCACAAAATGACGTTTTCAAGGTGATTTGTCTTTTTTATTTAGAAATTTCTCTTTGTAGTCCAAGATCTTCATTGGATTCTCTTTATAAGTGGGGTCAATATCCCATTTCACCACCTCTATATTCATTATATGTGAGGGTTCTAGTATTTAAATCCTCAGGAGAGATATTTGGAACACATCATGATGTTGATCAATATTTTGTGTAAGTGTAATTTTACAGGACACTGCCCTTATGCGATCAAGGATCTGAAATGGGAAAATATACCATGGAAAAAGATTCCCATTCTTTACAAAACACACAACTCTCATCCATAGTGATATTTGAAAAAAAAATTCCCCAACATAAAACTCTAGAACCCTTTGATTTTTTTCATCATTTAACTTTTTCCAACCCTAGGAATATTTTATATATTGTTGGAGGGCTTGAACCGTTTTTGTCATCTCTTTCACAAGATTATGCCTCAATAGCATTCATTCACCAACTTCATCACAAAAATATATAGTTATACATTGTTTCCCATATATATATATTCATATTGATAAATTTTAATACTTTATTGGAAGTTGTTGTTTGAGAATATAAATAATGGAAGATGTTGATCATATCCACATTTAAATTATATTGAGAAGGTTCTTAGCATATCCTTGATTGTCTGAATACTCCTTTAAGATTGGGCTTTATAATGGGGTGATAGGATATAATAAAATTCAATTAAATATTCAAATAATATTGAATACATCCCTAATATTTATAGGTGAACCTTGGATCATGTTCATAAATGATCAAAATTAGTACCCTATGAAGCCTGACAACTTTATTTACATATATCATGGAATGTTGTTTAAGGGATGAATCTTCATGAATAGTAATTAAATGGTAATTTTGGGGGATTGAATCCACCACAACCCATATCACATTGTTATCTTTGGGTTTTATTGGAATAAAGATGAAAACGTTCGTAGTGACATTCTCCCATTTCTTTGTGGGTACAAGAAATAGTTTCATCAACCCTTTTGGATTATACACTCTTCATAACTTGATGACATACCAATTATCATTAGATATTCTCTGTAATCCTCTTCTTCATTTTTTACCATCATAAATTTTCTAGAAGATCATGATACTTATTTGTACTTCCAAGATGGATGGAGAAAGGTGATCTATGTAAAATATCTATTAGGTCATTTATCTCAGGTTATGTAGGAACACAAATTCAAGTTCCAAATTGAATGAAACCACCATCATCGAAGTGAAACTCATGTAGATTCATTTCCCTTACTACTATTATCTACATTTGAGTCTAAAGAAACCCCTATCTGCCTCCTTGATATTATCTTGGATAGATGGGAAATAAATAATTTAGGTAAGGTAGCTTTTATTCCCTATAGTTATGATTTCCAGATCTATCCTTTGTATATCCAAGAACATAGGTTCATTATCAATCTGTACCATGGAAAAAAGGTGGTTATTTTATACTAATCGCATCATTTACCATGTTCTACTTTCCCATATGGCAGTGAATATAATAATTGTATACCTTGATTATCTAAAATAACCTTATTTGATGAATCTTGATCTCTATCTATTGAATATATACATTAAACTCTTATTATTGGTATATATTGACATAATTATCACCATATAGATATTGCAGCTATATTTTCAAAGTGTAGATCATACAAACTAACTCTATATCCGGAATTAGATATTTTTTCTCATATATGTTCAATTATCATGACTCATAGGATATATTTTTGTCATTATGCATGATTAAACAACCAAACCTTTTTTTTGATGAGTCAATGTATATCACAAAACCATATCCAGTTGGTGGCAGTGTGAGTACAGGTGAAGTTTTTATCCTCATCTTGATATCCTCAAATATATATTTACATTATTATTTCCATTCATACCTTAAACCCTTCCATTTTAACATAGTTATCATCCTAGAAAAACATGAAAAATTTCTCAAAATGTACTGGCATTACCCTACTAAGAAAAGAAGATTATGTATTTCTGTGACCGAAGTAGATAAGGTCCTTTAATCAATATTCTTTTTATTTTAAAGGTATATACAAATATCATCACTTGTGATCATGTTCCCTAAGAATTTGATTCACTACATAAAAAATTTACACATTCAAAAGTTAATACATATTTTCCCAATACTTAACATTTACAATAAAATCCGTAGATTCTCTCCAAGTTCATTCATGCATATAGAGTAAATATTAATATTATTAATAAAGGATGACATAATGTTTTCAATGTACTCTCCAAAGACTATATTCATAAAATCCAAATAAATTGGGTGGTATTAGTAATCATTATGTGTGTAATTGTGAACTCATATTTTCCATACCTTTAATGGAAAGCAGACTTCTAAATATCTTCATTGTTCACCTTCAGACAAGGATATCCAGAATGATGATCTAACTTTTAAAAGTACATAGATCATCATAACTGATCGAATAATTCAGGAATACTTGGTAGTGTATACATTTTATATTGGTGATCATGATGAGCTCCCATTAATCAATACACAGACACATTTATCCATCCTTTTTCGTTAAAAAAATCATTCGCACACTCTAAGTTGAAGCACATGTGTGTATCAACCCTTCATCCAAATTATCTTGATATAACTTGTTGGAATCCTCCTATCCAATCAGGTTCATCCCATAGTGATATTTATAGATACGAGTGTCTCTTAGTGTGACCCCTATTGAATACTCTACCTCATAATCTGGATAAATTCTTGGTAAATCTTCATGAAAAACATCAGTTAATTCCCTAAAATGGTAATTTCCTCCAGTTTTATACCTTACATTGACTCAATCATATGGGAGAGGTATTATTATTCATAGGGTATGAACACCCACACCATTGAATAATTTTCAAAAGGATATTCATGATATTACTTATTTTTTAAATGGAGCATGATATGGTCTGGAATATGGAAAGAGATTTACATTTCTTGAATTTTGGTGAGATCTATATATAATGAGAAAAAATCCATGCCTAGTATAGTATCATATTCCACCAATGTAAGGATTGAAATATTCAGTAGAAGCATCTTCCCACATATTCTAATAACAGAAGAGTCCAACACATGGGGTTTAATGATAGCAACAGTAAGTGTTTTTGTAGAAATATCTAATTCAATATTTTAAGGCTTCTATTCAATATCTCAATCAATCATATATGATATAAAGGATTTTGTATAACGATAATAAAATATAACATTTTACATTATTGAGTGAATTGGATGTATAGCTTTTACTAAAAAAATTTCACACTCCACATCAGCGGTAGTGACGAAATAAACATTCTATTGCTCTATTGGATTTTTTGGTTATTGATGCTAATCACCCTCAAGGACCCATGGTTTAGTGATGTAGGTCGCATAGATTTATTTCTCCCTATAGTTGAAGTATTAAACCATTTTTAGTGAATTTGGAAGTGTCTTGCTTTCGTCCATCATGTTGGTCAATTTCTTCATGTCTCTTAGACATTAATGGGAATCATGTTCTTCTTTAGAATTGTTGTTGCATTTCCCTATCACATTTAGGTAGTTCCCCTAATGTTTCTTCCCACATTTCTGACATGTGGGTGGTCATGACTTCTCTACACCTTTTTTATTATATCTACCAACATGAAACTCCATATTTTGTTTCTTATCTCCCTATACATGGGACCATTCTACAAAATTCAACTCTACATTGAGGAAACATCGAAAAGCCCCTTCATAACTCCTAATGTCTCAGATAGCTAGTGCCTTTCAGAGATGTGATTTTTTTATGTGTCAGGAGATTCTATCGATTGTAATATCATTGTTGATAAAAAATCTTTAGTCAAATCTTCTAATCCTTGTAAAATTTACCTTGTAAAAATTCAATAATTCACCATCCAATTTCATAAGATTCGATAACACTCTATCTATCTTTTTTCGAATATTTTAAGGGAAATATTTTTAGAAAATAACATCTCAAAGTCATTCCACTCTATTTAATCCATTGGTGTAGTATTATTTATCGATTCCCACCATTTTTTCACATGTCCAATTGGATGATAGATTCCAAGAGTAACCTTTTCCTTCTGAGAAGAGTGGAGAACAAAAATATCTTCCCTATTTATTTAACAAACTATTCTGAGGCAATTGGATCAGAATAACTACAAAACATCAGTGTTCTTTGACACATAAAAGATTAAATATCTATTTTCTCATTCATAGATATAGGTGAACATTTCAAATTGAACATATTTTTGTTCATATCATGAAATATATTGGTAAGAATAACGATGATGTTTCTTACTCCACCTTCAATTTGATTGGGAGTTTCATTTGAGAAATTATTGCATTGTCCCTCACAGAGGTTATTGGTATAGTTTCAATGGATCCCACCATTTTATAGAATTTAAAATGTTTAGACATATATTAGTCAACATTTCATGAATAATATATTTGTTCTTAAGAAAATAATAATTATAATATCACATCCCATTGGATCCATAGGCTTATCATTTTTCCTAAGCAATAAAACTAGGATCGTGTAAATTAATTCTTATATAACATTAAAAGGAATAATTACTTTATATATATATATATATACATTATGAGGGTCCGTATTAGAGTTTGGAACAAACCAAAGAACATACTTTTGGAGTTTCAAACTAGGTGTGCTACAAGGCCTCTTGTTGTGCAGCAGTTCATGATTTATTCTAGCTCAATACAATGTTTTTGGGTTTATTTAACCTTGGTACAACAATGCTAGAGCCACATCCATATGTAGTTTCCAGATAGGGTAATCATTGCTTGAAGACCAGAGGATCTTATACTTTACGAAGACTTTTTTTCAGCTATAAACAGACTTATACTTATTTTTTCACTAATGTTTTCTAATTCAAATTAAAAAATTAACTAAACTGTAACTATGATACTAGATATATCATCCCTAATTTTTCGTACATGGATATTACATCATTTTAAAATTAACAACATAATAGTTATACAATTAATGATTTAAAGGTTTATTATCGTTGGAAAATTTGGTTCATAAATCACTTTTACATAATAAAACATAATTATTATTAAAATCCTTCTATATCAACATAAAATCTCACATTTTATCCATAGAACATGTAGTCACATGAGGTTATACATAAATGAAAGTTGTAAGCTAAAATCCTTGCAATAGGGTGAATAAGGTATATAAATAAATATAACATAGGTTACAATATTCATTATAATCATATCATAAGCATGGAATCATTATCAACATCATGAGGGAAACCTTCGACAAAGGCATGAAATTTTAAAATGCATAAAAATGAATTGCCATGTCATATTTTTCAAATACACAAATAATTTCGAAAAAAAAGCTAGCATCATATCTATACATAAAATATGTACATTATTATAACATCATCATTGTGAACAAATCTAGACTCATAATCATGCATAATACACATTATATCTGGAGATAAATCACATTTAATACTATATTTAAGGGATAAATAATTATGATCCAACCCATAACATCATAATATTTACATAATCATGGATGCCATATAGTGTGTATAATAATATTGATCATTAAATAACACATGGAAAGGAATGGGTTTCATAAGAATTTCAGAAAGCATGATTTAATGAATAAATTTTGGGTTCCTAAATGAATGATAAAAAAAATTTAGTAGAAACATTATCATTCATGACTAAGGGAGAAAAAAATCCAGATTATTAAAAGATGTGTTTTAGAATGAATATTATTTTTGGAAAATCATTTTATTTGGATTAAAAATCCAGGACGAAAAATTTATAACCCCAAAAAGAAAATTGAATACTATGTAAATTAAATTTAAGGAATATTATTGGAATATCTATATAGATTATGTTGTGAAAGGTGGATAACCCAAGGAAAAGGTGTTGGGTTTGAGAGTCCCCTTACATTAAATTCCACTTTATTTCATCACATTTTATCCTTTGAAAAAATAATATTATATTTATTAAAACATTTATCCTAAAGTGAATATTTTAATTTTTAACACAATTTATCAATTATAGTCATATTATTATATTTCATAATTTCCTTGGTTAGAGGGAATCCATTTTGATATATTGTATTCCTTAAAAATGACCCATTTTGCTTCGACTTCTCCATTTTTTTCATAGTCATTTATACATAAGTATAATTATTTCCAGAATAAAAAATTACTTATATTTATACTATTATATATCATAAATAATTTATTTTAAACAATAATTTTTTTTCTGGTAATAAAATAATTGGAATTGTACTTATAGGCAGTTTACCAACTGTTTACAAGAAATATTGTCAAAATATGATGAAAAATAAGTATAAATAATTTATATAAAAAATAATTTTTACTATAATTTCAAATGATTAATATAATTATAATGTTCTGAATTATTAAATATTATAATAGTTTATACTCAAATAAATTTGGAAAATGGAAATAATAAGAATGAAACGAGAGAAGAGTTTGAAAAAGAAACATATTCATTCCTCTCCGTAGATTACCTTATATGAAAATAAAAATCCATTGATGTTTGTATTTTTTTACTCCAAAATTTACTTTTTTTTATAAGGGTCTTTAGAGATACCATTTTGGTTGAAAAGTATCTTTTAGAAGTGATGGTGGAATGTCTTATTAAGAGGATGTAGAGGGTTAATTTATACTTGAGAAGAGTGGTATTTTTAGAACAGAAACATAAATAAAATAATATAAACATGGTTAAACATTTAATAGTGTTTTTTAACAATATAAATCATATATGGATATAATATAATGGTTTTAAATACTTAGAACCACTTTATAATTCAAATTCATTTTTTTAGTAAAAACAAATTTTGAAAAAATGATAATATGTTAATTTAAGGGTACATTTTTGAATTTAGGATTTGGAAAATTCATTTTTGGTTTTAAAATTATGTTTATTGTATTTTATTTGAATTATTTATAAAATTTAACATTATTTTGAACCACAATTTCTATAAATTATAATTTCATTATAATATTGTGCATTATGTAATTTAAAATTAATCGGTTACGTGTTAAACAATATATTTACACTTCACTTGAAAATTGAAGTTTTCCAAAAATTGCCAAAAAATAACCCTTGAACAATTTTGATGTGATTATTTAAAAAAAATTATTCATTTTATAAAAATAAATTTCTATTATAATTTATTTTAATTTTCAATATATAAATTATAATTTTTATAAAATACTTTAAAATATAGTTTATTAAAAAACATCCTATATTTTATTTGAGTTTTTTCAATGATGATATTATGTTTTTACATTATAATATTTATATTTAATTAAATTACTCTTGATGAAGATTATTTATATCACAATTTATTATTTTAATGTTAAATTATTTTTCCAATGGTCATGCAATTATCTCAATGATCACATTACCTCCTATAAATACCTCTTCATTGTTTCACTAAGTATTCAATACAATTCCTCAAAATTTATATATCTTCATTTTATAAGATTTTGATTAGTTTACTAATTTTTATCTTCATTTAAATTGTGTTTTACATGGGGGTGATGATATTATAAAATGGGGTGATACAAATTTTCCAATTTCATCATTTCTATTTTATATTTTTTTGGTAAATTGTAATGTTTGGCATTTTAATTGGTTCTATTGTAGACTAATGTAATGATATTTATTAATGAGATAATTTTATTTCGATTCCCAATATTTTGTTTGTGTAAAATATTATATATTACAATATATCACACATTTAATCTCGGAGGAAAACATAAATTGTAAACTCTAGGTTGTTTAATTCTTCCCCATTTTCAAAATTTCATCTTATATACTTGGTTAAGAATAGGTGAGGGTACTTTTGTTTCATTGATTCCTTTAGATTAAATGTCTCTACTTTATAATTATGGTTCGAGCGAATAACATTTACAAGATAAGTTGTCATGTTGCATATAAATTTGTCCCGACGATCTAAGATCTTGCTCGTCTTCTACCCATAAGAGTTGTCATTTTCTTGTTGTACCACCTTTGGATTAAGTATATGTGAGGTGTCAGGAATGCACTTCCTCATGAGAGATATCTAGACGACATCCAGAAAATTATATAAATTTGACATAATTTAATGTTTATAGGCCACCCCTCCTATGAAATTAATGATCCCAAAGGGGCCAATTTACCTAGGTATAAGCTTTATATTCTTTACATACAACGTGAATCCCTTTTATGGTGATTTTTCAAGAAAAATGTGTCACTAACTATATAATCCATGCCCATTTAAAATGTTTCAACATAACTCTTTTTCCAACTCTGAGGATATTTTATATGTTTTGTGGATGGCTTGAACCTTCATATACATCTCTTACACAAGATCAGGTCCAAGTATCTTTCCTTCCCCAACATGATCCAAACAAGTTAAATTTATGCATCACTTACCATATAGTGCATAATGTAGATACATTTAATACTTGAGTGAATGTTTTTGTTGTATGAGAACTCAACTAATGGGAGATGTTGATCCCATACACATTTTGCATCCATTGAGTAGGTCCTTAGAATGTTCTCAAGAGTTTAAATAATTAATTTAGATTGGCCATTAGTTTGGGGGTGATAGGTCATACTAAAATTCATTCATTATTAAAACCATGTTGAATAATTCTCATTAATTTAGAGATTAACATGATATGATGACAATAAATGATTGAAATTGGTACCCCCTTCAGCCTCAATAATTCTATTAAATATATCATGGGATGTTTTTCAAGTAATAAATCTTCTCAAATAGTGAAGAAGTGGGAAATTATAATGATTTGATCCACTACAACCCATATCACATTATTTACTTTAGGTATATTTGAGATATCAGTGACAAATTAAATAGTGACATACTCCCATTTACATGTGGGTATAGTAAATGGTTGAATAGTCCAATTGGAATTATGCCACATAGATTTAACTTGTTGAAATACCAATCACATTGTGATATACTCAGTAATATCCATATTCATTTTTCAAAAAATTATTTCTGTTGAAAATCATGATACATCTTGGTACTCACATGATTAATAGAGAAAGGTGAGCTATGTGCATGATCCAATAGCTCCTTCCTTATTTCAGGTAATGCAGGGACATAAATTCTTGTTCTTAATCAAATGACACAATTTTCATCGATATTGAAATCATGTATCTTTACTTACTATCATTAATTAAACTTATTTAGAATATTTATATGACCCCTTTTTCTGCCTTGATCATTTCTTGGAGAGATTATTGGGAAATCATTTATCCAAGGTAGGATGAATTTCCTACCATTATAATTTATAGATCCAACATTTATATATCCATGAAGATATGGTCTTTCTGAATATGAATCATTGATAAAGTATCTTGTTCTTTTTTACTAATATAATCATCCACAATTTTTTCATTTCTTAGATGGTAGTGAATAGAGAAATAGTAGTACTTGATTAAATATAATCATCTTCTTGGATTCATGTTGAGATACCTTTGTTTGGATATTTACTTTAGACTATTATGATTGGTACATAAATAACTCATATCACTATAGAGATAGTGTCACCATATATTCAAGGTAAATATCACAATTGAAAACTCTATATAATGTGGTGGGTAGTTTTTCACATGGATGTCAACTATTGTGAGGCATAAGATATCAATTTTCCATTATGTATGAGTACATAACCCTATCCTTTTTTTGAAGAATTGTTTTATATCACTAAATCATTCAACCTATTGATAGGGTCAGTTTAGTTGTAGTGATTATCCACTTCTTCGTCTCCTCAAATATTTATTCATATTCTTCTCTGTAGACATAAATTACGCATTAGCATGTTAATTTAATTTGTAGGATATAAAATAGTGAAAAATTTATCACAAAACATCAGTAGTACCATGCTAAGAAAAGAAAAATACATATTTACATGTCACTAGTGGGTCTGGTTCATTACTAAATAACCTCTTTATTTCTAGGGTCCACATAAATTCCTTCACTTGAGTTCATGTGACCCAATAATTTGACTTTCTATATCCAAAAGTCACATTTCAAAACATAGTATACATTTTTTCCTTCCTTAATATTTTCAGTACAATCCTTAGATTATTTTAATGTTCTTATTTTCTCATGAAGTAAATTAGAATATCATTAATAATGACTAAAAATAATTTTTCAACGTATTCTCTAAAGACTCTACTCATTATATCCATGGATATTTAGAGGGAATTAGTATGCCCGAAGGGCATCAATATGATCTCAGAGTTTCCATACCTTGTACAGAATGTACTCTTTTGAATACCATTTTTCTTCATCTCTAGATGATGATATGTATATTGAAGATCCACCTTTTTGAAGTACTTATCTCCTAGTAGATGATTGAACAAGACATGAATCCATGTAAGATAATGATTTTTAATTATTGGGAAGTTATTGATTTTCCAACAATCAAAAAAAATATTCATTTATCTATACATTTTATTTAAAAATATAATCAGAGAACCCTAATGTGATACAATAGGGAATATGAACTATTTTTCAAAATTCTCATGTATATTCTTCTTTGAATACATCACTTTGATCGGGGAAATCTTGTAGGGGAATTTAGAGAAACTATTGGCTCCATGTATGAGATATATTGAGAAATATACCACATGATATCGGTGAAGCATGGGTGAATCTTTTGGAAATACATCAATAAATTTCTTCACAAGGAAAATTTACTCAAGGTTGATACCTTCCTTTGACTAAACCATTTGGGAAAGGTATTCTTCTTCACAAGGTATCAAAACCTACATCATTGATCTATTTTCAAAATGATATTCCTAATATTCCTTATATTTGTAGAGGATAATGGGATGGTTCAGAATATGAAAATATATTTCCTTTTTCTAAAAGTTGATGCTTTATCTATAGAAAGTGAGTCAATCCATTCCATGTATAGCATCATACACTACCAAGGGAATGATTACTAGATTTTCTGGAAGAATCTTCCAATATAAGATCACAAGGTATGAGTCCAACACATGGGTTCAAAGGATTTCCCCTATTAGTTTTTTTATAGATATATTGACACTACCATTTTGAGAAATTGATTAAAGTGTTCTAGAAATCATGTAGTATTTAAAGAAATATATAGAACCAGAATCAAATAAAAACATTTTCAATTCTTTAGGGAATAGTAAGAGTACCATGTAAGACTTCATTTTTACACTCCAGTTAAGCTGTAGTGAAGAAATAATATTTACCTTACATCATTGTATTTGGTGGTTGCTGATACTAAATACCTTAGTGCATTAGCTTTCTTAGTTCCCTTTATACCAATAGCTAAAGCATTGAACCAGGGGACATGCATTAATAGGTTACTTCGTTTCCTCTAACATGTTGGTTAGCTTCTTCTTGTATCTTTGACATATATGAGCATGCAGACCTTATCACCCACAAGTTTATTATTTCTCTATCCCTTTTAGGAAGTTCCCATGATGCTTCTTCCAAACAAAATTTACATGTGGGAGGTTTAGAGTTTTTTCCACATTTTCTTATTGATCCTCTAACATGAAACTCTATATTTAATTTCTTATCTCCAAAACCATGGAACAATTATTCAAACTATATATCTATTTTTAGATCAGATTTAACAATCACTTAATAACTCAAAAACTCATAGATAAATAGATCCTTTCTGTGGTGAGATTTTAAGCCACTGAAAAATCTGTTGATTTTTATATCATTATTGATAGAAAAAACTAGAGGATTATATTAGAAGCTTTGTAAAATATATCACATATGTAGTGAATTATTTGAAATCCTTTTACTTCAGCTATAGGAACTCCCCTTATCTTTGTTTGAATATTTCAAGGTATTTTTTTTTAATAAATAACTTCTTAAATTCATCCAACTCTATTTCTTCCATTTAATCCTTTGACTTAGTATACTTTATCAGTTCCACCATTGATCAACCTCTAAATATAGATTATAGAAAACAAGAGTATCATTCTCTTTACTAGCTTAGTGGATCATAGAAAATATCTTCTCTATTGATTTATCCCATTTTTTACAAAAATTGTATTGGGTGATCTAATAAATATTAGTAGTATTTGTTCTATGAATGATTCGATGAATAGTTTTTCATTAATAGGTGAATACAGATGTTGCACATTGTTTACCCTATTTTTCATATCCGGATACAGCTATGTAAGAGTCAGAATTATGTTTTAAACTCTACCTCCCATTGCAATATATCTCATCCAGGTTGTTGGTATGGTTTCTCCTCATTCCCATCATTTTCTATAATAGAAAAGTTTTAAACAAACATAAGTCATCAAGGCATGAATAATTGATTTATTCTTTAAAAAAATTAATTCTAAAGTAACATATTATTATATCCTTAGGCTTATCCACTTTCAAAAAAAAATTCTATATAATTTAATAATTGTATAAATCTAAATGGAATTATTACTTTATCTATATATCTGTCATAATGGTTTCTATTAGGGTTTGTGATAAACTAAAACACATCCCCTGAGAGTGTCAAACTAGCTATACATAAATGCATATTATAATGTATGAGTTCATGATTGAGTCTATATCAATATGGTTTTTTTGGGGTTATTATCCCTAGGTACATCTGTTCCAATGACATATCCACTTGTTTTATTTGAACTAAGATTTCACTCCTCAGAAACCAGACACTCTTAGGATTTACACAAACTTTGGTTTTGTAGCTATAAATAGACGTATACTTATAGATTTCACTAACATTTTATTATCATTATTCCCAAATTAATTAAACTATACCTCAAATAGAAACCATAACATCTCTACATTTTCCCACATGTATGTTACATCATTTTAAAGATAAACAACATAATGGTTATATATTCAAGGTTTGAAATGTTTAGTATCTTGGGAAAGTTAGAATCATACATATCTTATAAATAATAAAAAACAATCACTCTTGAAATCCTTATGATTTGTCGACTTAAAACTCACACATTATTTTTGTTATATGTATTCACCTAAGGATATACATCAATGAATGGGGGATCTAAAATCGCAATAAGAGAATATTTTAGGAACATGAATCAATATAACATGGGTGATAATAATCAAAATAATAATATCATAAGCTTAATATCATCATCAACATAATGAGGTAATAATTTGATAATGGTATGGAATGTGACGATGCATAAAAATTAAACATCATGTCATAGTGTTCAAATACCATACTTTGATTTGATCAAAGCTAGCATCTTGTTCAAGTATAACATATGTGCATCATCATAACATCATCATTTAAAAAAACAATCATCAAGTTCATGAATAATTTACATTGACTCATGATATACATCACAATAACAGTTTAATTATAGGTATATTTAATTTTACACCCACCCATCACATTGTAATATTTACATAATCATACATGAATCTTAGAAAATATAATAATCATAATCATGAAATGACCCATGGAAATGAATGGGTTTTCTAATGATTTTATATGTCATTAATTTAGGAATAAATTTTAGTTTATCAAGTTATTGGGGGAAAACATATTTTGTATAAACATCATCATTCTTGATTGAAGGAGAGAAAACACAATATGAGTGAAATATTTGTTTTGTAACGAAAATTCTTTTTTGGAAAATCATTATTTTTAGTGTAAAAATAATGGTGCAAACATTTATATAAAAAAATTTAAATGGAATAATATTTAAATTATATTTAATGAATATTTTTGGAATATACTAACAAAGGATGTAATCAATGAGGTATAACACAAAGAAATGGTTTTGGGTTCGAGAATACCATTACCTTTAATCCCGCTTTATTTCATTGATTTTGTGGCACCAGAATAAAAAAATAGATATATTAAAACATTGATCTAGATGTAAATTATTTTCATTTATAACACTATTTATCAATTATAATGACATGATTATATTTCCTAATTCTTGTGGTTATTTGATAGTCATTTTGATGGCATGTTTTCCTTAAAAAATGCATTTATTTCTTCTATTTCACTATTTTGTTCAAAGTCACTTAAACATAAGTATAATTAATTCCATAACTAGAAATAAATATATTTATCCATTTATATATCATAAATAATTTATTTCAACCAATCATAGGTTTTGTGGTAATAAAATTATTGGAAACATCCTCATTGGTGGTTAACCATGTATTTATTGAATCATTGTCCAAATTGAAGAAAAAAGTGGTAGAAAATATAAATAAATTTAAAATATACTTGTTAAAGTATGTTAAAATCAATAATATATTATTAAAATTATTCCTAATTAAATATTATAATATATTTTTAAATAAATTTGAAAATGAGAGAGAAGAACAAAAAAAAGAGAAGAGTTCCAAAAAACTTACTATATCCTCGATATAGCTTATATTACACAACACATAGAAAATACCTTGATTTTTGGAGTTCATTTACTCCAGAACATCCCTGTGTATTATAAGGGTATTTAAAGGGATTATTTGGTTAGAACATTATGTTTTTAAAGTGACGGAGGAGTGGTTTATCATGGGGAGGGAGAGGGGTTATTTATACGTGAGGAGAGGGGTATTTTAAGAATATAATATTAAATGAAGTAATATATCAAATGTAAAACTCATAATAGTTATGTTTTGACAATATAAATTATATATAAATATAATACCATAATTTTAAATAATTTAAATGTCTATATAATTTGAATTAATTAATTCATTAAAATGAGAATTGGGAAAAAGAAAAAATTCTATTTTTAGGGATTACTTTTGACTTTAGGTTTTGGTAAATGTTTTTTAGGTTTGGAAAATAAGTTAAGTGTATGTGAAAGAATAATATTTGAAAATAATTATTTTTTCCAAAAATCATGTTTTAGAAAATATTATGTCATTATTAAATCATGAATGATGTAATTTTAGATAAACTGATTATGAGAAAAAGTATATTTTTACTATTAACCTATGATTAAAGTATTTAGGGAAATTACTATAATAATAACCATTGGGAATTTTTTTTGTGATGATTTCAAAAAATAATATTCATTTTATAAAAATAAATTTTTAACATTGGTGTTTTTATATTTTTATATAAGATTTAGGATTTTTACAAAATAATTTAAAATACAATTTATACAAAATCACATATATTATCTTTGAGTTTTTTAATAATGTTATTTAATTTTTGAAATTATAATATTTATATTTAATTAAATTAATAAATATAAATATTATTTATATCGAAAATTTTTATTTTTAGGTAAAATTACTATTATAATGGTGAGGTTATCATTCCCCATGGTTAGGATACTATTCCAACAATCACATAACTTCATATAATTACCTATTATTTATTTCACTAAATATTCACAAAAATTACTACCTAGGTTTTATATTTTCATTTTTTTGTAGATTGGTTTGATAATTGTTTTTCATTTCTATATTTTTAGTCTTTGGGGTAATCTCCCTAGAAAATTAGGGCGATCAATATTTACTCATTTTAGCTTTTTTATTTTATATTTATTTTCCAAATATAATTTTGTTAATTTTAATTGGTTTTTTAGTAGAGTAGTGTAATGATATTTATTAATGAGATAATGTTTTCTTGGTTTCTCTTTATTTTTTATGAGTAATAAATTTTATAGTGTAATATAACACACATTTAATTCTACTAGAAAATATCATTCATAAACTCTAGTTTATTATAGGATGGAAGACAATAATGTATTTTACATCACCATAAAACAACCCGAGAAAACCATTCATGCATACTATAATCTTATACAAACTCTTATACATTTATCTCCCACTTCTCAATCATTGATCAATTATATGGTCAGAATGAATAATATGACTTTCATCCATGAGGAGGTGTCAAGCGTGAATATAGGTGGGAATATCGGGTTCCCTATAATTATGTTTAATTTATGGATAATTTGAAAGATATATCCATATATGGATCCTTCATGATATCATAGAGATACATCTATAAAAATATTAGATTTATCCTAAAACTAATGAACTATTTGTCCCCATAGATAAATACATTCTATTTGATGCATGATGAAGTTTGGATCAACTTATTGGATTTCAATAAGGTTCTTAGGTCACAAATACTTGGCTCCATGGGTTACACTCTGAAATTTTAAATGAGAACTATGTTCGATAGTGTACACAATACACAACACAAAGTCTAAATGAACCATAATATACTATTAAAATATTTTTATTTAAAATAAAAATTATCTCTTATCCATTTTAATGGAGGGTATGAATATTATTAACCGAATTATGATATATATATATATGTAAAAAATACATACCCAATACAATTTCATTGATTAATTATAAGGAAATAATTAATCAATTTACATTAAGGTTATTTTATACTTTAGAAATTCATTTTCTTCAATAATTGATTTTATATATTTTTCATAGAAAATATTATAATTAATATATAGAACAATTAAAAAAATTATTTTATAAAAAATAATATAATTCTTAAAATCATCTTATAAGAATTATTTTTGTGTGAAATATTTGGATTTTTTTGAAAGGTTAGATTTTTTAATGAATTGTTAAATATACTAGTTTTTATTGAAAACTGTATTTTTTTATCAACGATTAAAAAAATTTCAAAAAATTATTCATAAATAAATTTATTATTCATATATTATTAATAATTCAATTAATTTCATTTAAATCAAAATTATCATTTAATTTGCAAAAAATTAAAATTAAACATAAAATGAATTTTTTAGAAAAGCTGTTTTTATTGAATTTTGAATTTTAATTTTAAATTAATTACTACCAATTATATAAATTTAATCTTCACAATTTTATTACATATTTGGATTCTAGAGGTTCAAAATTTTTAAATTATATCATTTTATTTTTAATTAATATGTACAATAACTGTGGAAACATTTATTACCTCTCTAAAGTATAAAGTAGTTTAATCTAGGTTAAAACTAAGATAAGAGTTCATAAATTTTGCATAATAATTTTAATAAGAGAAATTTAATTCGACCCTTATCACCTTGGGATAAAACTTTATTTCTTTAATGAAAACATGTCTATGAAAATAACCTATATAAGATTTCAATCAAAGTATGTTTCACAATTCCAATCACTTAGTTTTAAATATCTCTTATGTTCTCACATAAGGAAAACTATGTTTTGAATGAATATCCATGGTAATTTAGTTAATAATAAAATTATATTTATTATTTTAATTTATTTTAAATTTTTTGTTATTAAATAATTACATTAAATTCTTGTGTAACACTAATACAATATTTATTCAATTAATAAAATACAAAATAAACAAATTTAAAAATACTAAAAGTAAAATAAATTTTATTATTTAATGTCTATAATGAATTATACCTATCTAGATAAAATATAAGGATGGTTTTAAAGAATTATATTTTAATTTCCCCTTTGTATTGATATATTTAAATTCAAATTAAATGAATATTGTTAAAAATCACATTAATGATATTTTAAAATGCATAATTTTTTATTTGATGATTTAAAATTTATAAAACATTTAAATTCAATAAAATGATTTTTATTTTGTTTTAAACATCATTCATTGTCCATTTATGGTTTATTTGTTGTTTTATAGTAACATCATTAACACATAAAGGGTAGAAACATTAATATTACAGTACTTGTCAAAAGGGTTGATGAGTGTTAAAACTATAATATAATTATGAAAACACATCAAAATATTATTATATGTGAGTATTAATAATTATTCTTATATTATATATTAATTATACTAATTTGGATCCATGTGGGCATGAAAAATAATTTATATTAATTTAATAATTTAAGAAATTTTATGAGTTCCCGTCCCCTAAATTATAAAAGAGAACCCCTTACTTAACATATTTAATACACATTGATCTAATTATGTCAACAAAAACCTAAACATTCATCTTATAAACATACATACACAAATTTTAAAGGATTTTCCCTACCAAAATACCTAACCTAGTCCCTTTAATAAGGTACCTAATGAAAGTCTTCCAAATAAGAAGTAATTGTCTTTACTAACTACTTTAAGTTTATTTGTTCTTATCATTCCACTTAAAGTGTCATAATCATCATGAGATAAAATATACAGTAACATAAATATACTAATATGTTATTATTAATATGGTATTACCGTATTCCATCTCTCTTCTAGCCTGCAAAAAGCGAAAACATCACATCTGAGTAGAAACGGTTGACCGACTCCATGTAGTAGTGTAAGTAATTTTTATATCTCTATGTTTTTTTGATGAATATAAATAAATACACTGAATATATATTATATTTATAATATTAATAAAATTATTGATATTATGGAACCATTAGAAAAGTACAATGAATGAAAATACAGAATCAAAACATTCTTGACAAACAATGAATTTAACTCCCAAAATAATAATAATAATAAAAGATTATTAACAAATGGGTGACAAATTATTGTAAATGAATCATATATAATATTATAGATATTAATATGGTTATATTATTCATGGGTAATAAATTAAAATTTATTATATAGGATAATAGAGCACCAATGATGCTCTTCGAACACAAGGTAATGGATATTGTCTAAATTTCCACTCCATTGGGACATATTTGGTAATGTAAACCTATTTACGTTTATGTGGTACATATAATGTCCATTTTATGTATTTAACATGAATATATATTTATTTATGATGTTTAATTTTTAATTCAATTCTACACATTTAAATAATTTCAATATTTTCTCAAAACATTTCCTCTCTTTGGAACTTGAATCAAGTGAAGAAATGTTTAAAGTAAAAAACCAATATTATTTAGATTTTAATGTGATAAATTTTTCTCCCTTTTCCATATTTTATTTAAAATTATATCAATTTTTTTAAACAATTATAAAAATGATATATTGAGAGGCATTTTTAACCATGTTTAAATATTTACAAAAATGGTTATAAAGGAATCTTTATGCCATTTTTTGAATGAGGTAATTTTATTAAAAAAGTTTCAAATTAATGATTTTTTAAATATATGGGTAAAAAATATTATTCCACCATCTTTTAAATATTACATTATAATTTTATAAGGTTATTTTAAAATAGAAATTTTTTCTTCCTATTTTTGAATTTTTTAGTTTTTAAAAGTGAATTTCTATGTGGAAAGTAAATATTCCACAAAAGTTTTTTAATAATATTGTTAATGTAATTTAATTCATCAATAAAAAAAATTATTTTTCTTATTTACCACTATGGATATGATGTAATGATACCATCATTTGAAAAATTATCTATCTTGTGATCATTGTATGATATATTTTTATTGAATATTCATATTAATTTTATTATATGTAGATTTTATGCCTAAACTCAATTTAATTTCTATATATAATAATCTACATTTAATTTTATTTGACTCTCTAGTTATTTATTGATAATTCATATTCTTGACCTAATACATAAATTTTTTAATATGGTATATCTTTCATGAATTAAATCATTCATTGAATATATTATGAATTCATTGGACATGAAGTGATGGGTGCAGATCGAAATTATATAGCACATCGATGCATTGAAAAGTCTGAGGAGGAAAATAAGTATGATAAAATTAAATTGATTTTTTGTGTATTTTTACCCATAGTTTAAAACTTTAATGGAACAAGGACTTTATGTTAGGGATTCTATGATGTATAAGATCATATAATCTAATATTAACCATTTCCTTCACTGAGAAATCAGTTTTTATTATCCTTGTGATTACTAAATTGATATTATCCATAGATTAATATTTTTCTCAATTTACTAATTAAAGAACATATATTTCATGTTATTTACCTTTCTATATTGATTATGACTTATTTACTAATGATATTTTCCAATGGAAGTAATTATCACTAAACATCTAAACTCAATCATTTATTTGTTTTCTTTTCTACTTGATATGAAGAATGATATTATGAATAATATCAAAGATGAAATATTATTTTAATGTTATGTATCTTTTTTATCTAATGTGATATAGAAATATTGTATGTATCTTATTCTTCAAGACTAATAAACCTTTAAATCCTTTACGATGTGATTAATTATGTATAGTTCCAATGTAATAGAAAAGACCCCAGCCCTTGGTTATTAAGGTTGGGGTTGTAACAGTATGTATCGGAGAAATTTTAAAAGAAACCATGAGAAATAGACATAAAATAAAAATGGGTAAAATGATAATTATTATTACCCCTTACAGTATTTAAGAACTTTTACCATTATAGGGATCTTATTTTATGGCTCAATATTCATGATGATTATGAGATAACTCTGTGTGTTCCATTATTTTGTGATGTCACCTAATGTAAAAAAGGGAATCCCTGCTCATAGATAACACATGGATTTCCCTACTGAGAAAACCAATACATATGGTGTAATAACTACGAATATCATGGATATATTAGGGTGGTTAACTCAGGTTATTAATAATATCATTTCCCATATGAAACATACTGTTGTTCCATAGTGTGATTCAGCTATTTTAGATCACATCGTGTAGAAAAATCCTTTTTTTAGCAGAACAACAAATCCATTAGAAGAAAAAATGAATTAATTATTTGGAACAAATATTCCTATATTTGGGATATAATGACTACGAAAAAGTTATTCTATAATTTTATTTATTAAAAGGACATGTTGATCAATAATGGTTGTTTATTAATAATGATAAATAGACTGAAGAAATAGAATGTATGGAATAAATAACCTTTAATGTTATTTTCATTGATAAATACTTCTACAGGGCATAGTGTGCATAAATTTAGAGGATATCTCTTACTTTAAAGAAGAAGGAAGAATAAAATGTGTCAGATGATGAGGCTATATTTACAATATTATCCAAACGTACCTTAGACTACATACATAAATAAAAAAATGATTGACCATTTCCATGATGGGATTAATCTAAATCTATTAAGGCCACTAGTTTATCAAACATTTTGATTATACGATGATATAGTATCGTGTTATATTAAGAAAAATATTAATTTTCTAGATTCTATAAAATAGAAAAGATATCTATTGAGAACCATGAAAATGAGGACACATCAATGAATACGAATGGAATGATGAAATTTCAATCTAGTAAAATTTATGGAAAAAATAATTTTTAAAGTTCCTAAAGTGCATAAGATTTTGTAACATGTGTGGATACAAGGGCCATTTGGATAATGGTTTTAAGGGAAATAAATGATCCAATAGTATATAGTTCTTCAACATTGAAGATATATGGAATTATTTAAACCAATTCCCAATGTTCCAAGTAAACATACCATATAGAAACCAAAGGGTATATGGTCAATCTTATGATATTACTATATAAAAAGAAGAATGATTAAAATTCTTATTTATTTGGATTTTATAATTATTTGAAAGAAATTTTGGTTATAATAATTGTGAAATATATTAGAGTAATGATATATTATTTTTCTTTCAATATTTGAAATCATATGCTGAATGGTACTAATAAGAAAGGAAAGTGATTTAGTAGTGAGGATATATATTGGAGAAGACTTCAATATGTGAAAAATATCCCTGAATGGATTCATGATGATTATATGATAATATGTTTTTGGGACAAAGAGAATATTAACATTGAAAACTTTAATAGAGTAGTGTTGGTGACCATAAAAATGGATAATTATTTGATGAGAAAATTATTTAGGATGTATTTTACAATATTTCACGATTTATAGGATATATGGAATAGTGATAATGTTAATGGGGAATCAGGTTATTAGTATAGCTGATCAAGGTATTCACATGTTCATAATGTAACATTAGGAACGAAATTATGTTCTATAGGAGTAAATGTTTGATCAAATTTTTGCATTTTGAATATGATAAAAAATATTTTAAGGTTTCTTAATCTGAAGTACTTATTGAATGGATTTAGTTAAATATTTGATATTATTTTCTAAGGTTTAAGTATGATTTATCATATTGGATAATAAGTTCTAACCATCATGTATTTGATAGATATTTAGAGGCCAAAGGAATGAATTATAGATCATATGATTCATTAAAAGTTATTTAGGAATAAAAAAATTCATCTTGGATATCCATTTCATGGTTTAATATGTGAAATGTAAACTTATTAAAGTCCAACTAAAGGTTGAGAATTTTCTTAATACATGGAACAGAAAAAAGTAATTTTATTTTCTTGAGTGAGTTATCTACATATTAACACAATACCTAAAATTTGAGAATAAGAACATGAAATAAGAACATTATCCATTTACTTTTGATACTTCTAAATCAATGGACTTTTAACCCATCAAATATTTACTATTTTTTTATCGTTAAATTTCTCATGACCATGTTCTATATAACTATCTATTAATACTTGGGAATTATTTTAATCTTCCATATACATAGATGCATGTTAAACTAGAGTTCTCATATTTCGAAAACTGAGTTTTACTATAATATTTGTATTCCCCTTTCCCTATTTTAAGAAGAAATATTATTAACCCCTTTTTACAATGTGGGTTTTCAGTAAATGAATTTTCAAATGAAAATACCTTGATTATCCAAAACTATATAAAATTACCAGGGAAAAATTATTTAAGGGTAGTATATTGTAACATCCAGATATTCTAAAATAACATTATCATCGATATTGTATACAATATGAAACACTATGTATAAATGCACAACAGATTACTATTAAAATATTATTATTTAATGTAATAATTATCTCCCAGTCCTTAAATTTATGGGTATAAATAGTATTTAATTAATTATGAAATATATATAAAGAAAATAATCATTACAAAATAATTTATTAATTCTTGATAAATAATTAATCAAATTAGAGTAAGGTTATATTATTCATCAGAAATACAATTTCTAGAAAAATGAATTTTATAGATTTTTGAGAGAAAATATTATAATTAATTTTGGGAAATTATAGAAATTTTAATTTATAATAATAATATAATATTATTTTATCATTTTATCAAAATTATATTTGTTTTCAATTTTTGGATTTTTCAAAAAATATTGATTTTTAAGTGAGTAGTGAAAATTACAAATATTTCTTGAAAATTGTCTTTTTTTTTTTAAAATACATTTTAAAAAAAATGTGTTAAAAATAAAATTATTTCTATGATGTTATTTATTATTCAATTATGTTAAATTGAATAATTTTTATAATTTAATTTGCTATAAAATATTTTTTACAGATAAAGTGCATTTTTCTAAAATTCTACTTCTCATTGCGCATTACATTTTTATTTTAAATAAATTAATTCCATTTATAAATATTGAAATTTTAAAAATTATTTAAATATGTAGAATCTATTCAAAAAAATCTGGTAAATAAGCCCCTTTTTATTTTTAGACAATATAAATAATAGCCACGGTAAAATTAATCAACTCGGGAAAGGGTAAATGAGGTTAATATTGATTAAAAAAGTGATATTTTCATGATTTTTTCATCCTAATTTTTATTGGGGGAATTAAATTATACCCTTATCATCTTAGGCTCAATATTTATATTTTAATCTACACTTTTCCATGAAATTGAAATATAAAATATTTACATCAAAGAAATATATAAAATGTTACTCTCTTAGTTTTAAATATATTTTATATTTTCAAATAGGGAAAAACAATGTTTTGAATGAACCTTGATAATATTTTGTTCATGATAAAATTATAATAAGTATGTTAATTTATTTCTAATTTAGTTTTATTAAATAACTTCCTTAAATTATTTTGTAATTATAATACAATATTTATTCTATTAACAAAATAATAATATAAATTAATTTAAAAATTTTAAATTTGATATAATTTTAATGTGTTATTGCATCCAACAAATTTTAAAATATATATGATATATTAAGAAGTAGTGAAATAATTATATTATAATTCCCCCTTCTTCTTGATGAATTTAAAGTCAAATTAAATAAATAGTGTAAAAACAACATTAATTATATTTTATAATAAATAAAATACTATTAAAGTATTAGATTTTTTAGAAAAAATAAATTCATAAAAATTAGTGGTTAATGGTTTCAAAAATATTGCATGGTCTACTTTTGTGTCTTTTTTCATTTTATTGTAACATAATTTAATCTTAATTGGTCGAAAACTGTAATATTACAGTAATTGTCAAAACAATTAACATAGGGTTAAAACTAAGAGATAATGGTGAAAACATACCCAAACAATTTCCAAATTTTATTTTATTTTAATATATAGGATATTATTAATATTTTATTATAATTATATCAATTTTGAGCCATTTGGGAATGAATAATAATCTATATTGATTTAATACATTATGAATTTTTTAGAGTACCCCTCTCATCAATTATAATGGGCACCCCAAAATTCACATGTTTTAACCACATTAAACCATCTTGATGAACCAAAAACTAAACATTCCTCTTCTAAACATAATTATTCATTTTAAAGTGGTTTTATTCCTACCAAAATACCTACCCTATTCCCCTTTAATGGTTATCTAAAGGAAGTATATTGAAGAAGAGGTAATTGTCTTTACCGAGTCATTCAAGATTATTTTATTCTTACAATTCTTCTTAATGTGTAATACCCATACAATGAAAATAGATATATTATTATAAATATATTGAGTTGTTATTATGATCATAGAAAAACCATATTCTATATATGTTCCATCCTATAAAAAGAGTAAACATCGATTGTGTGTATATACGACTTTCCATCACCACAGAACAGTGTAATTCATTTTTCTATCTCTATATTTTAAATATATAAATATAAATAAATATAATTAATATATATTATATTTATACTATTAATAAAATTATTGAGATTTTATTGTCTCGAGTTTTATGTAATTGTCCATTTCAAGGTAAATTTGAATTTTTTATATTTTTTAGCACTCTAAATTTCTTTTCGATATTAGAAACCTAATTCTGAGAGTTTCATTATCAGAAGGTATTGTTTTTATATTGTTTTTAAGGATTAGAATGTGCCTCATGATTTTGGGTGAGTTTTGGGTGATGTGTGGCAGAGAAAATCAATTTTCGGAAAACACTAATTATGGTGCATAGTTTGAAAAAAATGTGTGGCCTCATAAGAGTAATTGTGTTGTCTATATACACTAGTGGAAATTGTTTGTAAAAATATATAGGTAGAGGAACATGACTATTCAATACCTATGTAGTTTTTAACAAAGCCAATTCACATGGTTTATGCACGATTTGGAAAATCTTGTACCTAGTATGTGGGGCTGTGGTTCGTAGGAATAGGGAACTGCAAGGTTGGAACATAGTATCCAAATCGTGCGGCCAAACCATGTGGGTCATTAAAGTGTTTAAAATTATTGAAATATTTCTCCCACTATTATCTTTTTTCCTCATCCATTTTCCCCCTCTACTGGCTCACATGGAGGTAATCTCTCCCTTTTTTCATCCACAAAGGATTTGATCCAATTTTTCCATCTTGAATCAAATATTCAATCCTTTGGTGGGTATAGATTCATCGTGGTAAGACATTTAATATTCTAACCTATCTTTTTTGTTTATCTCACCATATGGGGATCTAAATATGTGCTATAACCTTTCCCCTCTTTTTAGGGCATTCATATATAATTTTATTTCTTTCCAATTCATCTTTATTTGGAGGTAGATATGAAAAAATAATGTTCCTTCTATTAAAATATTGGTTGTTCCCAGATTTCTCCTTGATTTTGCGAGTGTTTTGGGGTTTCACTCTATATGTTTTGTGTGGGTTGGCTGAGCAATAACCTAATAAATTTAATTCTTGTATTTAAACTGTTCAATTCATGATTTGAGATTCTTATGTAAATGCTCTTGTTACACAATAAGTTATCATGTCAGGTGAGGGGTATGGACTAACCTGGGTAGCTTAGGATGGGGGTTTTATTTAAATTAAATTAAATTTTTTTACATTGAATTGCTTGGTTCCATGGAAATGTGATGATCATGACTATAGGATTGAGGTGGTGGTGACCACATGGATTGAGGAAATTTAATTCGTCAGGTTGAGAGAGGCTCAAGATATACATGTGATTTTGATCACAGGGTGGGTGGAATGGTCATTGGATAGAGGCGAAAAGGTCATCAGGATGAGTGTGTGGATCATATGATGTGAGACGGTGTTGACCATTGAGAATGAGTGACATGTCCATAGGGTAATGAGGTGTTCGATGATGTGGATATGGTGTTTTTGGTGATTTCATCTCACTATTTTATGGTCGAAGCACCAATGGTTGTCATGTGAACACACATTGGACTCAGATCAAGGGGGTTTTTACCACTCATGTGGGTAGAGACCCCGTAGTTTATGTGGTTTAGGTTTCGGTGTTGACCATTAGAGATATTAGGGGTTCTCACTGTAGAAAGAAATTTGGATGGTTATAGACCATAAATTAATGGGTATGAGTCCATATTTCGGGAACTGAGGCTCACAAGGACACTTGTAGTCATTAGGATTGGATATTTGGAGGATATACATCATTGTGCCTTGGAATGTCGGGCATTGAGACGACATTGATTATTTTTTGGAGGATAGAAAATGTCATTCCTCAGGATGCCAGAATTTGAGCTGATGTGGAATTTTGAGTAGGGGTCCAATGGACCAAGTAATTATTATTTGGGAAATTCGTTTGGATGTTGGGTTATCAGATTGATGGCATGATGCGACGGGTTATGTATTTATAGGTTCAACTTGAAGGATCACATGGATTTTATTGTGAGGGGATTCCTTTGGATTATTCCATGGATCCTCACAACTATAGTTATATAAATACATATATTTGTTGTTTCTGTATATATAACTAGGTCTACATATTTAGAGATTATCGGTCATGGAAAAAGTAGGTGATCACTTCCTTATGGTTTTTGATCACAAGGGAAGTGTGCTAATTATATGATTTTCATGTGTTATTTTTATTTATATTTAGAACACTTGAATAATCATGGATGAAATATTATAACACGTTGCTAGTGGACAACAGATATTTATTTTCTCCCCCAATATTAGTTCTTTGAGATGTGTGAAGAATTTATATCTCTACCATCCAGTAGTAGATCGAGATCAGAAGCTTGACCTTAGTGATCAGAGCAGTACCTTCTTCATGTGATGGATGGAAATGGAAGATGGCAGTTTATACCTCAACTGAAGTTTACCTTTTTTTTATCATGCTTATATATTAATGAATTGATAATTATATATAGGAGAACTTATTTCAGTATTTCCATTTATGACTTTTATGGGTTTTTTTTCTACATATTGTATGTTTGGGCATGTTGATGATTCCTCTTATGTTGTATTATTCTTTCTCTATTATTTGTTTTTCTTCTATTGTGTTATGGTATTTTATTTTTTATTGTATATACATTGATAATTATTATTGTCGCCACCTGAGGATATAGTCTCCCCTCTATCACCTATTTACACCATTTCTTCTAGTTGTATGTCATTGGAATATAAGGAGGCACACCTAAGGCCCAGTGGATAGTCGTCCTTGAGCACCATTTGAAGTGACATTCAGGTCTGGGCACTACAAATTGTATTAAAGATGTTTTATTCTCTATTATTGGGTTGTATCATTCATTTGGCTGCTAATGGTAACAAAAATTTTCATTTTCTTATTTGGTATTGATATTTGGGATAATGTATACCAGATACTAGGATAAAGTCAAAATTGGGTACAGAGTTCAAGTTTGGGTTCCTAAAACCCCATGAATAGGGGACAAACCAAGTATTAAAGGGTGTGAAATTGATGTTTTTTCTATGTTATTTTGAAATTTGATTTGATTTACACCTCTATTGGCATACTTTGGTGCGATATTTATCTATTATATGGATTCTGAACCTTGTCCTGGTATGGAAAGGGAGGTTTATTTATGAATCTTGATAAGAACTTAGTCTTATAAAATGTATGTATGTTCATGATTGTCATTGGGAACACAGATTTTTCTAAGGGGAGTTGTATTATATAAATATCCAAGAAAGTATGATAAATATTTTTTTCCTAATTAGTATATATTTGTTGTAATTATAATCAGTTATCCTATGAATGTGGTTCAAATGAAATCTATGTGTGATTTTAGATTCATGTGATATATGGGATTGACTCTGATGTAAGTATGCAGGGATGATGTTTGGGGGTGATCTATTTAAAGTTTCAATAAATATGATAAACAATGTTTAACTGTATATCCTCTATGGGGGAATAAAAATTAGATACCATAGAAGATATATGCGATAGGTGATGTCTAATCTTTTTATGGTAAGTCAAGGGGACATTAGGGTATATTACATGTGATGCATGTCTCCAATGTGCGTAGGTAGAGGACATGGGGATGGATGATACATGACATTCGACATAAGTATGGGCAGGTGGGGGGGCCACGTGGCTAGATTTTAAGTGACATGGGGTTGAAGCGGAGTGTAAAAGTTGTGAGATTGTGGTTCATATTATAGATTTCCCAATCTATGATATTTATACATATGCTATTATTGTTGTTTAAATATTGTATTTGTATTTAGTGGGATTTCATATAGGAGGCTTCCAGTGGAGTATTTGGAGGGTGGTGATATAATGCTGCATTAGAGTGCACAGGATGATGCCCTTGATGGTCAAGATAAGGCCCTCAAAGGGTCAGGATAATCATGAGCCATAGGCACATGAATAGTTAAATGTTCAACTACAAGTAGGATAACAAAAAAAGGTAGACTTCGGTCCATGGGTGGATGAAAAAATCAGGGTGATCCTGGTTCAAGTTATATAGGGAATAAATTGAAGATATCAGGTAGTTGAACCATCAATGGAATGCCTGAATCATGAGTTCCAATCTCATCATCAACAACTATTTCAAGGTGGGGGTGTAAAATAGGCAGTAGAGAACTGGAACAAGTCAGTCCAGATGATATTCAACAAGCTTGAGACACCCTCCTAGTGGAGGGTAATGCTGATAATGTACCTACATAGGGGACTAACAAAGCAATGGTAGGATGTATAGGTACTAACTGACATCCATGAGATACTATCATGGATGGACTTTAAGTAAAGGTTCATTGATAATTTCATCTTATAGATATTGAGGGTATACTGATATCAGGTGTTTAGGAATCTATACCAGGGGTAATTATTTCAAGTACTACATGGGGAATATCACTTACAATCTCTGTTTTTACCTTCCATGGTATGAGAATCCATCATAGGGGTATATATTTGTGAGGATAGATTGTAAAATTCCATCATGGATCAAGTGAACATCTTCAAGATGATGAACTTTTCAGAGGAAGTTAACCGACCACTTATAGTTACAGGGTATTTTAAGGACCAATATTATTCATGATGTTTGATAGTGTCAGGTGAGTTGAGTGGTTATAAATTAGGTAGAAGGAAGTTGGGTCGTGAGGAGTCTCAATAGTGATGTCCGGACAGATATTTAGGGAGACCACTGAGGGGTGGGAATTCAGTATTTTTATTCCATTGTGGGAAGATGAGATATGTATGGACTTGGTGTGAGCAGATTGTAATGGATTTCTAGGATTGAGACTCGATCATGAATCTTGAGAGATTCAATAAAAATCCTTCATAGATAACCTTGATTCAGTGATCATGATAGACTCAGGCATCTGAGGTAAGACCAAGGGTGATACCAGGACCTTGTAGATGGGCGTATGCTATAGATGGAGTTCATTAAAGTGGTAGTGGGACCCAATTGTGGATTTAGTGGTTAGTAACTAGTATATATCTACAGTGATTCTAGGCCTCAGGAATTTGGGCTATAGGTTATATGCATGTTGTGGAGCTTCCAAGTGTAGAGAAGGTCGGTTAGCTGACTATAGTTCATGGTAGGCCATGGGTATGACTATATTTGTTTTGGCCTTTGGATATTTTGGGGGAATGATGCGCACATATAATATTTTATAATAACCTTTTGTTGGTTAGTAGGTAAACATCAGGCATGATTGGATATATATATTTTTAGGTTTTTCATGGCACTTGGACTATTTTTGGGAATCGATGTGATGCAGGAAACATTAGAGGTGTGTAGGCATCTGGGCATGAATGTGATGTGGATTATTTATCAGGTGTGGAGGATTTAATATTTTAATGCCCATGAATATTTATATATGATGAAATTCTATTGTGATATTCTGTTGATATGCCAGTATTTATTGGAATCTGATGAGCAGTGGGCTTTTATGGCTGTCAAATATGAAACAGGTATGTTTGGTGCACTTGATGTGATCTAGTAGTGACGGTTCATCATGTGAGGAATTTTGAGTCTAGGAATGGTCAATTGGACATTGGTATGCCTGTTTTGGGTTGAGAAGTGACCACCTATGTATCTTATAAGTTCGAGAGTGCCTTAAGTGGAGTAAACATGTCACTTGATAACCCGGGTAGATCGAGTGGATGAAATGATTGGGTATTTTTGGTACCATCTATGGGTAATTCATTATAGCTCAGGGATGTTCTATGTTAAGTTGAGGAGATTGTAACATCATAGGGGTTTTTGGAATGGTCTATTTTCCAGTTAACTTTGATTTTTTGAGTTTTATAGTGGCCCAATTTATTTTTTATCTTCAGAGCCTAATTTAAATAGTTTTATTAACCCATTGACCTTGTTTAGATAGTTTTTAAGGCTCCGAAAGTTCCTTAGAATTTCATGTGAGTTTTTGGGGTGGTGGGGCTTATAAACATGGTTTTGGGAAAGCATTGACTAGCCTAAAGAGTTTGAATAATCGTACAACATCCTAGAAGGAACAGTGTGGCCTTCCTATAACACCAGACATGGTTGTTCAAGAATTGTAGGTAGGGGTGCATGACCATGTTACACCTATATAGTTTTTAACATAGGTGATTCACATGGTTTTATCTTATTTTGTAAAATTTTATGCTTAGCCAGTGCGAATGTCATTCCTAAGTTAAGGGAACCATCTTTTTTCTTTAAAGTTAAATAAATTGTGAAGAAAAACCAATAAGGCCATTAATGTGTGAAATTAGAAAAATACTCATCCCTCGTTTATCTATTTTCCTCCCCCCTTCTTCCTTCTCTTCCAGCACGAACTGAATGAAGCTATCCCTTTTTCCATCTGCATAGGATTTGATGCAAGTTCTCCTTCTAGTATATAATCTTTGATCTGTTGGAGGATACAAATTTTCCTCGGTAATACCTTCAATCCTAGATCCTCAATTTTTTTATCTCTTTAAATTAAGTGTTATATTCATGTGATCCCTTTTTCTGAATTTTTTATTCATTCAAATAAAACTTTTTTCCCTTGATTCGACCTAAGTTAGAGTCTGATATCAGTGTAGCGAGTTCCTAATAGTAAGAGGTTGGTGGTTTATTGATTTTTCATTGAAATTTTATGTTTTTTGGGGGTTCTCTCTTTATGCACCATGTGGGTTGACTGACTGTGACATTATTAAATAGAATTATTTTCTTTAAATTGTTCAATGGATGATTGGAATGATTATGGGAATTATCCTACTACACTAAAAGTGGTCAGGATGAGTGAGGGGATTAGACCAACCTGGGAAATTTAGGCCGAATAATTTAATAAAATAAAAATATTTTTTTTGTATTGAATTTCTCAGTTCCATGGAAACATTATGGGAATGTCCTGAGAATTGAGTTGGTGTTGACCATATGGACTAAGGTGAAACAGTTCATAGTGTTGGGCGAGGATTGGGATATACTGGTGATATTGATCACAGGGCGGGAGACATGGTCATCATATTCTGGCGAAGAGGTTTTTAGGACAAGGGCGTGGCTCATACGTTGTTGGATTTTGTTTCCCATCAAGAATAACCAATATTTACATAGGAAAAAAAGGTTCCAAATGTTGTTTCATAGATATGTATGGTGGTTTCTACTCACCTTTTGTTGTCCAATATGACATTGGATAAATGTGCACACATATAAGACTCAGATCAATGTGGTGTTGTCCACTCCTATGGGTGGAGTCCCCCGTAGTTTACATGGATTAGGTGATGGTGTTGTCCAAAAAATATTCTAGGGGTGATCATTGTAAAAAGTCATGTGGATGGTGATGCACCATCAGTTCAAATTGATGATATTTTTGGTTGGGGGCTGAGGCTCGTTGAGATACTTGTGGCAGTTGGGCCAGGATATTAAGAGGAAAAACATCATTATGCTTCAAGATGTTGGTCTTTGAGCCGAATATGATGAATATTTTGATGAAAGACATTGTTGTGCCTCAAGAAATCGGGAATCAATCCAACATGGTGTTTTGAGCAGTGGTCAGAGGGATTTGGTACTTATTATTTGGGTGGGGTTTTTAGATGTTGGGTTATGAGATTCATGACAAGAGGTGATGGGCTATATATTTATAGTTGGAACCCTAGGGTTCAACTGGATTTCAGTTGTTAGTAGATACCTTTGGTTTATTCCATGGATGTTAACCTCTATATATTTGTATATAAATATTGGTTTTAATGCTATATATATAAACAAGGAAACATATTCATAGATTATCGGTGATTTCCAAAGAATATTTCCTCTACCTTGGGGCTGTTAAGAATAAGATAAGTAGGGTAACTATATGATGTTCATGTTCTATTTTTATTTATATTTAGACCACCAACTTAATCATGGATATAGGATAGTTACATTTCATTGGTGGCCTACAGATATTTATTCTCACACCCTATATAGGCCCTTTATGAAGTCTTTAGTGTTTATGCCTTTTTGGTTAGGTAAGGGGCTGATCATAGGGGATGGACCTTAGTGATTAGTGTAGAACCTTATGCAAGGGATGGATGGGAAGGTAATATGGTAGTTCTTTTATCAGGTAGACTTTATATTTTGTTTTATCATTCTTATGTATGTATGTATTGATGGTCATCTATGGGTCACCCTATCCTTTTATTGTTATGTATGAATTGTTATGTCTTGTGTTTATACATATTGTATGTTTAGTCATGTTTTGTTATTTTTCTATTTTTTTACTACGATTCCGATATTGTTTGTTTTTTCTTCCACCAGGTTATGGTATTTTTCCTGATTTTTTTATACATATACCATTATTATTATAAATTCATGAGGATATATTTTCTCCACTATCACCTATTTACACCCCCGATGCTAGTCAGCAACCTTTGGCATACGAGGAAGCACAACTAAGTCCTAGTGGAAAATCGACCAAATGAGCCGTTTAAATTGGTACCTGGGTCAATTGCTTCATAGATTATAAAACCATAATAAATGTAAATGGACTGGAACTACCAAATCAAAACAGACATGAAAAATGAATAAGTTAACATCTGAAATAAATATTATAATAAAATATAATTAACAAAAATGTGAACAAATGTTATAATGGACCATATATGATATTATAAATTTGAATTTGGTTCATCTATGTAAGTATAATAAATTCAAATTTAATATACATGAGATTAGGGGACTAATTGGGAAGTTGAACAGAGGTATGGAATATTGTCATAATTTCCACTCCACTGATAAATATTTTTTAATATGAACCTATTTAATTTTATGTGATGTATATGTTATCTCTTAGAGGTATTTAACATGAATATCTATTTTTCATGTTGATTATTGTTCAGTTCGAGTTTACTCATTTAAATATTTTCCATATTTTCTCCCAACATTTCCTCTCTTTGGAACTTGAAACAAGCAAAAAAATGTATAAATGAAAAAACAATTTTATTTCACTTTTTATTAGAAATATTTTTATTCCATATCCATATATACTTTAAAAAAAATTCATTTTCTTAAAATTATACAATGATATATCGAAATACATTTTCACTTAGGTTTTACTTTTTACAAAATAGTTAAAACTAAGTCATCCTATTGTTTTCTAAATGAGGTATCTTTTTTTTTAAATTTTTTGGAAAGAATGTTTTATATCTTATACATCATGAATGGAATTGTAAACCATTATGGTAGTTCAAGGTTTTTATACTTCCTCCACATGTTTACAAGTTTATTTTAAAATAATATTTTCCCTTAGTAATTTTTTTGTGGTTTTTAAATGTGAATTTCTATGAGAAAATGATATTTTCATAAAAAAATGTTTTTAATGATATATTTTTGGTATATTTATTCATAGATAAGAACAAACCATTATTTTATTTATTCACCATTAGGGATATGTTTTAATTACACAATCCTTTAAAACATTCATAATATTTTGATCATTGGATATTACATTTCTATTAAATATCAATATTTATTTTATCAAAGATATGTTTATTTCAAAAATCGTATACTATTTATAAATACAGTGTTTTAATTTGAATGTTATTTTGTTGAATGATGAATTATTAATAATCCATATTCTTTAACTAATATGAAAATTTATTGATGAGTCATAGTTCTCATCAATTAAATTGACCATGTGATATATGTAGAATATATTGGACATGTTGTGGTTGGTAGGGCTCAGAATTATATATCCCCTAGATGCATAAAATAGTATTATTTGACACATCATTAAGATAGTATTAAATAGGGTTGTGGTGTATGCATAACAATAGTTTTAAACTATCTTGGAATAATTCATTAATTTTATAGATACCATGTTGTCTGATATCATGGATTCTAATATTAAGCATTTTCTTCTTTTAGAATTCACTTATTATTCATAACATATAAATTACCAATCTTATTATCATAAAATAAAAATGATTCATTCTGAAAAATTAGGCATTTATTTAATTTTAACATAACATTCATTCTACCATTGCAATTATGTGAAATAATTATTAAGTTATTATTTAATACTTTTACATATAACACATCTGAAATTATATATGTATTAAAAATACCTAATTTATCTAATTCTATAATATTTAAATTAAAGTCACCAATTAATATCATAGATATTCCATCAAATTTTTTTTAAGAGAGAAAGTCTATTATATTTCTATTCATATGTATGGTGTAGATTTTTTTTCATATTACATGTGTTTTTGAAACTCTTAATATAGATTTTATAAAATCAATGAAGTAGAAGAGGGATTCGGTACCACTTCTAATTTCAATAAAACCAGATTAGAAAATCAGATTTATATTGTCATAACTTGTCTTAATAAGGCCTATGTCATGACTTCCCAAACTCGTCTCTAATTGTCCAAGGGATGGTGACTAGCAGTGAGTAGGCATATCACTAAAATGGGAGGCCTTAGACTAAGTATCTACAGAAATACACACACAATTCTAAGCCCATAGAATGTTGAAATGTAAAAAAAGTAAACTACCATGCATGTGTACCTCTAAATACCTCAACTAGAGTACGAAAGTGAGTAAAGTGAACAAGGCCAAATACAATTCCACCACAAAGAGCTTGAAAACAAGACCAACCTGAAATTAAAACTGGGAATCCTATCAAAATACCATAGGAACACACATTGGTTTATCTGAACTCACTAAGAACTGGATTACCTTGGTCCACTAAGGACTCTGTAAAAAGGTCGATCATATTCACACAACATGAAAAATGAGAAAAAATACCATATATGAGTGACTATAAAAATACACAGTAGGAAACCTTGAAACCAAAAGGAATACATCAAAAGAAATAAAAGAATCTCTAAATAGGTATATTTCTACAATACATATAATAGGGATATCCAAATATACTCAACATATACACATAGTCTAATGGTAATTCACCCCCATAATTCCAACCAAAGATTTTAGCTCTAAAATTCCATAAATCACTCATCTGGGAGAACACACTCCTATTTCTAATAAAACTGATGACATCCATCCATGAGGTAATTATCATAAAGTCTCACCATTATAAGTACATGGTAAAGGTATAGGAAGATACAGTATATAGATAAGGATCACACCCAAGGTCACGGGGCATACCAAAAACTCAATCTAGATTAGCCTACTGAGTATAGGATTGAACACCATGGAGGGTTGGTCATGAAGATACCATGAAATCCACCAAGGATATTAAGCTGAAAAGAGGCTATCTCTCAGGGCCTCGTAGAAATATTTCAAAAACTCTCTTCAAGAAGTACTGATGGTTGTATTATTGTCTTGTGCAAGAGAGGTGATTCCATAATGACCCTAAAGAAATGGATATTTCGAACATACCCTAATGAAACTTGTCCAATATATAGAGGGAATGAAATCCAAGACATTTTTAAAAAGTAAGCAACATGTATAAGGGTTACATGTTTTATCGCATGAACATGGATACTGCCCGTGTAAACAGCCAGTTTCTGACACCTGTGTTCATGAAACATTACCCAGCGTGTCAGCTACCAGCATACTCTTCACATGTACTAGTACATGACTTAGCCCATGTACTTTTCTAGGCTTTGTCCTTGTATGGGAGTAAATGGTGTTCTCCAACCATTATACCCCAACTCCTGTATGTGTACCCTCTAAGGTACACATCAAACCACCAGAGGGAGACCACATTATATGTGATAGGTTCATATGCCATGTGATAAATAATTTTCTCTAAAACCTAAGATTCCACATGGAGGGACCCGCATGGTGTGTGGATCTGCATTACACATCGTGAATCATGGATTTTTCAAATTTAGAGATCTAGTTTCTATTTTTTCATTTGTTCAACCGACCTGAGATCCCACAATCCCCCCATTGAAAAATTGATATCCATGCCACGATTTGTCATGACATTATTAAACAAAAAAATTCAACACTTTGATTTGGTTGGAAATCATCCCCACTCTTCATTCTTAATTATTTAATGAAGTGCACAAAATCAAGTATCCAAAACCTTATGATTTTTTTTCACTTCCATCATCACACCATCGTCTTGTCATGTTGAGCCCAGATTTACAATATCAAATAATTGCACTAATAAACGAGTCTGAAACTGTAACATCCCAAGTAAGTAATGAATAATATATATTTTTATCCATGTCTATTAATGATTAAGATAGTGTTTTAGAGGCTTAAAATGAAAATAAATACAATCTTATGCATGGAATAAACTAATATTCTTAAAAGATTGTTTTACTGCCTTTTGATGGAAAAACATTTTTGAATCTATATTTTGACAATTTTATAAACTATGTTTGTCAAAATAAACGTATTCTTTATGATCGGGACATCAAAATTTACTTTGTGTAAATTTTTGGTATTTTTATGACAATGTTCATTTTTTAATGAATAGTGAAAAATACTGCATTTTACATTAAAACTACTTTTTAATCTAATTTATTTATATGATTAGAATATCTTTTGAATTGTTCTTAATGTGTAATATGAATATATTTTTACCATTTTATCCAATGGTGGTCATTGGAATCAATTTCACTTTGAAATTAGACTTAAACTGCTGTCAATCTTTTGGTACTTATTGTTTTGTAAAAACACGCTATTTGCTCTGGCAGCGGGAATTAATTATTAAATTAATTAATTTGACTTATATGTATTGAATTTTTTAAAATAGACTTCATTTTTGAATTCGGAATATCAAATATAGCTTAGGGTGAATTTTTGGTAATTTTCTGAAAAACTCCAATTTTTGATGAATAGTGAAACCACTAAGTGGTATTTATAAAGACTGATTTTCCATTTAAATGAAATTTTTCCATCATTGTGTTTTGAATTTCAAAAATCCGACATACATGGTTGTCATTAAGAAGTAAAATGTGGTTCAATGAGATTATAATAATTTTTTGGCGAATAGTAACTTATTAAGTTCTTAATCGCGATTAGTGGTAATTAGGGTAGTTTAAGGTATAAATAATGATTTAATATTATTAAATGACCTAGACACATGTCCTACAATTATTTGTTGTGTCATGGCCGACCAAGAAAAGCCATGGGTAAACTTGGGGACCCCATGGATCCACTTTTGTTGGGAAATGACATAAATTACTTTTTATTTAATGTTAAAGTGAAAATGACACAAACATAATATGTTTTACGAAAACAATTTTTAAGTGGGGTTATACAAGTCCAACTTTTGATTATAAATAGTAATTGGAAATCTAAAACGATTTCCTATATCATAGTATTTTTTTTATAATTTTTAGACATTAAATAAATTAAATTATTTATGACATAATAATGATGCAGCGATGACATCATTATTTGACGGTTTAAATAAAATGGAATGATAATGAAAAATCTAAAACCAACACATGGCAAAAACCAATTGGAAGAGTGGATTTCGAACCCTTATCACCTTATCCACGAATTATATCAATGTGGGACCTTTTAAAACCGAAACACATTTTCAAATAAAGTAATGTTTCTTTACTTTCCAAAAGTGCCCCTCCTCTCCTCTTATAAAAGGCCCCCACCTCTACCTCATTTCACACACTCTTCAAGCCTTTGGATTGGCCAACCCCTGCTCATTTGCTCTCTCCACATCCCTCTCCTCATCCTAGAGGATTGACTTTGGGCATAATCCTTTCAAAGGAAGCCTTTAGGCTCAAATCAAAAGGAGTTACACTTTTTAAGGTAATTCGTTCTCTCATGTTCATTTGTTTTATTTTGCTTCTCCAACCCCCTAAAATCTTTTTATTTACTTATTTTGTAACAAAACCAGTATCTTCAATATACTAGGATGTTGTTATATGATTTATTTGAGCTACACGCTCATACAACTACATCAAATGGTTAAAGAACATACGGTTTCCGTGGATGGCGAAATTCTGCCTCCCGAAATGATGATTGTTCAATACTCATTTAACACCTTCAAAGCTGGCCATTATGATGTCACTATTTTTGTATATGATATATGATATGTTTATGTTTTCCTTAAGCTTCTGTTTTTTTTCATTTTGGGCATACCTTTATGGTTACCATTATGGGTAAACACGATATCTTCATTTTAGGAAGTGCGGACTACCGCCCCCTCAAAGTGATTTGATTCGTAAAATACCATATGTGGGACATATAAAGGATGGAACTATGATATTATATATGATATTATAATGGAATTATAATATATCTTTATATCATTATGATTACATTCTATAAAATACTAAATAGAAATGAAAGTAGCGTTCATGCGTACGTACGACTTACCGTCTCCATGAACGGTGCATTTCATTTCTTGCCTCTAAATGTGATGTAATATTATAAATACATGTATATGATGAATATATATGACATATATGTTATCCAAATCATTAATATCATTCTGGATATAACGAACCTATGACCTAATTAACAACATGTAAGTGTAAGAAGTCTATTTTGACTTAAGAACCAAATACCGACAAAATGAACATTATTAACTTAAATGATTACATGATGTTCATAACATGGTATAAAAGGAATAATGAACTTGAAAAAGATTCTTATGCAAGTGCAGATTAACTCAAGTTTATTATTCAGGAGATTAAAGAACGGTCGGGTCAAGTCGGATACGAGGTATGGGACTTTGTCTCAATCTCCTTTCGTTGAGGCATATTTTATTTTATACACAACTTTCTTTTATACGGTGTATAAACCCCTTTGACTTTTACATTTATTCAAAAGGAATCTTTTTTATACGAAGCGTTTACTAAACGACAAAAGGGAATGTTTTTGTCATACGTATGCGGTGACAATGACTTCTCAGCCGTCGTAACCGTTATTTGAGTTTCGGCTTCCTCTACAAGCCATACCTTCTTTTTTTTAAAAGAAAAATAAATACCATGTTTTACATTGGAATTGAAAATGGTTTTCATAATGTTTTTATTATATCAATGTGTTGAATTGATACCTCGTGATTGAAATGTGGAAATTTTATGTTTCCTTTATGCATGTTTTATGTGATATGATTATGTTATGGTTCTTGGGCATTATTATGAAGACGGGTTGTTCCGTGATAAACTAAGGGCGGGTGAGCCCGTTATAGCTCTCCAATGCATTGGGTAACGCGAAGGAGTGAAACATTAAGGTTTCTCCAAAGAGATTTTAAGGAATATACTGTGATGGGTATTCCAAACATAACCAAGAGGGTTACTCCCTACGTAAGAATGTTATGAATGCCTCAAGTTACCTTTATGTCTTATGATTTCTATGATTTATTCATGATTTGATGAGGGATGTTAAAGTGATTATGTTTTATGGGTAAAGTATGATTTCACTCTTATGTATGTATGTACCCATGTTTCCTTTCCATGTTTTTATAACCCATACTGAGTTTTTATGCTCATCCCATGTTTTTGAAATGTTTTTCACAGGTCAAGGGAAAGGTACATGATAAGATGTTAGAGTCAAGGATGTGTCAAGAAATAATCCATGTTTTATTTTTAATGTGTTTCCATTGATGGGAATGAAGAATACTATCTTTATGTAACCACTTTGTTTATATGTGGAATGTAATGCAAGTTTTATGATCTAATTCTCTAAAACTCTAAACCCGAAAAGATCCTCAATGTGTAATCTTGTAATAACTCAAGATTAAGTAAGGTTTAAGGCTGGGGCCTTATAGTTGGTATCAAAGGGAGGTTTAGATAACTTTAGGAGTTAGAATTCTATTAAATGATTATCCAAAAATATTTTTTTTGAAATGATATAGAATTTAAAGATTACCTTGTTGCTTCATCTAAGACATGTTTGTTCAGAATGGTTTTCCGCAGAGGAAATAGGGAAGCAGTGCTAGGAAGGCATATAGAAGGAAATAACCTTCCGAATTAGCATCCAGAAATGGTCGGAATTGGAACTGAACAGTTTGTTGCAGTAATGGCGCAGTTGAATCAAGCGATAAATGGCGGTGGTATCCATGCACGAGATCAGCCAGAACAACCGCAGAGGAACATGTCAGTGGTGGAACATTTCATGAGGCAACATCCACCATCATTCAGAGGATCATCTGACCCTGTGCTAGCTGAAGGGTGGATTAAAGCACTGGAGAAGATTTTTGATGTCATGGGGTGTTCAGACAATCAAAAGGTTAGTCTTGCTATTTACCATTTGGAGGGTGAAGCAGATCAGTGGTGGTCTATGGTTAAAAATATCCGGGACGCCGATGAGATTGATTCTATTGACTGGGATGAATTCAAAGGTATGTTTCTTGAGAAGTATTTTCCTAAGGCTGTTCGACTTAGGATGGAAAAGCAATTCTTGGAATTGAAGTAAGAGGAAGACTCAGTGGCTGCCAATGAAGAAAGGTTCAATCGATTGGCAAGGTATGCCTCAAATTTTATCCGGGACCTTGATAGTAAAATCAATCGTTTTTACTCAGGATTAAAGCCAAAATATCGAAGGGAATTAGCTTCTCGTGAGTTTAAAAGTTATGAAAAGCTTGTTCGATGTGCTGAGAAGGTGGAAATGGAGTTTGCCGATGACCAAGTTTTCTATAACAACCAGCAGAATAAGAGACCGAGGTGGCAGGAGAAAGGTAAGAATTCTTCAAAAAAAGTCTGATGGTAAGAGAACTAAGTTTCCAGTTTGTGATAAATGTGGCAAAAGGCATGGTGGGGAATGTCTTCTGAATTCTGGAAAGTGCTACCGATGTGGTAAGATGGTACATAAGGCTCGTGATTTCACTGAAAAGGATCAAGGTGAAGGTAAGAACAAATTTGACTTACCGTTAGTGAAATGTTATAAGTGCAATGAGATGGGTCACTATGCAAACCAGTGTCCGACAAGGAGCTTGAGTGATGGGAAGCAGTTAGACTACAAGCAGAAAGGGGTGGTGAAATTCTTTGCAACTACTTCAGCAGATGTCAGTCCATCAAATGAAGTTGTATCAGGTACTTTTTTTGTTTTTTCAGATTATGCCAGTGTGTTGTTTGATTCGGGGTCTACACATTCTTTCATCTCTGAAACCTATTCTAGTAAAATGGGAATACCATCTCAAGAAATGACTCCTGAACTTTTGGTAAAAACACCTGGGGGAAATGTCGAGGCAAAAAGAATTTATAAGAATCTTCATATCCTTATCTGTGGAAAGAACCTACTTGCAAACCTTATTGTTCTACCTCTAGTAGAGTTTGATGTTATCCTGGGTATGGATTGGCTCTCTATTTACCATGCTAAGATTTACTGTAGAGCTAAAGAAGTTTCTTTTCAGAAATACTTTCAGTTTGTTTACAAGAATGAACCCTTACTTTTGATAACATATCAAGAGGCCGAGAAACTTGTAAAATATGGAAATGAATGTTACCTTGCACACATCGTTGAAAATAAAGGAACTGTTCAGATTAATGATGTTCCAGTGGTAAATGAGTATCCTGATGTTTTCCTGATGAGTTGCCTGGAATAATACCAGTTCGGGAAGTTGAGTTAACTGTTGACTTAGTTCCTGATGCTAAGCCAATTTCAAAACCCCCTTATCGAATGGCACAAATTGAACTTTTAGAGTTGAAGGAGCAATTGCAAGATTTATTAGAGAAAGGTTTCATTAGACCTAGCACATCACCATGGGGTGCTCCTATTTTATTTGTTAAAAAGAAAGATGGTTCTATGAGACTTTGCATTGATTATAGAGCCTTGAATAATATCACTGTTAAGAACAAATATCCTTTGCCTCATATCGATGATTTGTTTGATCAGCTCTAGGGAGCTCAGTTTTTTTCAAAGATTGACTTGAGATCGGGGTACCATCAGCTGAAGGTAAAGGAGGCAGATATTCTGAAGACCGCGTTCCATATGAGATATGGCCATTATGAATTTGTAGTAATGCCTTTTGGGATAACCAATGCACCTGCTGTATTCATGGACTTAATGAATAGAATTTTCCATGAGTTCTTGGATAAGTTTGTGGTAGTTTTCATTGATGATATTTTGGTGTTTTCTAAAAGTAAAGAGGAGCATGAAAGACATTTAAGGGTTATCTTGCAAACTTTAAAAGAAAAGAAACTGTATGGGAAATTCAGAAAGTGTGAGTTTTGGTTGCTACAAATTTCTTTCCTTGGTCACATTGTTTCTAAAGATGGAATAACTGTTGATCCTGCAAAAACAAAAGTTGTGGAAGAATGGCCAAGACCCACAAATGTAACCGAGATTCGTAGCTTCCTTGGTTTGGCGGGCTATTACCGAAGGTTTGTTAGAATTTTTTCACGGTTATCTAGTCCAATGACTAAGCTAACTCGGAAGGGTGTTAAGTTTATCTGGACAAAAGAATGTGATGATTGTTTTCAGGAATTGAAAAGAAGATTGGTGAATGCTCCAGTTTTGGAACTACCTTCCAAGAATGGTGAGTTTGTTATATACAGTGATGCTTCATTGAAAGGACTTGGTTGCGTCCTAATGCAGAATGATCAGGTAATTGCTTATGCTTCACGACAGTTGAAAACTCACGAGGTAAATTACCCTACACATGATTTGGAACTAGCTGCTGTTGTTTTTGCTTTAAAAATTTGGAGGAATCATTTGTATGGAGTAAAGTGTGAAATATATACCGATCACAAAAGTTTAAAGTATATATTCACTCAGAAAGAGTTAAACATGAGACAAAGGAGATGGCTGGAATTAATCAAAGATTATGACTGTACAATTCATTACCATCCGGGAAAAGCAAATAAAGTGGCTGATGCTTTGAGTCAAAAAAGTAATTCTTCATTAACAATGTTGCATTTGGAACGTGATCCTTTGGTTAATGATTTGATGAACTTTGGCATAGAAGTTGTTGGTGTAGGAAGTCCTTCTGTTTATTTTCAGGTATCAGTGAGATCATCTCTATCAGATAGAATCAACCAAGCATAGAAACAAGACAGTGAGTTGCAGAAAAGGGTAGAGCTGGTTCAGAAAGGTAAGTTTCCTGAATTCAACATTGATAATGATTGCGTTTTGAGATTTGGGAAGAGATTGTGTGTGCCTTGTGATTCACAGTTGAAGAGAGAGTTGTTATGCAAAGCTCATAGTTCTCTGTTTTCAGTTCATCCGGGCAGTACTAAGATTTATAGAGATCTGCAGGAGTATTACTGGTGGGATGGAATGAAAAGAGATATTGCTGATTTTACTGTGAAGTGTTTGACTTGTCAGCAGGTTAAAGCAGAGCGACAGTTACCGAAAGGGATGCTTCAGCCTTTACCAGTGCCAAAGTGGAAATGTGAGAATATATCCATGGACTTTGTTGTTGGATTACCGAAGACATCTCGAGGTAATAATGCAATCTGGGTTATTGTTGATCGCTTGACCAAATCTGCTCATTTCCTTGCTATACGAGATACTTTCTCTCTTGATCAACTTTCCCGTTTGTATCTTAAAGAGATAGTCAGGTTACATGGAGTTCCTCTCTCCATTGTATCGGATCGTGATCCCATGTTTACTTCTAACTTTTGGAAAGGCCTTCAGAAGTCGTTGGGTACTGAATTAAATTTTAGTACAGCTTTTCATCCTCAATCAGATGGGCAGTCAGAACGAACAATTCAGACATTGGAGGATATGATACGTGCTTGTTCTATGGATTATCAGGGAAGTTGGGACCAACATCTTTCTTTGGTTGAGTTGTAATATAATAACAGTTTTCATTCCAGTATACAGATGGCACCATTTCAGGCATTATATGGGAAGCGGTGTCGAACTCCAGCTTTCTGGGATGAAGTGGGTGAAAGGAAGTTGATGGGACCAGAATTGGTAGAAGAGATGGTAGAAAAAGTTCAGCTGATTCAGAAATACATGAGAACAGCTCAGAACAGGCAGAAGAGTTATGCGGATAACCGGAGGAAGGATCTATCTTTCGAGGTAGGTGATCATGTTTTTCTGAAGGTTTCTCCTTGGAAAAGTGTGATGAGATTTGGTAAGAAAGGAAAGCTGAGTCCAAGGTTTATTGGACCATATGAAATTCTGGAAAGAGTTGGATCAGTTTCATACCGAGTGGCTTTACCTCCGAGTTTATCTCAGGTACACAATGTTTTTCACATTTCGATGTTGAGAAAGTATATGCCAGATCCATCTCATGTTTTGAGTCCAGAGGTAGTTCAGCTGGAAGAGAACCTATCTTATGAGGAACAACCGGCCCAGATTCTTGACCACAGGGATCAAGTGTTACGGAATAAGGTGATTAAGCAGGTAAAGGTTTTGTGGAAAAACCACATGATTGAAGAGGCAACATGGGAATCCGAAAATGCAATGAGGGATAAGTACCCTCATTTATTTGATAAGTAAATAAATTGCGGGGACGCAATTTTCTAAAGGGGGGAAGGATGTAACATCCCAAGTAAGTAATGAATAATATATATTTTTATCCATGTCTATTAATGATTAAGATAGTGTTTTAGAGGCTTAAAATGAAAATAAATACAATCTTATGCATGGAATAAACTAATATTCTTAAAAGATTATTTTACTGCCTTTTGATGGCAAACCATTTTTGAATCTATATTTTGACAATTTTATAAACTATGTTTGTCAAAATAAACTTATTCTTTATGATCGGGACATCAAAATTTACTTTGTGTAAATTTTTGATATTTTTATGACAATGTTCATTTTTTAATGAATAGTGAAAAATACTGCATTTTACATTAAAACTACTTTTTAATCTAATTTATTTATATGATTAGATTATATTTTGAATTGTTATTAATGTGTAATATGAATATATTTTTACCATTTTATCCAATGGTGTTCATTGGAATCAAATTCAGTTTGAAATTAGACTTAAACTGGTGTCAATCTTTTGGTACTTATTGTTTTGTAAAAACACGCTATTTGCTCTGGCAGCGGGAATTAATTATTAAATTAATTAATTTGAATTATATGTATTGAATTTTGTAAAATAGACTTCATTTTTTAATTCGGAATATCAAATATATCTTAGGGTGAATTTTTGGTAATTTTCTGAAAAACTCCAGTTTTTTGATGAATAGTGAAACCATTAAGTGGTACTTATAAAGACTGATTTTCCGTTTAAATGAAATTTTTCCATCATTGTGTTTTGAATTTCAAAAATCCGACATACATGGTTGTCATTAAGAAGTAAAATGTGGTTCAATGAGATTATAATAATTTTTTGGTGAATAGTAACTTATTAAGTTCTTAATCGCGATTAGTGGTAATTAGGGTAGTTTAAGGTATAAATAATGCTTTAATAATATTAAATGACCTAGACACATGTCCTACCCTTATTGGTTGTGTCATGGCCGACCAATACAAGCCCTGGGTCAACTTAGGGACCCCATGGATCCACTTTTGTTGGGAAATGACATAAATTACTTTTTATTTAATGTTAAAGTGAAAATGACACAAACATAATATGTTTTACAAAAACAATTTTTAAGTGGGGTTATACAAGTCCAAATTTTGATTATAAATAGTAATTGGAAAGCTAAATATATTTCCTATATCATAGTATTTTTTTTATAATTTTTAGACATTAAATAAATTAAATTATTTATGACATAATAATAATGCAGCGATGACATCATTATTTGACGATTTAAATAAAATGGAATGATAATGAAAAATATAAAACCTAAAAATGGCCAAAACCAATTGGAAGAGTTTATTTCGAACCCTTATCACCTTATACACGAATTATATCAATGTGGGACCTTTTAAAACCGAAAAACATTTTCAAATAAAGTAATGTTTCTTTACTTTCCAAAAGTGCCCCTCTTCTGCTCTTATAAAAGGCCCCCACCTCTACCTCATTTCACACACTCTTCAAGCCTTTGGCTCGGCCAAACCCTGCCCATTTTCTCTCTCCAAATCCCTCTCCTCATCCTAGATGATTCCCTTTGGGCAGAATCCTTTCAAAGTAAGCCTTTAGGCTCAAATCAAAAGAAGTTACACTTTTTAAGGTAATTCGTTCTCTCATGTTCATTTGTTTTATTTTGCTTCTCCAACCCCCTAAACTCTTTTTATTTACTTCTTTTGTAACAACACAAGTATCTTCAATATACTAGGATGTTGTTATATGATTTATTTGAGCTACACGCTCACACAACTACATCAAATGGTTAAAGAACATATGGTTTCCGTGGATGGCGAAATTCTGCATCCTGAAACGATGATTGTTCAATACTCATTTAACACCTTCAAAGGTGGCCATTATGATGTCACTATTTTTTTATATGATATATGATATGTTTATGTTTTCCTTAAGCTTTTGTTTTTTTCCTTTTGGGCATACCTTTATGGTTACCATTATGGGTAAACACGATATCTTCATTTTAGGAAGTGCGGACTACCGCCCCCTCAAAGTGATTTGATTCGTTAAATACCATATGTGGGACATATAAAGGATGGAACTATGATATTATATATGATATTATACTGGAATTATAATATACCTTTATATCATTATGATTCCATTCTATAAAATACGAAATAGAAATGAAAGTAGCGTTCATGCGTACGTACGGCTTACCGTCTCCATGAACGGTGCATTTCATTTCTTACCTCTAAATGTGATGTAATATTATAAATACATGTATATGATGAATATGTATGACATATATTTTATCCAAATCATTAATATCATTCTGGATATAATGAACCTATGACCAAATTAACAACATGTAAGTGTGAGAAGTCTATTTTGACTTAAGAACCAAATACCGACAAAATGAACATTATTAACTTAAATGATTACATGATGTTCATAACATGGTATAAAAGGAATAATGAACTTGAAAAATATTCTTAAGCAAGTGGAGATTAACTCAAGTTTATTATTCAGGAGATTAAAGAACGGTCAGGTCAAGTCGGATACGAGGTATGGGACTTCGTCTCAATCTCCTTTCGTTGAGGCATATTTTATTTTATACACAACTTTCTTTTATACGGTGTATAAACCTCTTTGACTTTTACGTTTATTCAAAAGGAATCTTTTTTATACGAAACGTTTACTAAACGACAAAAGGGAATGTTTTCGTCGTACGTATGCGGCGACAACGACTTCTCCACCGTCGTAACCGTTATTTGAGTTTCGGCTTCCTCTACAAGCCATACCTTCTTTTTTTAAAAAGAAAAATAAATACCATGTTTTACTTTGGTATTGAAAATGGTTTTCATAATGTTTTTATTATATCAATGTGTTGAATTGATACCTCGTGATTGAAATGTGGAAATGTTATGTTTCCTTTATGCATGTTTTATGTGATATGATTATGTTATGGTTCTTGGGAATTATTATGAAGACGGGTTGTTCCGTGATAAACTAAGGGCGGGTGAGCCCGTTATAGCTCTCCAATGCATTGGGTAACGCGAAGGAGTGAAACGTTAAGGTTTCTCCGAAGAGATTTTAGGGAATATACTGTGATGGGTATTCCAAACGTAACCAAGAGGGTTACTCCCTACGTAAGAATGTTTTGAATGCCTCAAGTTACCTTTATGTCTTATGATTTCTATGATTTATTCATGATTTGATGAGGGATGTTAAAGTGATTATGTTTTATGGGTAAAGTATGATTTCACTCTTATGTATGTATGTACCCATGTTTCCTTTCCATGTTTTTATAACCCATACTGAGTTTTTATGCTCATCCCAAGTTTTTGAAATGTTTTTCACAAGTCAATGGAAAGGTACATGATAAGATGATAGAGTCAAGGATGTGTCAAGAAATAATCCATGTTTTATTTTTAATGTGTTTCCATTGATGGGAATGAAGAATACTATCTTTATGTAACCACTTTGTTTATATGTGGAATGTAATGCAAGTTTTATGATCTAATTCTCTAAAACTCTAAACCCGAAAAGATCCTCAATGTGTAATCTTGTAATAACTCAAGATTAAGTAAGGTTTAAGGCTGGGGCCTTATAGAAACGATTAATTTAATCGGTATACATTGAAATGTGTTCCAAAAAAATTTGGACCATGATTAATGAAGAATCAGGGGAGAAATGAAGAACCACAAACATGAGTAAAAAACCATGGACAATGTTCGGATTTCCCTCAATATATCACCATTAGAATGACAATGATGATTCAATAATCACAAAGAAATTCCCTAAGAATAATATATAAAAATAAACCCACCCCTCAATATGAAGGATCTTTGAATCAATATTTTTCTTGATTGATTCTTCTTTGTTAATGAAATTAAGAATGGGGAATGAATCCAAAAACAAACGTCGTATCCACATTAAGATTGATTGCTATTGAATAATGGATCTATGTTGTTATCTTTGGTGAGAGCCTTTGATTTTACCCCACACTAATCTTTGATCGTCAATCTGGTCATCATCCATCAATGGAATATTACTCCACGCTTTCCAATGGCTCTGTAATTATTTGTAGGGTTTTGTGTTTAACCCTTCAAATTTTCTATAGGCAATTATTTAAAGAAGGATTATATTTTTTTATCTAATAATGAATGAATAAATTTATTTTATTTTATTTATTCATTTTACTCTCACGACAACGTTTCTACCAATAAGTTGCACCAACTATGGTTATGTCATTCCTAGGGTATAACCTGCACTCTAAACTCAACGGTGCCCTCATATTTTTGATATGTTCCTCTATTTAAGATTTATTTTTCATTTTAAATAAAACTAGGGATGTGTGATTTTAAATATATTTAATATATTTCAAAACATTATTCCAGGATGATTGAGCCTCAAAATCGCACACTGTATCAGTTCATGGTATTGAAAATAATCCATACATTAATAAGAAATAAGACATGGAAAATATGAGTCATTATATTCTTTACATATTGGGGATTTACATCCTGAAAATCAAAAAACAATGGTTATACAATGGCATGTGGATACTGAGAAATAATCTGAGCCTCCTACTCCCATGTTCTCTCCTAATGATTTTCGTACTGCCACCATACATGCACTAAAGGAGTCAATTTCCCACTAAGGATTCTCTCCTATATATCCTCAATATCTACTGGGTAATCAAAAAATGTAGCTTCATTCTTGATGTCCATCTCAACTAAAATTATATTGTGTGATGGTTCATGCACATACATCCTCATATCTAATAAGTGGATGGAATCATGTACTCTATCTAAATACGGAGCTAGAGATAAGTGGTACACCGCCTATCCAACACAACATAATATGTGGAAAAGGCCAAAGAACCTCAGATATAGATTCCCCCAGCCAAATATCTGTAATCCATGTTGAGGTGAAAACCATAAGGACACATGTCTCCCTCCCCGATCCCTAAAGGACATTGTAATCTATTAGTAGATGAAATCTAATATCTCTATATAGTTTTAATTAACTTCTGTGTGATCTTCAACTTCTAGGTAGTTTCTCTCAAAAATTCTTGGCCCATAAGTGTCAAATATCCTAGGTCAGTCCATCAAAGTGGTGAGCAATAGGGTTCCCCATACAAAGACTTCATTGGTGTCTTACTGATGGTGGAATGGTAGTTTTAATTGTATGTAAACACTACCTATGGTAGGAAATCTTTCCAACTATTCACAAAGTCCAACATGTAATATCACAACATGTCCTATGAAACCAAAATATTCCACTTGTTCTGGCCATCGGTTTGGGGGTGAAATTTTGTGCTCAAGCATAACTGAGTCCTACACACCTCTTGAAATCCCTTACACAATTGGGATGTGATGTGGGAATAATGTTCATAAATGATCATCGATGGAACTCTATAGATTTAGACTATCTCTTTCACATAGTGGTGTCCCATTAAATCTACTGAAATCTTATCCCGAATAGATATAAAGTGGGCCGACATGGTGATTCAGTCTACAATCACCCAGATGGAATCATGATCCATGGATGTATGTGGTATTTATATCATAAAGCCCATGGATATATCATCTAATTTCTACTCAGGAACCCCATGGTGTTGAGCTAAACCCACTGGAACATGATGCATAGTTTGTCTTCAATGGATGGATGTTGTGTGAAGTGTTGGGGAGTTCCCTTCTCCACTGGTGAAGGGTTTGTCAGTTTAGGATGTGGTCCTGGGGTCTGGTTTTATGTTGAATCTTGTCCTGATCCCTTTGCTGCTCTGGGGTCATGCTCTTTACATTGCTCTCCTAGTCGTTCGGTTGCACTGGTTGCAAGAACGCATTGGGATGCACATTCGTTCGGCCATGGTGTCCGAGAAGGCAACTCCAATTATGGATCCTCGTTGATGAATCTCTTCATTTTGGATGGTATGAATGGTTTTTTTGTTCTTTCGATTTCATTTCGTTTGATTTTGTTTCTAGTTTTTGGGAACTATCATTAGTGATGTGCTATGATGGCTTAAGTGTTGTTTGTGGCGGCGACAAGGACCTATGTGATGGGTGAGTTGGAAGAGACAGTGGCAGCTTTCCCAGTGAAGAAATGTGTTTTTAGGTGAGCGATGGTGTCTAGTTACGTTTTCGATGGTGGTGTTTCGATCTGAGGAGGATGATGATTGGAGTGAGTAATGGCAGGATGAGGATGGGTAGGCAATGATGAATTATGGTGGATGTTCTGTCAAATGACCTTCTCTGATGTGATGATGGAGGAGCGTGATGTTAGGGTTCTCAACTCGATGTGGTTGTGCATCATGATGGGTTTCATGTCGTACGACCTTGCATGGACCAAGTAGCGGTCATGATTTCACTCATTTTTTGTGATTTGAAAATTTGAAATTTTTACAGGAATGCATGAAAACCGCAATGTGATTTTTTTTTGACTTTCACTACTTGTTTGTTTGGTTACCAGTAACCCTAAAACCAGTTTTATAGAAAATTAAAAAAATTCCTTTGGGGACTGTTGCAACTCCCTTCTTCATCTCTATCCACTAAAACGAATGTCAAATATCCCTGTGATTCTTTGCCACACCTAGATGTACCACGAAAGGAGATGAATGAAACAAACTTAGTACCACCCCCCACAACATCGTTGGTACCGTCGTACATCCTCTTAAAAGAATGAAATACTACCCACCTTTATAAAATTCATCCGGAAAATTTCCAATGTATATCTAAGTACGGAGGGTCTCAGAGTTCGTATCCCCTAGTTGTACCTCACTGAATCATTGCAAAAGAAGAGGGGTGACAACAATCAATTGGAGGTAAGACTCTTTATCCCCATCCAAAAAGGATAACTATAACGAGATCAACTTCTTTGATATCACATTCAGAAACTAAGAAAAAGATATTCAACTAAGAGAATCCTATACCACATTCCCCATCCTTGGAGTGTAGAAAATTTCAAAGTCATAATCTTGGAGGGAATACAGTCATATCCACTATCTCAGGGTATGATCCTTCTAAGAGAAAGATATATTTGAGAATCTTGTGATCAAAATATATGATAAATCACTCACCCATTAGGTAGTGTTGCCACATCTTTAGTGAGAATTATACAAACACCATCTCAATATCATGGGTCACATAGTTCTTCTCATGTGGCCTCAATTGACAAGAACTATAGGAAATCACTTCTAACCTCTACATTAGAACAAAAATAAGCATGGTTCCTAATGCATCATAGAACACTACTTACTCGACACCCTCCTATGGAAATCTCAATATGGGAGCGCTCATCAAAAACTATCTCGATAGTTTGAAATATGGATGGCACCTCTCCTTCCACATGAAAGGATAGCCATTTCAGGTCAAAGATGTCATGGGTGTTGATATGCTCATGAAATTAAGAATGAATATCAAATAATATCCTACCAACCAATGGAATCTCCACACCTTATTCACACTCTTAGGTGGATCTCAAGCTAACAATACCTCAACCATGATCAGGTCTACAACCACTCCATCTATTGACATAACGTGTCCCCAAAATGGACCACCTGAATCCAAAACTATCACTTTTAGATATTTTCATAAAGTTAGTTATCTCGTAGTATGTATAGAAATATCCTCAAGTGTCTTGCATTCTCTTCCTCATACACTAAGTACACACAGATATTCTCGATGAAGATTACCATGAAACGGTATATGAAAGGATGAAAGATTTGATTCATGAGTCCCATGAACAATGTTGGAGTGTTCTTCACACCAAATGGATTAACCAATAAATCATAGTGACCATAACGACATTTGAATGTCACCTTTGATATATCGTCATCCCATACTAGCAACTGGTGATATCCAAACCCGAGTTAAACATTTAAGAACCATCATACTCCTATAGACTGATTAAAGAGTTCAGAAATCCTCAGTAGGGGATACATGTTATTCATGGTAATGATGTTCATGTGTCAATAGTCTACACATAAACTCAACCTCCTGTCTTCCTTCTTAGATAACAAAACTAGTGATTCCTAGGGTGAAAACTTTGTTCTAACAAAGCTCTTCTTCTACAAGTCCTCCATCTATACCCTTAACTTACGAAGCTATGTGTGATCCATCTAATATGATGGAAAAGATAATGATGTCATGCTGAGGTTTATATCAATACATAATTCTATCCCTTAGTGGGGAGGTACACTTGGAACATCATTAAGGATTATGTCCTCAAAATCGACCACCACTATAAGAAATTGTGAACTCATAACATCCACTGCACCAAGGGTCATGCTAGCCATCTTTTGAAAATTCACCTACTTTATATTAGGATTGAGTACATTATACACTGACTAGGTTTCCTTTTCACTAGAAAACGGAGAACCTAGTTCCATCACTGTGGACACACGACATCCTTCAACAGAAATAATCAATATGGGCAAGAACTATGGATATCTAGTCCACACCTAAGATGACTTCATAAAGCCTCATTGCTTCTAGAAAAAAATCCCAATAAAAAATATCACCTCTAGGAGTCAGGTCACACTATTGACACCAGTGTGTGATCACTGAGTCATCTCTAGTAAAAACATTCAAGCGCAATGGTCGATCTAAGGAACCAACTAGAATTTATATGTTTTAAAAAAGATACGTGAAAAAAAAGGAATGACTATCACTTGTTTTTATTAATACTACAAATAAGGTATAAAAGACACAAATCCATCCTCAAATCATTCTCAAAACATCTATGTCATAATCTTTGACCGTGTCCACTGTCCCCCCTCCTGTCCTTGAATTCCTGGAGCCTAGCTTGGACCACATGGGGGTGGTGGTGGTAACAAGTAAAAGCATCGACCACATCCTTCTTTTCTACTAGATCCTATTCCATGTATGCCACCCTACAATCCTAAATACTCCTTCCACTTCCTCTTTCTTAGTGGACCTCCATGGTTTCTCTACCAACAATAATACGGGTGAGAAAATCTCAATAAATATGTCATATGTCATTGTATGATTAGCACAACCTCTCCCTGGGCTGACTAGACCCATCCTAAGATCCTTGAACGACAAATCTTCTATTCTAGGACCTCCTCTTAAAAACTCATGCATGTCCCAGTCACTAAGTCTTTTATCGGTTCCCTGCTATGGGGGCCTCTGCTTCTATATTCCAACTACCAGAAACCGTTGGTTTTATCTACTCAGCCCTAAAACTCTCAACTACCAAAGAACATTCTACCACCCTAGAATAGGTAGTAATGCATAGAGGTATAAAACTCACTCGGGTTTCTCTACACAGGCCTCACTAAAGTGTCTGAGCCCTGAAGAACTGGTCGCAAACCATATCCATTAAGTACCTGGAGAGATTGGTAATCCTCTATGAATACTCATATACTATCGTGATACCTTGAGGGAGCTGCATAATCTCCTGGATACGTAAATCCCTCAGTTTATCTGGTGAAACCTCCTATATAAAAATGTGATCAAAATTTGGCTATTCCAGAGTTTCCTCACCGTAATATTGGGTCACCAAACCCTGTCATCACCCAGTTGATCCATGAAGAAGGCTCACCTATAAGACCACCATCTCATCTTTTAGTGTCTTTCCTATATAGAAAAGTCATGTTAGTGACTCAATATAGTCCTCAATCACTAGTGGTTAATGCTCAACTTGGAAGCCGAGGGGTCACTTTTTCTAAAACTCATGAATTTTTCTTAGCCTACGCACATCGCATGCTTATACAATGGGAACCACATGATTCTCTAAAAGTGGTGGTATAACTAGTGAACCACCTGGAGGTAACATCTCGAGAGCTGGTCCTTGTTTCGATGTCTCATCACTGATGGTTCATACTCCTGATCTTGATGCTGAAACATATCTGGCATATTCCCTATTGGAATCCTAAAAGTAAACATGATGTAACATGGTAAATGATTATATCTAGAGAGATGACTCAATGACATGGAAATCAGAACCCATTACTATATAAAGCATGTTCCATTTTTGCCTACAACCAGTGTTCTCATCTACCGAGTCAATAATTTGGTGATCAGAGTCTTGGTGTATAGATACGTCATTATCCACAGCAACACTAGAGTCCCTGGACTAAAATTCAAGATCTAAATACTTAAAACGGTTACCCCAAAACTAACTCACACACTCTAGTCGTAAATTATCACTAACTACTCTCAAACCGATTTTTCACAACCAGTCGCAATGGGGATCATTTTGAAACTCCCCTGGCCTACCTCTAATATTCCATAGGATAGAGACTAGTGTCGAGTATTCATATTACTAACATGGGAGGCTTTAGCCTAAGTACCTATACCCACACACATCTATAAGCCCATGAAATGCTGAAAAGTAAAAAGTGCTGAACAACCATGCATGCATAACTATAAATTCCACACCCAAAGTAAGATATGATTTAACGTAAACAAGAAAAAATACTATCCATCTATAAATAACCTGAAACCAAGTACAACATAATAGTAAAATTTGGTAATATTTTAAAATACAACAGGAACAGACCTCATTCTCTCATGTCTCACTATGCATTGTTTGTCCTTGGTCCATCTAAAACTCTATCAAAAGATTGATCATCTACACAATATTAAACACATGCGGGGAAATATCATTTATGGGTGAGTATAACAATACCAAGTATGACACTCTAAAACCACAAATTATACATAATATCAAACACATCCATCTCTACAAAGGTATATGCCAACATCACATTTAACAATAATGTCCAAATAAAGTCCACACAACCAAAACATCTAAAGGTAAGTCACAACCATAATTCTAATCTAGGGTTCTAGATCAAATATTAAATAAAGCAATCATTCAATAGAATATAATTCTGATTCTAATAACACTGAATATGTTCGTCCTAGAGGTAATGATAATCGAGCGTCTCCATAACAAGTACATGATGAAGTTATAAAGAGATAAGATACAAAGATGAGGATCACACCTAAGGAGATGTGGTATACAAAAAAAATTAGTCTAGATTTACCTAATCTGTATAGAAGCAACAGTCATGTAGTGTTGGTCATGAAGATATGAAGAAATCCAACTAGGGAATGGAGATGAATAGAGGATCTCACTTCGGGTATCAGAGATGGATTCCAAAAACTCTATCAAATAATTCATTCTAAATGGATCATTGTATTGTGTTTGGGAGGAAATTCCATAATAACCCTCAGGGAATAGATATGGGGAACACACCCTAAAAAAAGATTCCATGATATAGAGGAAAAGTGCTCTAAACCATCTTTTAGAAATTACACGGAATGTTGAAGGGTTGAAAGCTGTGTCCCTTAACCTTGGGTCCTACCCATATGCACGCATATGTCTCATGCCTATGTCTATGTAACAGTACATGATCTGTCACATTCTCATGTACTCTTCTTATGTACGAGTACATGGATTAGCCCGTGTAATTCTCCAGGACATGTCCATGTAAGAGAGTAAATGGTGTTCTCTGACCCATGTACCCCATCCCGTGTCTGTGTACCCTCTGAGGTACACATTGAGCCATCTGGGAGAGACAAAACACTATGTGACAGGTTCACACACCACGTGATAGTTAACTTTCTATGAAACCCTAGCTACAAATAGGACTGGCCCACATGGCATGTGGCTCTGTATTACACGTAGTGTATCATGGATTTTTTTTTCAGATTCCCAGATCTGGTTTCCATGTTGTCTTCCATTCATGGGAACTTTGATTAGAAAAACACCTCACAAGAAAATTGATATCCAAGCCATGAAGAGTAACACAATCATCAAACAACAATATTTTCCACTTTGATTCATTTGGAAATTGGCTTTATTAGTGGTTCTGTGTTGTGTGCTGAAGAATAAAAAATAGGTTATGCCAAGACATTCAGATTTTCTAGCACTTATATCATCCCACCATATTCATGTCATGTCGAGATAAAATCTACAATATCAAATAGTTGCACGAATAAAAGAATGTGAAATGATTTATTTCATCAGTAAACATTGAAATATGATTCAAACAAAGAATTCCCAAGATGAATGATGAATTGGGGGAGAAATTACCATCCATAAACCTGAGGAATAGACCTCTACCGATGTTCATGTTTTCCTCAGTCCTTTATTGTTATAATAATAATGAAAAATAAATAATCAAAAAAAATCTCTAAATAAAATACTCATAAATATAATCATCAGGAAATATGACTGGTCTGTGAATCAATTCATTTCTCAATTGATTCACATTCATCATATAAATTAATAACAGAGAAAGAATCTAATCAAAACAAACCTCATACCATGATTTATATTGACTGCTGATAAAGAGTAGAGCTATGTCGTGATCGTTGATAGGATCTTTTGTTTTTGTCCCACACCAATCAACGATCCTTAATATGGTCATCATCAGTCAATGGAATCTCATTACATGTTTCTAAATGGATCTCCAATGATTTTTAGGGTTACACAGATAACCTTAAAATTTTCCACAATAATGTATTTAAATAAGATACTAGGCCATTGAGTCAACAAATAAATAAACATATTTATTTTATTCATTTTATTCATTTTACCCCAACGATGAATTTTCTAAAAACACTACGAAATGACTATGGTTAAGTCACACCTAGGGTAAAATAAGAATAATGAACTCAATGGTGCACTCATATTTTTGAACCAAACCCCCATTTAGAATTTATTCCACTTTTTCAGTAAGACTATGTGAATATGATGTTAAATATATTTAAAAAATTAAAAATATTTATTATGGGCACACCGGTCCTCAGAACCTCACATAATCTTAGCCTCTATTCTAAAAAATAATCAATACAATAATAAAAGATAATACATGTAAATATATTATTAATTAAATATATCCCCAAAAAATATTTAAACAATTAGTATTGGGTAATATGGAAAAAGGTTTTTTTATATAAAATCATTACTATGACTTAAAGATTGATTAAATCTTAAAGAAATTCTTTAGAATAATGAATTTTCATATTAAACCTAATGAATGTAACTATAGAAACATTTTCTGAACTAATTTTAATAAATAAAGTCTTATATATCTTTTGTATTATCTTGTTATAGAAATAACTAGTTTTAGGTTTACTTGTGTTATTCATTTATATATTTGTATTATAATTATTTTCTTCTTAAATAAAATAGGATTTAAATTATTTGAAATTAACATTTTCTATGTTAATATTTTCATTCTCTTTTTTTAAAATCTCAAAATGATCATAAACCTTTTCATTAGAATAAGATTCTATAATTATTCGATTAATATTATCTTGGATAAAATTATTATTCTCATGTGTGAGAGATTTATTTTTCTTTATTTGTTTCTTAATTTCACTTCTAACACTCTAGAAAATTCAACAATTCTTAAAATATCATTTTTTTGATTTTAAATTTCTTCAATTAATTATTTAACATAATCATTTTAAGAATATAAATAATATCTGACAATAGAATCTGAATTACAAATAATCTAATTAATGTTTCTATGTATCAAGAACATGTTATCCTCATCCCTATCTATTATAGAATCACTTATTTAGTCTGATTCTTTTATATATCTCCACATACCCACCATATCTCATATATCTTTCTTCATATAGTTCTTTTATTTCCAAATTAATTTTAACTTCTAAAATTGTAACTTAACATGTCCCTTTTTTCAGCAATTGTAACAAGTCAGTTCTGAAACATCACTATATTTACTAGCTTTTCATTTTTTATTTTTACCAACATTATGAATTTTATTCTTGAATTCGTCATGAATAATTTATTTATTTTCATTATTTAATAAAACCCTTTTATGAAGATAGAAATATTATCTTTCCTACTACCAGGTAGCTCAACATCAGAGGAGTTAGTAGAAATATTTATATTTTATTTTAAACAAATTCATTTCTTCTTTTAGGATTTCTCATCCAAAATGTCCTTCAATACAAGTTAATAATATAGTAGAGAACCAATGAGTTCATCAATTTTGTATTTTTCAATATTATTACTCTCATTGATTTCACCTTATTTGCATGTCACTTTTTTGGTATTGACCTTATCACCCGTTCAATAAACATAGTATTATCAAAATATTCACCAAGAAGACGTGTACCATTTATGATTCTCATGATTATGTGAAAAAATCTATTTTAAATTTTCATATTCACCCATCATAATTCCTTTGTATTCCATACATAGTGTTTTGTTATCTTAATCTTGCCAATATCATAGAGTATTACTTATATTGTCCTATATATTTATTGAGGTATCTTACATATTGAGAAATGGCTTAAAACACATTAATTAATATAAAAATTTAATATAATAATTAATTTATATTTTAAGACATACTTTAACCCATTATTGCCTGTAATTATGCTAGGACTAGAAACTAGTAGTTTATATGTTTTTATGATTATTTCAAATGATCTATGCTCAAATGTTTGAGATAGGATTCCATCATAACATTCAAGTATCCATAATTTTTCCTGTAAATATATGGTGATTTATGAGGGATTCAAAAATTATTATAATTCATTCATGGAATCTCCAAAAATCTTTTCCTTAGATGATTAATTCCATTATATGAATAGAATAATAAAAATATGAGCAGTAGAACTTATTTCAAAATTTTACAGGCTCTGTACAAATTTTTATCCTAAGGAAATATTTCAAATAGGTCTAGGGGTGAATATAACATCTTAAAAATAAAAATAAATATAAATAATAGTTATTCATTTCCAGATAATATAAAAAACAAAAATTTAGTAATTAGGGAAATAATAGAAGTATAATAAATTCAGATAAAAACATATGTAATTGAAATAAAAAGAAATAAAAACAAAAATTTTATAGTTGATCAGATCCACATTATCATACATATACCCTTTACTACTACATCATCCTTAATGTTAATGTAACCCACAAAGAAAGGTCTCGGTTTTGAAAGTATGTGATAATCTTTTATAAACACTACCTTCGGGTCACCTACAGGAACCTCCAAAACAAACCTACCTTTATATAGATAAAGGAAATTCTAAAAAAAACTTAAAATCTGATGAGAGTCACAAATCAACATACCTAAATTTAACAATGTAGGTATAAAAAAACTAATGAGATTCATTTTGGAAGAGAAAATCATAAACTGGTAGTGAACAAATAGAAATGTAAGTTGATAAATCAATATAAAAACACTATATAATGAGTATAAAAAATAATGTCACTATATCTCAATAACATCATCAATAATATTGACCTTTGAAGAACCATTAAGACTGAAAATAATATAGATGTTTTAGTAACGTTGTTTTACACATTCAAATCACATATTCAGTCACATGAAGAATATAGACTACAGTAGTTTTCTTAAAAAACTATTTACAAAAAATCCTAATCTTCTTCTCCTCATCTTCATGATCTTCTTCCCAAGGGTTTTAAAATTTTTATGAATCCATTATAGAATTAAAATATTTTCCAAAATAGATATAAACATGCACCAAAAACATAAAACAAGAATTTAGAAAAATAATAATAGATAAAACATATTTATATATTTTATGAAACATCATAAGATAAATTTTCATAAGATATAGAAATATTGAGAAACTAATACACATTATAATTCCCCGACCCCTATTTCCCAAATTCGGTGCATTATTTTAAAACATTAGCATGATTATAAGGAATCAAATCCTGAAGTACTGAGTAGTTTAGTAGTTTAGGAAAACCAGATATATAAAAATGGTCAACATTAAGACTTGAAAAGAAATACCACATATATGTTTAATTGGGAACATCCACCACTCCAATATTGTCTGTGAAAGTTAGTTACAATAAAATTCTTAATACCCATAAAGAATAAAACATTAGAAAGGGGTGAGCTCATATGCTCAATAAGGGTAATAAATAAAAAGGAAGATATCATAAACACAAACATTAGGCATGGTGAATAACTAAAAACAAATTCCATTTAAATGAAAAGGTGAACATAAAATGGAGGGAATAAAAGGTGAGTAAATATTTCCATAAGAAAACATAATCATGGGTATTATACTACTCAAATAACCGCATGAAATATGAATTTCTAACTTCATAATGAGGGAAATTCATATGCCGGACATTTTAAAACATACCTTCAGGTCCTAAGCTAAGAGGTCTAAAATTATTAAGGCCTTGACAAAAACCATATATTGAAAATGGGAAAGGCCTCAACCAAGTCCACGTTTATTTGTCTCATTAGACCTACCGATGAATCGACATTCTATAGTGGGCCCCACCCTTCACATACTATGTCTATTTCATTCCACATATGAAAGGGGTGAACATAGTTAACATATAAATTCATATTGAATATAACATATGAAATGTAAATTACATTCCCAAATCATTGAACAAAAACACAAACCATTTGGAAAATATGGTCAATGGTATCAAGATAGCATATCCATAGTAAAACTAATTAGAAAACCTATGCCAACATATTTTAGATGATATCATAATAGATAATACTCTATGAAATACAACATTAATCAAAGTATGTTGACATAAATAAGGATACTTTTAAATAAGACAATTGATAAATTCTTGAAAAAATAATCCTTAAACATTCAAAAGTGTCCCATGCCACCTTGAAACATCCAAATAAAAATACCTTAAAATATCAGGAGAATAAGGATACTCATGATATGATATAACAAAAGGAAATAAATACACCACATTCATGGAATAATTGGTGAATAAGGCATATACTACAAAAAAGTTAATATGAGATGTGAAAAATCCTTTTTTACTTTTGAAAGAAGAGTGCTTTTGGAAAATCATTTATATTGGACATAACATAATATTTTAAACATTTTAGAGAATTTTAAGGAGAATATTAAAGATAATTTTAATGTTGAAAGGAATGTATGATTTCATAAAACCAGAAATTAACAATGATTATTTTTTATGATAAAATGCGTTATTTTATAGAAATAATGGTGTCTTAAAATATATTCATTAATTCACATGATAATGGTTACGAATTTGAGATGTCCCCATGAATTGGGCTTTCATTTCAGAAGAATTTTTGAAAGATTATTTTAAAACATTTAAATTCCCATAAAATAAATAATGATTCTTGTAACTCCCCGACCCCAGTTACCCAGAGTCTATGCATTATTACGTAACATTGGCATGATCACAAAGATAAAGTCTCTAAAGACCGATTAGTTTAGTAGGCTTGAAACACTAGACACATTCATAAGTTTTACATTACATCATAAAGTAATACAAAACTACAACAACATATTTTCTTCATATCCCCTCATATTATCCCTTAAGGTCATTCATAAAATACTTCTTCACATCCTGGAAAAATTAAAACATTGAAAGGGGTGAGCTGAGATGCTCAGTAAGGATAACAATATAGCGGATGCTTTCATAAATAAAGATAAACATTTATGGCAATATATAACTAAAAAAAGCCTTTTAAACATGAAATTCATCATAATATGGCAAAGTAAAATGAAATAATTCCATTTACTTATTCACATAGTTATTATACTGGTCCAATAATCACAGGCAATATAAATAACCACTTTGATAATGATGCAATGCATAATGCCAGACTATCATAACCACGTAGCCAAGGCCTTGTGCCAAGAGGAAAAATTATATTTTGTCAAGGACTCATGCCAAGACACTAGTTTGTCTCATGAGACCAACTGAAGCATCGAGGAGCTATAGAGGGATCCACCCATCACTTATTAAGTCCAATTCATTCCTCATATTAACTGGTTTAAACATATCATAAACCATAACATAATCGTATCACATAAAACATGAATAAAGGAAACATAAAATTTCCACATTTCAATCACATGATATCAATACAACACATTGATACGATAAAAATATTATCAAAACCATTTTCAATACCAAAATAAAATAAAATTAAAACATGGTATTTATTTTTCATTTTAAAAAAAGTTATGGCATGTAGAGGAAGCCAAAACTCAAATAATGGTCATGGTGTCAGAGAAGTAATTGTCATCACATACGTATGACAAGAAAAACATTCCTTTTTTGTAGTTTAGTAAAATAAATACTATAGAAATATTACTTTTGAATAAACGTAAAAGTCAATGGGGGTATATACACCGTATAGAAGAAATTTGTGTATAAAACAAAATATGCCTCAATGAATAGAGATTGAGACGAAGTCCCCAACAAAGACCATTTTTTAGAATAAAATAAATCTATTTTGTGTATTCACTATAAGTACACATAAAGAAAGTAAAAATACAAGATAGGACATAATAATATCATGACTTAATTTGAATGTAGGAGATTTACACAAAGAATAGAAATTGGGTTAAGAAGTTCCCTTACCTCGTGTCCGACTTGACTCGATCATTGTTTAAACTCCTGAATAGTAAAATAGAGTTAATTTATACTTTCTTAAGAACCTTTTTCAAGTTCATTATTCCTTTTATATGACTTATTAACATGTTATGAACATTATGTATTTGTTTAAGTTAATAACAGTTGTTCTGTCGATCTTTGGTACTTGAGTTAAAAATAAACTTCTTATAATTACAAGTTGTTCATGTGGTAAAATATACTTTATACCCAGAATTATATTAATTATTTAGATATCATATATATAAAATATATCCATTATAAACATGCATTTATAATATTACATAATATTTAGAGGTAAGAAATGAAATGCACCGTTCATGGAGACGGTAAGCCATACGTACGCATGAACACTACTTTCATTTATATTTCATATTTAATGGAATGAAATTATAATGATATAAAGGTATATTATAATTACAGTATAATATCATATATAATATCATTCACTCCATCATTTATACATCCCACATATGACATTAACGATTTAAATCACTTTGAGGGGGCGGTATTCCGCACAAGCTAAAATGAAATTATCGCGTTTACCCATAATGGAAATCATAAAGGTATGCCATAAATGAAAAATAAATAAGAATAAGGAAACCATAAAAATAATATATATCATATATAAATATAGTTACATCTTAATGGCCACAATTAGAAGTGTTAAAAGAAGATTGAACAATCATCGTTTCTTGAGGCATAAATTCACCAACCACAGAAACAGTATTTTCTTTAACCATTAGACAAAGGTGTGTGTAAGTGTGAATCAAATAATTCTCATATGAACATCCTATTATATTGAAGATACTAGTATTGTTACAAAATAAAGGAATAAAAAGAGTATAAGGGGTTGGAGAATAAAAATAAAACAAAATTACATAAGAGAAGACATTACCGTAAAATCGTGTAACTCTTTTTTGATTTGAGCCAAAGGCTTACATGGGAAGATTTATGCCCAAAGTGAGGCTTCTAGGAGTAATAGAGGGATGTTGAAATATTATTTGGGCATAGGTTGGTCGATCCAAATGGCTTGATGGTGTGAATAAGGTGGTAGTGGTGGGGGCCTTTTATAAGAGGAGAAGAGGGGCACTCGTGGAAAGTAATGAAATGTTACATTATTATGAAGTACTTTTCAGATTTCAAAGGTCCCAAAATTATATATTTCTAGGATAAGGTGATAAGGGTTCGAAATATACCCATCCAATTGGTTTTTGACAAGTTTATATCTTATATTTTACATTATATTTTGATTTTATTTAAATCGTTAATTAATGAGATAATCGCAGCATCATCATGGTGTCATAAAAAATTTAATTTATATAATGTGTAAAAATTTTATAAAAAATATCATGATGTAGGAAATCTTTTTTTCTTTCCAATGAATTTTTTTAGTTGAAACGTTAACTTATATATCCCTATGTAATAATTGTTTTAGTAAAAGAACACATGTTCGTGTCGATATTATTTTTACATTAAATGAAAAGTTATTAATGTCATTTTCTTACCCAAGTGACTCCATGGGGTCCCCATGTTGACCCATGGATTGTATTGGTCGGCCATGAGTTATCCAATAAGGGTAGTACAAGTGTAAAGATATTTCCATATTTTTATAATATCATTTTTACCTTAAATTACACTAATTACCTTTAATCATGATTAATTAAACTTAAAAGTTACTATTCACCAAAAAATTATTTTATTCCCATTGAACCACAATTTACTTCCTAATGAAAACCATGTATGTTAGATTTTTGAAAATCAAATCATAGAAGTGGTAATGTTTCATTTAAATGAAAAATCAGTTTTCTAACTACCACTTAGTGGTTTCACTATTCATCAAAAATTGATGTTTTTCAGAACAGTGCCCAAATTTCACCCTAAGCTATAATTGATATTCCGAATTCAAAAATTATTTCTATTTTACAAAATTAAAAACATATAAGTTTCATTAATTAATTTTATAATTAATTCCCGCTATCACAACAAATAGCGTGTTTTTAAGAAAAAATTTATATCAAAAGATTGACAATTGATTATGTCCAATTTCAAAGTGAAATTAATTATAATGACCACCATTGTATAAAATGTAAAAAATATATTCTAATTATACTTTAAAACCACTCAATATTATAATTTATCACTACAAATTATTTTGATTAAAAAAGTTGTTTTCAATTATTTTTCACTATTCATCAAAAATTGGATGTTCTCAGAAAAATACCAAAAATTCAACCTAGGCTAATTTCGATATTCCGAATCAAAAAATGAAGTCCATTTTAAAATTTAAAATTTATATAATTTCAAAAAGTGGGTATTAATATTCATAACTTTTACTTTTATTGGTCACAGTGTGTTAGAACCTCGAGGTTGGATACAACACACACTGCTCTATTATTCAAAGAGAAGCGCACCATAGATGCTTGGGGTGTTATATTCTACCATCTTTCAATTAATTGCATCCTCACAATTTGATATTTTTCTTTGAAAATAAAAGGTTGCAAATAGAAAATACCTTTTTGGAGAACCCACATTAGAAATAAGGTTAATAAAAATATAACTTTAAAAGAAAGAAAGAGAAGTACAAAGGTCACCCGAGATATCCCATACTAAGATTCTATGAAAATATGGATATGGTGGAAAAACAAACCATCAAGGTCTGATGGAGAGTTGTAGAAAACAGGATTAGGAGAAAGTTAACTACAAGAAATTCACAAACTTGTGATTGGTTAAATGGTCATTGAATCCCCAGTAAGAAAAGTTAACCGACGGCGTTTTGGTTTTAAGTTACCATTCATAAAGTTGAGGAATTTATATAGGATATTTACTATGAACGTAAGGAAATATACATGTTATGTAGAATAAAATTTTACCACAAGACCATATTTCACTATAAAAGGTAATAGAACTCAAAAATATTCTATTTATATTAATTGTATAAGGTTCTAAATATTAACACATACGATTTAGATTAGGAAAAATATTTTGTAATAACCAGGGACTTCCTGTAGGCTAGTGGTAGGTAATAAAGGCATGTCGCACTATGGTTGTTGGGTCGATTCCTGCAGCTTTGTCCGACGCGATGGGTTATCCCCCCAACCTGCAGGTTGTCCTTTTCCTAAAACTATAATATTATAATATTCCAAAAATAATCTTCATAAATGTTTTATACTATCCAAATTTCAACTTTATCCATTCAAACCTTTATAGTTATCAAAAAAACCTTTGTCCAGACTTTCTCTAAAAGGTCTATAAATTGCAAAATCAATTATATCATCAGATTCCTCAAACAATTTAAAGTTTCTCTTATTGTCACGTATAAAAATATGATTACCTTATTCATATTAAAGACTTAATGAAAACAACAAGTACTGTAGTACAATCCTTATATATATCACATTATTCTTATAACCAGAATATAATTCTTGAGTCCAAAAGCACCAATACATTAATTATTCCCCTTCAACTGTAGTAACAATATAAGATTTTCCATGATCCCATGGCTTTTTCTGAGGTAAATTTTACTGATACTTAGGACATTCATTTGAATAATGCCCCATTTCCCTACAATTATAACATTCAACATTGATAGCCTCTTTCTTTCCCTTGCAATCACGAGCCTGGTGACCTTTTTATCCACATTTATAACAAACTCACATTCCTTTTAGGCAAGTACCAGGGTGATTCTTCAAAAAATTATCACATAATGGAAAATTCTTCTTTCCCTTTTTCCGTTTATTTGTATTTTTTCCACTATTCTCTTCTTCTCTTGCTTTACTTTGTTGTCATAAGACTTAGAGAATTCCTTTTCTGTCTTGATAGCACACGAGAATATATCTTCATATGTTGAGAAAAATTGTGATACTAATGCTCGATGGATAAATGGTTTTACCCCATCAAAGAAATGATCAATATTACTTCTTGGGTTACCTATATAATCTGTATCATACCTCGCTATCCTTGTAAAGTTGGCATCATACTTTGCGTCATTCTCATCTTCCTTCTGCCTCAGACTCAAGAATTTTCCATTCTATTTATTCTTGATGGTCATGTGGAAAGTATTTTTCTAAGAAAATTTCCTTAAACTCTCTCCATTCCATACTTTATACCTCTTTATCTTCCTTTGTGTTTTGAATCAATGACCACCATTGATCAACATCTCTAGTGAGGCCGTAAATAGCCATGACAACCTTCTCCCTTTCGCTACTCCCCAAGGCATGGAATATTTTCTCTAAGGAGTTTATCCATTTCTCAGCTACTAATGGATTTGTACCCCCATTAAATTTTGGCAGTTTTTGCCTCATGAAGCGGTCTAACATTGATGCTTCATGTTGCGGATCAAGGTGCTCCATACGAGTAAAGTTATTATTAATAACCTGAGTGAGTTTCCCCAGTATGGTGATAAGCTGATCAGCACTAGTTGTATCACCAACTCCATTATAATTATCTTCAGAAGGAGGGAAATCCCTACATGGAGTTCGTACATTGATACAGTTTCCATTCCTCCCACTAGGCCCCATTTCTAATCAATGGAATAAACTAGTTTAGTTTATGAATCAAAATACATAATTCCATACTTGTAAAACACTTAACAGAAATTGAAAATTAATCATACAAATGTTTTCTTTGAGGAGGTATATACTCATAAACTCTTCATAATGGTTTTTAAAGAAAATGATAATTATCCTAGGCATATCCCCCGAGAGTTTCGTAACCAAGAGTGCAGCAAGGCCCCTTTTCGTGCACCAGTTCCCGTTCGAGTCTAGTTCAAAGCGGCGTTTTCGGGTTTTACCCCTAGGTACATCTATGCCAGATCCACCTCTACCTTCTCGTATCCAGACAAGGATGTATTTCTCAGAAAACTCACAAAATCTCTATAATTCCAAAATTATATGAAGATCTTCTATACTAATCCTCAAAGTCTATCTTTGGGCTATGTTCTCTAATCAGAGTTTATCAAAATCTAGCTTCCAAGGTTAGTACTAAACTGCCTCTGATACCATCTGTAACACCCCGACCCCAGTTACCCAGATTTGGTGCATTATTGCGTAACATTGGCATTATCACAACGATCATGTCTCGAAGGACCGATTAGTTTAGTAGCCTTGAAACACTAGACACATTCATAAAAATTACATTACATCATAAAGTATTAAAAAACTACAACAACATATTGTCTTCATATACCCTCATATTATCCCTTCAACTCATTCATAAAATAATTCTTCACATCCTAGAAAAATTAAAACATTGAAAGGGGTGATCTCAGATGCTCAAAAAGGATAACAATATAGCGGAATCTTTCATAAATAATCATAAACATTTAAGGCAATTTATAACTAAAAAAATCCTTTTAAACATGAAATTATGCATAATATGGAAAAAGTAAAATGAAATAATGCCATTTACTTATTCACATGGTTATTATACTGGTCAAATAATCACATGCAATATCAATAACCACTTTCATAATGATGGAATGCATAATTCCAGACTATCATAACCATGTAGCCAATGACTTGGGCCAAGACTAAAAATAATAATTTGTCAAGGTTTCTTGCCAAGACACAAGTTTGTCTCATGAGACCTACCGATGAATCAAGGAGCTATAGCGATCTTCTCTTGTCACTTATTAATTTCAATGCATTCCTCATATGAACAATTTTAAACATATCATAAACCATAACATAATCGTATCACATAATACATGCATAAAGGAAACATAACATTTCCACATTTCAATCACAGGATATCAATAAAACAGATTGATATAATAAAAATATTATCAAAACCATTTTCAATACCAAAATAAAAGAAAATTAAAACTTTTTATTTATTTTTCATTTTAAAAAAAAGTTATGGCTTGTTGAGGAAGCCGAAACTCAAATAATGGTCACGACGGCAGAGAAGTCGTTGTTGTCGCATACGTATGACAAGAAAAACATTCCTTTTTTTCATTTAGTAAAATGCATCGTATAAAAATATTCCTTTTGAATAAAGGTAAAAGTCAAAGGGGTTTATACTCCGTATAGATGAAATTTGTGTATAAAACAAAATATGCCTCAATGAATGGAGATTGGGACGAAGTCCCTTACAAAGATCATTTTTTTAAAATAAAATAAATCTATTATTTGTATCAAGTATAAGTACACATAAAGAAAGTACAAATAGTAGATAGGAAATTATAATATCGTGAAATAATTTGAAAGTTGGAGATTAACCCAAAGAATATAAATTGGGTTAAGAAGTTTCCTTACCACGTGTCCGACTTGACTCAATAGTTCTTTAAACTCTGGAATAATAAAATAGAGTTAATTTATACTTTCATAAGAACATTTTTGAAGTTCATTATTCCTTTTATCTCACTTATTACCATGTTATAAACATTATGTATTTGTTTAAGTTAATAACGGTCGTTTTGTCGATCTTTGGTACTTTAGTTAAAAATAAACTTCTTATAATTAAAAGTTATTCATGTGTAAAATATCCATTATATCCAGAATTATATTAATTATGTAGATACCATATATATCACAAATATCCATTATATACATACATGTATAATATTTCATAATATTTAGAGGTAAGAAATGAAATGCACCGTTCATGGAGACGGTAAGCCGTACGTACGCATGAACGCTACTATCATTTCTATTTCGTATTTAATGGAATGAAATCATAATGATATAAATGTATATTATAATTAGTATAATATAATATTTAATATCATTTAATCTATCCTTTATACATCCCACATATGGCATTAACAATTCAAATCACTTTGAGGGGGCGGTAGTCCTCACTTCCTAAAATTAAATTATCGTGTTTACCCATAATGGAAATCATAAAGGTATGCCATAAATGAGAAATACAGAACCATAAGGAAAACATAAACATAATATATATCATATATAAATATAGTTACATCTTAATGGCCACCATGGGAGGTGTTAAAAAAAGATTGAACAATCATCATTTCGTGAGGCAGAAATTCACCAACCACAGAAACTCTATGTTCTTTAACCATTAGACGAAAGAGTGTGTAAGTGTAAATCAAATACTTATCATAAAAAAATCCTAGAATATTGAAGATACTGGTTTGGTTACAAAAGAAATGAATAAAAATAGTTTAATGGGTTGGATAAGCAAAATAAAACAAAATAACATAAGAGAAGACATTACCATAAAACCGGGTAACGATTTTTTTATTTGAGCCAAAGGCTTCCTTGGGAAAAATTATGCCCAATGTGAGGCCTCTCTAAGTAAGATAAGGAAGTTTAGAGAGTATTTTGGCAGAGTTTGGCTGAGCCAAATGGCTTGAATGTGTGAATAAGTTGGTAGTGGTGGGGGCCTTTTATAAGAGGAGAAGAGGGGCACTCTTGGAAAGTAATGAAATGTTACATTATTATGAAGTACATTTCGGATTTCAAAGGTCCCAAAATTATATATTTCTAGGATAAGGTGATAAGGGTTTGAAATCTACCCATCCAATAGGTTTTTGACAATTGTAAGTCTTATATTTTACATTATCGTTTCATTTTATTTAAATCGTTAATTAATGAGATAATCGTTGCATCATCATGGTATCATAAAACATTTAATTTATTTAGTTTCTAAAAATTATTTAAAAAATATCATGATGTAGGAAATCTTCTTATCTTTCCAATTAATATTTATAGTCTAAATTTTAACTTATATAACCCCATGTAATTATTGTTTTAGTAAAAAAACACATGTTTGTGTCGATTTTATTTTTACTTTAAATAAAAAGTTATTAATGTCATTTTCTTACCCAAGTGGCTCCATGGGGTTTCCAAATTGACCCATGGATTGTCTTGGTCAGCCACAACTCATAAAATAAGCGTAGTAAAAGTGTCAAGATATTTTCATATTTTTATAATATCATTTTTACCTTAAATTACACTAATTACCTTTAATCGCGATTAATTAAACTTAAAAGTTACTATTCACCAAAAAAATTATTTTATTCCCATTGAACCACATTTTACATCTTAATGACAACCATGTATGTCGTATTTTTGAAAATAAAATCACAGAAGTGTTAATGTTTCATTTAAACGAAAAATCAGTTTTTTAACTACCACTTAGTGGTTTCACTATTCATCAAAAATTGATGTTTTTCAGAACAATGCCAAAATTTCACCCTAAGCTATAATTGATATTCCGAATTAAAAAATGATGTCTATTTTACAAAATTCCAAACATATATGTTTCATTACTTTATTTTATAATTAATTATCGCTGTCACAACAAATAGCGTGCTTTTAAGAAACAATTTATATCAAAAGATTGACAATTGTTTATGTCCAATTTCAAAGTGAAATTAATTCTAATGAATACCATTGGATAAAATGGTAAAAATATATTTTAACTAAAATTTAAAACCACTAAATATTATAATTTATCACTAGAAATTATTTTGATTTAAAAAGTTGTTTTTTAGTATTTTTCACTATTCATCAAAAATTGGAAGTTCTCAGAAAAATACCAAAAATTCAACATTGGATAATTTCGATATTCCAAATCCAAAAATGAAGTCAATTTTTAAAATATAAAATTTATATAATTACAAAAAGTGGGTATTACTATTCATAACTGCTATTTTTATTGGTCGCGGTGTTTTAGAACCTCGAGGTTGCATACAACACATGCTGCTCTATTATTCAAAGAGAAGTGTACCATGGAAGCTTGGGGTGTTATAATTCTGATGGGTAAACATATATATATATATATATATATATATATAATTCCCACATAAATTCTTTGGAGTATTAATGAATAAATAATAATTTCATTGAGGTGAGTAGAGAATATGAGCAACCCAAATGAAAATGGTGGTTCGGGTAAAAAATATGTACAACTTTGTAACCAATTGAATTGTATGCCCGAAAATTAATAATCAGAAAATGATAAATTAAATATCATCAAAATAAAGATATTAACTATAAGATACATCAATTTTCATCATGCATGCAAAATACACAAGTAATAGTAGTGAATACAAAATATCTCCCAAAAATGGATGTGAGATGAAGAAACCCCTTACCAAGTGCTCGATGGTGTTCTTCACTTGATCTTAGTGTCCTAGATAACCAAATTAAATTCATTAATTAAAATTTACAAAACCTATTATTTTATTTCATTATTTATTATAACCTTATTATTTTCATTCATTTCCTTTTTATGGGTTTATGATGTTCAATTTTATTGTTTTAGAAGCATTGTCTTCCTTGGTTTTCATGATCAGTTTACTTGTATTCATGAATGGAAGTGCATTTGAAATGTGGTCAAACATCCTGAATTATTAAAATATATTATTAGTTACATAGAAATTATAAAAATTATCTTAGAATTAATTTGTTTATATACCATGAGGACGACTTTTTTTGATAAGAGATAATGATAAATGCTTGGATTATCTTGGCAGTTTTGTACATAATGAACTTGTTTTGAATTATTATTTAATATTATTAGTGTCTAAGGATTCTAGAACATTACATAATATAAAGTTCATATATTATGATCTGGTTCAACCTGAAAAATGGTTTCATGGGCTAGAATTGAAGATGGTAATAACAATTGAGAACCTTTCTTCCTTGAATGTGATAAATTAACACATCGCATATGATGTTTTCATTATTACTATAAGGGGAAGAGAAAATTAAGATGATGATGAAATATTAAATTAGAATAATAAAATCATATTTCATGTATGTTAATAGAATTATCTTATAATTTGTATGAGGTGAGATGAAAAAGAAAAGAAAAGGAACTCGAAATAAAAGAAATGTTGAAAATTTTCTCACGAAAATTCGGCAACCTAACGAGCTCGCTTAATATTTCATAAAATATTTTGATGAGAGGAAAAAGGGTATCTCATCATTAATAAATAATATTTATAGTAAGGGGTATATGTAATTATATATCCCAACATAAAATTATTTAAATTAAAATATAATAACATAATAAGAGTGCTTTAAAAATTGAGAAATTTTGAGATGAAAAATGCTTCAGCAAAATAGCCGTGCAACATGGTTTTAGATAACATTAAAATAGATGGGTAAGAAAAATATGGGCTAGTATAGTCTAACCCAATCCTCAAATATAACCTGAAAATCTATAAAATCTTTAAAACAATGTTGGGGTAAGAATACAAGTATAATCATTCTATTACTCACATGATCCTCTAATGCTAATATAAAAGAAGAATACAAAATCCTATGTGAAAAAATAGTGAATCATACTCATATTACACTCCTAGTTGACTAAAAATCTCTCTTACCGTAGATCAGTCACTAAATATACATACAAAAACCATAAATAGTGATTTATAAATTACAGGTGTCTACCCATACCTTCTTCCCCTAAGATATGGTCACCATTACATACTATAAGAAAATTCCATAGATCTCCCATCCCATATAATATCTATATTCCACAATTACATCCACTATCTAGATAACACAACCCCATAAATGATAAAAATTACACATCCCCATATTATATATATTAGGTTGTTGGGGGGGGGGGGGGTACAATTACATTAAACACACACACAGACACATGCCAGAAAGGCAGGTTATAAGCCACCCAAGGGATAGCTAACCCATGAAGACATACTTATTCAATAAATTTTCTAATGAACCAGTTTCCATGTATCCCATTACATAGTCAGAATCCCCATAAACTAGCCTTATGGCCTAGTATAGCATCATTCCTGCATCAAACTACCACATTCTTGTTCAATGCATAATTATATCATTTTCCTTATAAACACACTATAATAATAATTAAGAATGTGAGAGGGGATGTATTAAAATATCTATATCATCCCACCCGAGATGTTTTAGATTAACCTAGTACTCAAGATGAAAAAAATATATGGGTTAGGTTATCAAACTTTGGTAGTGTATATAAGAAATGATAGAAATGAAAATGATATAATATAGAACACAATCTAATAATATAGTTAGCATCCTATCAAGAATCGTCTATAATATTACAATTACCCATATCAACATCACCACATAACTACTACTTTCACCACTAATAATAAAAACAAACTAACCACACAATACAAGAATATATTAATTTCCACTTCTTAACCATTTATCTATCAAAATCATATTTCTTTCACAATACATATTAAAATTTCATTTAGCATTATTACAAAATATAATTCCATCAATTATAATTTCTTTTAACACAGTTCCAAATTCCCATAGAATCCATAAGTCTCTTTAATTCCCTCCATATATTTTTATTTACCAAATCTATAATTATAATCACATTTATAAACAAACTCAACTCTTCATTTAATCAAAATATTATTGAAATATTCCAATCTGCATCACCATTTTAATTCAATCATTAATAAAATATACCTATTTCCAAATCTAGGTAAACATTAGTCAACAGCACACTCAAACAACCTTAACACATCAACACAATAGAAACTACCAAATCTCGTCATGTATGATATACATAGTTAAATTAAGTATTCAATTATTCTCATATCCCATTAAATATCTCAGTCAACTTTTTATTCTTATAACAACTTACTTTATAAACCATTAACACTACCAAAAAATTCATTTTGTCACATACTTAATCATTTAAACCAAGAAACACTTCTTATTAATCTTCAATTACCCATTTCATAATAACCTCAATATTTTAACAATATCAATTTATAATATTACATGTTTAAAAATAGTATAAAATCATGTAAACAATTTTGTTATCACAAAAATCAAGGAATAAGGGAAATAACAACAATGAAAGAATATATATATAATTAATTAAATTATTACCACATAGATAAGAAGAATATATCACGTTAATTCAAAAATAAAATGATAATAATAAGATATTTTTTTATCATCAACCAATATTCAATTTTTAAATCATTATTCCTTTAAAAAAATATCTCTATGATCAGACACCCATATTTATATAATGATTCTAAAAAAACTAAGAATATTTAATATAATATCATTCCTCTACCTTATCGTTTCATAAACCATTTCAATGGACCCTCATGATTGAATAAATTGATGAGAATAGAAAGAATATAAAGGAATAGTAACTTAGATATCAAAATTTGATCTAATAAAGGTAAGGACATAAAAATCAAAAAAAGGATCCAACAGCTGCATTAGCGGTGTACTATTCTTCTTTAGTAGCATAATTATTCTGGGCAGAGGACACTCATTCTTAATCTGCAATTGATGGTGGTTCCAGATTCATCTCTCATATGGAGGTCACATCTTTAATTACTGTGGTAGTGTGTGTGTTGAAATTTGGGGTGGTGGTGAAGAGGAGCTAGAATCATTGGAAAAGGGGATATAGATAAGTGGGAACTAGCTTGGAGGCTACAAAATAGTGAAAATTGTTCATTTTTATTGATTTGGGATATAAGTTTTCTTCAAATCTGTGAACTATGGAAGCTTCGGTATTTTGGATTCATAGGTACGGTTGATCGACGGTTCTTTATCCTGGCGGCGACAGCTCGACTTTGATGCGGTGATGGAATCTTCGACCTTCAAATAATGATAACACATTAATGAAACAAATTTAAAAATTAGAAAAAATATTGAGTATTAGATTTAATTTATTTAACTTAAATAATTGGAATGTTATTTCTATGAAATACAAATGAAAATAAAATTAAAAACGAAATTAAAAATTTGAATTTAGAAATAAAATTAATATAGTTAAAACAAAAGTATATTATTTATTTTTAAAACAATTAAAAGAATATATTTAATTAAATTTACATCAAGGAATCTCATTCAATAAAAATTATTATTATTATTGATGCATAAATAAATGAAAATAATAAATAAAGGAATATAAATAAATAAAATGACATACTAAAATTTGAACAAAAAAAGGGAAAAAAGACTTCAAGCAATTTATCTACATAGTAAAGATATAGAAAATGAATAAAATAAAAAAATAATTTGTTATTTATGCATTAAAACATAGTAATGAAAATAAAACAATAGATTGTGACCAATTGCATTTTAATCAATTAAAACCCATTAATTTAACACTAAATACATGGTTAATTACATTTAAATATGTGGAAAAAAATATGAAATAAATGAAGCATGAATATGCATCCAAATTTATATTTATATCATGTGTGAGATAATCCATTTAATTGTTCCTGAAACCATGTTGTAGTTTATCGTGGTCAACATTGATATGAAAACCCTCCTGATAAAAAATATTTTCTCCTTCAAAATTTCCAAACTATTTTCTCTCCAAAATCAAGGTTTTGAATAATGATATGATGTTTCTATAAGAAAGATATAATTTCCCCCCATTTCCCACATCAGACTATATGATATAAATAGTGGATATATTTTTAGACCATGATTATTTTCCAACCTTAATGATTAAACAAGTCTTAGTTCATCTATCCATCTCAAATAGGGATTCCACCCAAAATCATCTCCAAACTATGCTCAAAGAATATGTTATTTTACACCAACCACTTTGTGAATCATAAACCATTATATATTCAAATCCTCAGGGTGATCATAAGAAATACCATTACACTTCTTCAAGAAAAATGAACACTTCATTGTGAAGTGTTTGCTAATAATGTTGAAACCAAAATATATAGTGTAGTAAGAATCCCTGCAAAACATGGTTTTCTTCAAGACTCAAAATATCAATTTAAATCCAAAAATTATCCTCCAATATATATCCTACAACCTATAATATATCAATATCATAGTGTTAAGGATTATGAAAATTATGACCTCTATAAGTTTTAATGATAGACACATTTCTTTTCCGTATTTCTTGTATCTCTTTTCAATATCTATATATCATAATGATTATTTATAATGAGGGAAATTAAACCTCTATATAAAAATCATGGATTCATGCCCCTTATTTAATGAAGATAAGTCACAGTTATGATGTAAAAATGTCATTCCATATGAATTTCACGGATTCCTCAAATATCGATCTTTAAAAATAGATGATAGGTTATTATCTCAATCCATGTTATTTTTTCTTAGTACGTAAAAATTTATAATATAAATCATTTATTTTGATATGAACTACAATAAATTCTATATTTTTTTGTTCATATTTATATTATCTATTGTGGTGTCATATCCTCTTCACTATATAACAAATAAAATAACTCCTATGAAAATCCATTAAAATATTTATATAAAATAATATATATATAAGGGCCAAGATAAATGTTTTCCTCCAAGAATGATTAATATGATAATTTTTTTAAAAAAATAACAAAATATATAATTCACATTGTATTTTTGAAATATAATGGAAATAAAAACAAAAAATGTTAACTAAAAAAATGTAAAAAAAAATTAAAAAAATTAAAATAATTACACTCTAATGTCATGATATTATAAAAACGTGCTCAAAATACATCTTCTAGGAATGATACCTTCCCAATTGATGAAATCATAATGATCTATGTGATAAGTCTAATCAGCAATGTCTGAATACTCAAATTATTTCTAATTAAAATAATCTAAGGAGATAAATCATTATACAATTCATTTGAAAAGTATATAATTTCAATACCAACAATCATTTAACTTTTCTATTTTATAAAGAAAAAATAAGATGAGTTTATTAATTATAACATAAAATTATACATTCATCATATGAGAATAATCATCATTTGAGACCAATGAACAAGGAAAATAATTGTAACATTATGGAAAATTCCAATCAATGGATTTGATTACATGGAAAAGATTATTATACAAAAAAATATTATGAAAAATTAAAAAAAATCATATAGAGGGACAATATCATGTTTTAAATGGTTACCCTATGTTTTATCGATGATCTTATAAAAAAGTTGGGTTAATGAATAAAGAATTGATAAAATAGGTATCCTTAAAAATAGATTAGCATTTAGAGAGGTTTCTTATAAGTAATAACAAAGATCTCGATGTATAAATCCCATATAAAAGTAGGATTATTCCTATTATGGAGATAATATTCATCAAGAAAATATTCGTAGCATTTCTGGTATCATTAATAAAGTGCATCATCCTCAACCGGTCGACCTGAGTAGGGTCTCCATGGATATCAGACATATATCAATATATTCTATAGGCTTTTGAGTAATAATAAAAGAATGAAAATTATATAGAGTGACTCTAAACGTTTTCAAATAGTCATGAATAAATATTAAATGATAAATAACCATCATATAATGTATAATAATATAATATTGATTTTATATTGACATGAAAACCATAAAAATATATCAAATACAAGAACACAATGTGGGTCCCATGTATTGTTATAAAATCCATATAATAAATCTGGGATCTCCCAATGGATAGATCATATATAGTATATAGTAAAAGTAAATAAGTTAATGGAATCATAAATAAAAAATTTATATAAGGCAGCACTCGACACCATCTCTTAATCACTGCCTCCCATCTCTAACTCTTCCATCAGTTATTGAGGCATTTCCCACACTCAAATTATAAATTATGAAGTATGTGAATTAACCAAGGTGAAGTAAATTGTGTAAGAAATAAACCTATTAATCCACCAAAAATGGTCCCCCTAAAATTTTCTAGTATATATATGTATGCACAATATATAATGTAAGGGTTAATAATAAATGAAACAACAATCATATTTTTTTGATTTCTTATGCACTTCCAAAATACGAAACCCTTCCCACATCATCCAATAACATATATAGTATTGTTAGGTCCACAAGGCTGAATACCCTGAGAGGGGGGGTGAATCAGGGTATGAATAATTTAAAAATAACGCCCGTTTTGATCTTGTTTCTCTATTAAGAAAAACACTCTTCTCTCTCTTTCCTGTTGCACAAAGTAAACAAAAAGTAAAGCATGCAAAGAACACAACGATTTTACTTGGTTCACGGAAAAGGGCTACATCCAAGGAGCATACACCGACAAGTTGCTGGTCGTACCAATTCCAATAAACTTCACTAGCTGTGGATTACAATGTTCGGGCTAGATCAATTCTATATCCAGGATCACTGCCTTTACAATGTTTAGGGTCAGCTCACTGCTTCCCCAAGGGTCACTCCCTGTTTCTCTCTCTCTGGATCACTACCGGTGGAGAGGATCACCTTCTTTCTCTTCCTTTTCTCACTGCTCTTGGAAGGAATCCACTCACAGTTTATAGACCAGTAGGTCTCTTCATTTGCATGAAGGAATGCATCTTCATTTGTAAGTAGATGCTCTGTTAAAGCCCAATTTTCACCCGTAGAAGAATATCTCTTTTTGCACCGAAGGTATCGGGAAAAATTCTAGCTTCCACGCAGCCCAAAAATCTCTTCTGGAAATAAACCTTACTTGGTGCACAAGTCTATTTCATCGTGCAACTATCAGCGCGTAAGTCACAACTGGCGCACAAGTCCTCCTTAGACACTTGCGTGACTCAAGCTTCCACAACTCTAAACCTGCGCGACTCACTTCCTTTTATGCCCAATCCTGTATTGGCGCGCAACTCCACACCGGCGCGGAGCTTCAAACGTTGGCGTGCAACTATCACCCTGGTGTGCAAGTCCCACCTACACAACCACACACACCACTTGCGCGACCACCACACCTGCGTGACGGGAGCTCTGATTTATCAAAGTGTTGAACTCCGGTGTGGAATGAAGAGGGGTGGTCCAGTATTAATAGGCAAGACGACGCGTAAGTCACCTGCGCGACCTAGTCTCGGCGCGCAAGTCCTCTGTCCTTTTAGACACTTGCATGACCAACTCCCAAACTTGGGCGAACCTATTTCCTTAGCCATATTTTGATCTTATGATCTTGAAAAACATATGGCGTGCAGGTTTCCTATACTCTAAGTCCTCGGTGTGCATGTCCCTTTTCCAAAAACAATTTTCTTTATTTGTTGATTTTCAGGCCCAAAAATTTGGCAAACACTGGAAAACAGTGCCACCTTGTATCTGTTCTTTTCGTACCACCTCCAGATCATCCATTCCTTTTGTCGATGTTCTTGAACCAAACATGGATCGTTGACCACAACTCTTGAACTCGACATTCCATCATGATATCATCTTTTTCAACAAATTTTTATTTCATTGTTTTGATTTGTCATCAATCACCACTCAGATGTCCACTTTGTCAACAAACACAATCTCCTAAAAAATGATTCAATGATGCCTTGAGGGATTTCTGCCCAACAATTATGGAGTTCCCAAGGTCTTGTAACACCCCAATATCTAAAATTTTATCTTTTTTCATTTAAAATCTGATGTGTTTGATAGCTTTCTTCACACACAACACCAAACCACAATGAATAGTGAAACATTATATAACAATTAAAATGAAGTCATAGAATTTCTGAGTAAAAATAGATGTACCAAAATTATTAAACATATGTAGAAAAAAATAAAGTACCTTATTAATAAAAAGGCATTGATTAGACAAGTTAGTGTTGAAAAATAAACAAATAAGTCTAATTTATACATTAAAATCTAAACATTATAAAAAATGGGTATTTATATTTATTTAAGTCAATAAATATATTATGAATAAATATATTTTTTATGTTAAAAAATATTAAGAAAAATATTATTATAATTTGATAAAAAATAAGAACAATAATTACAAATAATTTTTTAAAAATTTAGTTTCGTATGTAAAAATTTTTCATCATATATATATTTTTTAAAATTTAAATTACCAACATTTATAATTTAGATTTGAAAAAATATACAATTTTTTTTATCCATCATGTTAATATATTCTTAATATTAAATTATTATATTTTTTTTAAATAGTTTACATTATAGGTGAATATTGAAAAATATAGTTATTACAAAAATTATAAATTTTATGATTTTATAATAAATACATAAAAATGTTTAAAAACATTTAAGTTATCAGAAATTTTTTCAATAAGTAAAACTATACTTTAAAAAAATAACATACTGAATCTATCAAACTTATTATTAAAATTTTAAGAAATTAAAGAATATTTTATAAGAAAAAATATTTATTTCTTTACCTTTTAAATAAATATTAATTTGGTAAAAATTGTAAATGGATTTATTTTAATGATGTATAACATTTATATTTTTTGTAATTAAAAATTTTTTTTTTAGAAAAAAATAAATTTATAATTATATTCTTCATATAATTATTTTGCAGAAAAATATACTTTTTCAAAAAAAAATTGGGGTTTTGATATGTTACATGTGCTAATGTTAAAATTATTTTTCTTAAACAGAAAAATATTTTATTATAAAATAAATTTCATATTTGGAATAATTATATCCAAATTATTAAATAAGATAATTTTTTCCATTAATAGAAATTACTTAAGTAAAAACTAGTTACCATAGTAAAACAAAAATGGTAAAAGTGAAAATTAAAAGATAAAAAGACTACAAACAACAAGTTTAAAAAAAGGATAGATATGAATTCAAGGGGGATTCTCAACCTTATCTCATCACCCACCCAATTATTTTCCATTTTTGGATCCACATGACACGTTTAATATCACATATATTTATATTGAGTTGAATTATTAATAAAACACCATTATAACTATAACGACATATGGTTTTCATATACAAATATTACATATTTTTATATCAATATTGAAAAAATTCTAGAAATATATTCTGGAAAACCGTAATGGATTAGTGTGACTTGAAAATAGATACACAATATTCTTATTTCAAGAAATATCTTGAACATATCCTATAAATATCCTCCCATTTAGTACACTTGATAGACATGCCCAGTATAAACATTTATTTATAACACGGGGAATGAAAATATAAGAAAGGGATACCTCATATACTCAGTAAGGGTAAACATGGTAGATATAAATCGATGATATTAAGAAGCCATAAGATAATAATAATGGTATGAGTTTACAAAAATAACATACCAGGACCATAACCAGTATATCAAAGATCATAAAAATGATTCATGGCATAAAACATTATCATTTTAAATAAATACATCATAAGAGTGAGAAATAATTATAAATCAGTCATAAAACATATGTTTAGGTTATATATGTGTGGTTCCATCATAATTATAAAAACAATTTCCTATGTCAAGGTTAACTTCATATACCGAAAATCATAATTAATCAGGAATCAGCACATGTTTCTCACTTCGTAATGGGAATGGAATCATCACATTTTTCCTATAATGGATCAAGAACATAGTCACATTTCCCATAATAGATCAGTTACACTAGATTTCTCCCCATCACTATATAAGGATATATGAAACTTTACGCAATTAATTAGAGAGAGATATAGTTCCCACTTATCACATAATTAAAATCATAGATATAAGTTACATAATATCATAATACATTAATCATTATATAACCCATGAAAAGAAATGTGTTTCATAAATATTTTATCATTTCCTCATACCATAACCCATGGAAAAGGAATGAGTATAATAAATATTTCATTATCAAAATACTTATAAAGAAAGAAAGGGTTTTATAAAAATGACATCATCATAAACAAAAACCATCCAAAGAAATAATAAATATTTTATCCTTAGATTATATCCATATTAAATTTTATATATCATAAAATTATTCATTTAGATGGAAAATTATTTTGAAAGATCACATGGAACATTTCTTAAGGAAAATATCTTGTGCACTTCGAAATAAATTATTTATAATATAGAAAATTTCCTAAATATTAAAGAATACATTAAATTTTAAAATAACTTAGTAAACATATAAGGTAATATATAAATCATTTAGTGTTCATTATAGAAGAAAATATTATTCATGAAGTACATGTTAAAAAACTATTCATTCCCCATTTATTGGAAAAAACTAAAAAGCACCTCATTTAAAAATTGATAATAATATTCATATTGAACCATATTTTATAAGGTAAAAAAGGTTAAAAATTACATTAAAACACCATCTAATTGTAGGGAAAACATTCTCTAAATCATTATTAAAAAAATCAATGTGGAAGAAAATGGATTTCGACTGAAGAGAGAAATAATATAAATTTTTCTGGAAAAAATTATTTTGGTATTTTTAGAATTTAAGAGAGTAAAATTAATTTAAAACATATATTATATTGAAATAACTATAGAAAAAGAAACTACATGAGTCTATTTATAGGTATATAATGAGATCTTATTAAGGGCCTATGAGTGGAGTTTCACCCTATCTCTCCACGTGCCTAGGGTTCCTCTGTCGAGTCCTTCTCCTTCCCTCTCCGATAACTAAATATGGCTCAGCATCGATGCTCTAGAATCCCTCCAACTGTTGGCGTGGTGTACTGAAGCTTCAAGTTCATGATTTGGTGTTGGCATGGTTTGTATCTCGGCTCAATGGGCTCTAGTGGTCTGGATCTTGGCATCAGCTTCCGGTAGCTGGATCATGGATTGACGTCAACTCAGTGAAGCTTCAGCTTCAAGATCTTGTCTTAGATTTGGTATGCTTCGACATGGCATGGCGATTGCTTTTGGGCTTGGGATATGGTCTCGGTTGGTTCTCAGATTTATGTACATTCCAGTGTGGTCTGATGTCTGCTCCGATGTGATTCAGAGGGGGAGGCGTGGTTTCATTATACCATTCTGTTTGTGGTGGATGGTTGGTGTTTTCTTAGTATTATCATCGCCATAGGGGCCCTTTTATTCTTGCTAGTTTCATCTGCCTCATGCGGATTTTCTGTTTTGGGTTGTAGTGGATGTGTTTGAAGGGCGCCTCATGGTCACAATGGGGTTCTTGTGGGTTTAGTTCTAGCGATGATTTTTTTGGGGTGATTGCTTCAGGAGAGCTTGTCTTGATCTACCCATTTGGTTGTTGTCATTTGGATTTGATGTCTCGAAAATTGTGGTTTCTGAAAGTTTTTTTGGTTTTTTGTCTAATAAGGCCATGGATCAAGGGATTATTGAGTGATTAACTTACAAAAAGAAGCTTCATATGAGGTTTAGGGAAATGTGGTTCCACTATTTCATGGCTTTGAGGAATCAAAAGATTGATAGGGTATGGCTTTGGCCATCTGTACCATGCCTATGCTTTCTCATGGGTCAGCTAGCCATGCTACGATGAGACATTGGAAGCTGGAATTTATGGTATTTTGTTGCTGTGAGGAGCTTCTCTTTTGCAGTGAGAATTGTTTTCGAACTTGAGTTTTGGTTTGTTGGAGATTGTTTTATTGTGGTTATGTCTTGATGTCATGGGTTCTCACTTCCCCATAAAAGTGTTTGGAAAATAAAAAAGTAATTTCCAGTCAGTTAGTCAATGATATCTCATCATTAGAAGTACATCATAAATAATCCGAAAAAACAATGAGATTGCAACACTAAAATTTTACAACTTTGGTGTTTTTGAATCATAACTCCAATGAAATAAAGAACATTAGATGTATAACCATATACCATAATTGTAATAATTATGATTATAAATTAAATTTATGATCAGTATGTAAACCACACAAAATAAAAAGTGGTTTATAATTAATTTTTCCCATATAAATAAAAATAACATAAAAATACCTTGCCTAAAGTCTCTACTTCCATCATACACATTCAAAATTCTTTTATAATAAATAAAATTCTATTATAAGTCTTTAAATAATCATATTTTTATATATAATAACAAATATAATTTACTTATGACCTTTTATTATTATTTTTATTAATAATTCCTTGTTAAAATGACGTTTCAGGTAATAACTGATTCATTTTTCTTGTATGTTTTGGTTTGGTATTTTCGGTCTTTATAGTTTTATCATAGATAAAAATATATATAATTTAAACCATGATATAAATATAATATATATCCAATATATATTTATTTATAGTAATCGATTAATGTTATAGTTATAAAATAAATTACACCGTTTATGGGGTCAATTGGTCATACAACGCATGAATATTATTTCTATATCCATGAAAGATGAAATTAAAAAAAGGTAAATAATTTATTAACAATATAAATTAATATTTATATCATATATATCACATATTTTAATCAAACAAATACTTATTATCTTCAAGAAAAACTCTATGTGAATAATGAATCACATCACTTCCCAATGTAGTAGTTCACTGTATAGATGAGTGATAATATCATATTAAAACAGAATGAAATTTAAAAATTTATATGAGATATTATAAAAAAATAAGTTTAATTATTCCATAGATTTAATATAAATATCTTTAACAAATAATTATATCCAACCGTGAGAGGTGGTGATTCAAAAAACACCATCGGTTTGTGAGGTGGTTTTATAACGTACATAAGATTGAAAAATCCATTTCCTACATGATGGAAGAGGAAATAGATATGGTCAAGAAATTAACATAATAAAATATCCATATATGGGAGATATTTATTTTCTTATACAATAATTTATTAAGAATATTTTACAGAGATATAGAACAAATAAAATAATAATGTATGGTTAAGGACAATAACTCTTCTTCCGAGAACCCCTTTAGGTTTATACCTAATGCATTCATAGGAGGGTTTAATAATAAATAAAAGGAATATATGAGGTAGATATAGAATTGAGGAATGTATTTGAGTAGGTATTGGATGAACCAAATCATTTTGGATGTGTGAGGTTGAGAGGACAAGTGGTGGACATCTATAATTGTAGGAGAGGACACACTTTGAGTTTTTGGAAATAAAAAGGTGTAACCATGATTTAATCATGTTAAAAAGATCTAAAATAAAAAATTATTGAACCTTAGATGATATATGGTCTAACTATATCCATAAAATAAAAGTTTTACAGGTTTATTGATATTTTATTCTGTATATATTTATTTTAATCTTTCGAAAAACCTGTTTTATCCATAACTGTGTTAATTAATATTTATTGTTTTTAATATTAATTTTTATAAAAAACAAATTTCAAATTATTAGATAATATATATTAATATGATGAAAATATGTAATAAATTTCCCCAAATTCTAGTTATAGGAGTGTAAAAATTAAAATTAAACTTAATCTTGTAGACGCGATGAAAAAAATGGTTTTCCAAATAGAAAATTAATATAATTATAGAACGTTTTAATATAAAAAAAATAAAATATCATATTAATTAAAATGAACTAAATAAGATTAATAAATATATAATTTAAATAATATTACTTCTAAAACAATTTTAAAATATATCTTTACAATGTATATAATTTAAACAATAGGGTAATTTTCAATAAAAATCAGTATTTTTCACTATTCATCAAAAAGGAATATTTTTACACAATTATGAAGACATCACTCCAATATATTTTTTACATGAGGATTAAAAAATGAATCTATTTGTCAAATAAGAATTCAATAATTGGAAAAAATTAATTTTAAAATATGTGTACAGAATATGATGAAACATCTTTTAAAAAAAATTTATGAATAAAAAAGGATTTATTCTTATCCAATGATTAGAAAAATAATTACACGAATCATAAAAAAATTTGTTTAATCTATAATATAAAAATATCATTAAAATAATTCACCAAAATTGAATAATTTAATTTATTTTGACAAAAAAACTTCATGTTTATACAAGAAATATTTCCAAAAAAACATATATTTTACATTAAATTTTTTTGTATTTTTTTTTGTATTTTAAATTTCTAAAAAATTATTATTATATATTAATGTGTATACTAGATAATTTTCTAAATTTAATTTTCCTTATTCATACTCTCTAATTTAATGACTATTTATAATGGTGAGGTTTAATTAATATTATTAATTGTATTTTTTGTTTTATAAAACCTTATATTTTGTGTTACAAAGGCTGTCAAAGGATTAAATTTATTTGAGAAAATAATTCCAAAAAACATGGAGTGTTATATTCTAACCCCTTAAATAAATTTCATACTCAAATTTTGAAATCTTTCTTGGTGTTTTTTACATTTGAAAATTAATTTTTGGAAACCCTACATTGTAAAAAGAGTCAATAAAACATTATTTTGAAAAGGGGGAAATGAAATTTCTAGGGTATCTAGAATAAAACTATGTTTATAAATAAGAAAAAATTGTGGGGAGTGAAAATATAGATATTTATGAAAATAATAACTCCCCAGGATTAATACAGAGTGATATAGGACATGGTCATGAGAAAGTTAAACACTACAAATCCATAAATCCATGACGATTTAAAAGACCATTAATTCATAGAAAATGAATGTAGCTGGAAGAAAAAATTGTATCAAGATATTTTTTACATAATTTAAGGTAATTTTAATATTCACGATAGAGAAAATGGGAAAATATACTTACATGATTTCATTCCATTTCATAGGCATAGTCTTTTCCTTTGGTAATGCTTTGATCAGTTACCACATCATCTCTTATTCCCGGAAATAGAGATTAATTTTTTATTATCTAAGAACAAATGTATAATAACATCCATAAAATAATTATATGTCATTACTTCTACATATTTTTATCATAAAACCAAAATGGTTAGCTTATGTTCTCCAATATTAACAAATCATCATATGGTTAAATAATACATTAATATCTAAAACCTCATCCAAAGTTAAACATAAACCATTACATAAATGGTTAACCTTAAAACAAAAAAAAATTAAAAAATAATAAAAAAGTTATAAAAAATTTTCAATATCAACTTAACATTAATCCCTCCAATATCATAATGTACCTCTTAATTGTTATATTATAAATATGTTTATAACCTGGTAATATATTCTATTAAAACAAAATAATTTCTATAATTACGAAAAAAAATTCAAATAAAATATATATACATACCTATTACATAAATAAAACCCTAGATGACTGAATATATTCCTTAAAGAAAAAAATATTTTAAACTCTATCAATGATAACATAATCCACTTTGTTATCAAGCCATTAATCAGTTCTGAGGTCCCCATTACGAACCCATTTAATTTATCCATATCAGGCTTATATTTATCAAAACTAAACACCATTATCATAACACTAAAAACATATTAAGGGTCATATTTACCTAAAAATGTGTTTTTCATAAACTGTCACATTATAATTAAATCTTTTTTCTTGGTCATCAGAACCATTTAAAATATTCTTGATAATCATTAATGTAAAACTTATACAAAAAATCCTTATATATTTCATGATTAATGTTAAAAAATTTAATTCCAATACATAAAAACATTAATCATTCCACTTTGTACTTAAACCGTTAACTATACCTCATCATCTTATTCTATAATATCTCTTTCCTTTCATATGTCATTCTTAGTATCTTCAGCATCAAAATGAACCCTTACTCGTTTAAACATGATGATACTCTTATTAAGATTTAACCCAAGTACAAAAATTTGAATAATGACCATAATTTATGCATTTAAAACATTCAATTGTTGATGATTCTATAAGTATACCAATATTACCATCCTTTATGTTAACTAAACTTTTAATTTTTCTTTTTAAAATACATACTCTATTCCAATTTTATCCACATAAAAATCCTATTCCTATCCATTTTAGATATTTTCTTAAGTAATTCTTCAAAAAATATCGCCATTAAGGAAACCAAATCTTCTTTGTTCTACGGTATTCACCACCAAATCTAGGAGAAAACAATATCGTTCACTTATTTGTTGAGTCTGAGTGTTGGTTAAGGTGGAAGTTGTTACACATCTAACATGATTCATAATTAGGTATAACCATAACAACCTCCACTATAGTCATCATACCATTTGTTTTCTCATCAACACATTATCTATCACGTTCATCATTAACCCAATTCCTTGTGGTTCCTACAATTTATTAAAACCAAAAAATATATATGTAAGAAATAATAATCATATTGGAATACCACATAAACATGAAAAATAATTTATAGTATGTATAAATCATGACACCTTCTTTTTAGTCTATGAATTCTTTGGTTTACCCTGGGCCATTAATGGTAATCATTTATTAGAATCTTCATGATGGTTTATAAGGAGTTAGAATTTATAAAAGACATACATCAAGAGTGCCAAACCATGTTTGCAGAAAAGACTATAGTCGGGCACAAGGTGATCATTGATCCCATATCAATACACACATTTTTAGTTATTACACCAAGGTAAAACTGGTATTGACCCAAATACACTTGTAGTATCCATATAGGGATGCAATTTCTTCTAAACCACACACTCTATCAATTTATAAAAATCCTTGATATTTTTTATACATTTAATTATCCTTAGACATATCCTTAAACATATCCTTTTAAATATCATTAAGAATATCCTTAGGAATATCAAAATATATATCCCTAGGGATATCACTAATGTTTTATCATCCTAGTTTTTAAATGATAACTAAAATGTTCCTCTAAAAGAAGTCATAATTAACGGTGATTTTCATAAATAAATAATATATATTTTTATATGAATATCCAAAACATTCGATAAATACATGATCAATGACTATAAAGGTTTAGTTTTTTAGAGAATATATTCACAATACACTTATTTATTGAATTATATTCAACATCTCTTATACAGTTCTTCCCATTTATTTCAGCTCGTAGTCATACCCTACATATAAGTTTCTTCATAACCTGATGAAAGTAAATATAAGAAACGGTGATTTCATATGCTTAGTAAGGGTAATCATATGATATATCAATCAATGAGCATATAAGTGAATAAAATAATCAAAGGGGTAAAATATTATGAATATAACATACAAGGATCATACCCAATTTTTTAGATATAATAAACTTTATTCATGGCCCAAAACATTATCATTTTAAATACATGCAACGTAAGAGTGATAAATCAACATAAATCACTCAGAATCCATAATTTATTGTCATATTGGTTTACTTCTATTATAGTTATAAAAAATTTATATTTCAATTTGGTCATCTGAGATCATAAAATTATAATATATCAGACATCAACACATATTTCCCATTTCATAATTTATTGGGAATAATCTCTTATTTTTCATTATGGAATAAGTACATCAATATATTTCTTATTGGAGATAGAGAACATCATATTTTTTTTCATCATTATCTAATGAGATATAAAACATTAACCAATGAATTTAAAGGGGATATAGGTTTCTACTATCACGTATTGAAAATTATATATATTTACACCATAATATCATAAACCATTTATCATATCATAATCCATTAAAAGAAACGGTCTTCATAAAATTATCATCATTTCCATATAGAATAACCCATGAAAAATTAATGAGTTTCACAAATATTTCATAATATCAAAATAATTGTATCATTATATCATGTCCCTAGTAAATATTAATTAGCATGAAATGATGTTATCATATATATAAAATCATTTTAAAGATCACATGGAACATTTCTTAAAAAACATCCTTTCCAATTTGATAATCAATTCCATAATATAAAAAACCCCAAATATTAAAGAAAATATTTTGTTCCAAAATAAAACTGGAAAACTATAATGGAAGATTAAAATAATTTATTTATTATGATGTTATAAAATACCACTCATGTTTGTACACATTAATAAAATATCACATTCTCATTTTTTGGTTAAAAGTCAAAATCACCTCATTTGGAAATCCACAATAACATTAATTTTAAACAATTTTGATAAAAATTTAAAAAAAGTGGTAAAAATAAATTTAAACCACTATTTAAGAATAGTAAAAACATTATTTAAAATATTTTCATAAAACATGGACATAGAAGATAAGGTATTTTTACCCAATAGGGAAATAGAATATATTTTTCTTAAAAATTTACTTTTTGTCTCATTAGTTATTTAAGAGAGGAAAATGAAAGGAAAAAAATGTATTATCTAAAAATAATTATAATATAAGAAAAGGAATGAGTTTATTGATAGGTTGATCATGATATCTCATCATTGTATGTATATCATAAACAATTCAGATAAACAAGGATATTATAATTGAAGAACCAAAGGATCTAATAAAACTTAGAGGGGGGGGGGTTGAAGTAGTTGTTAACTTTTTATTAGTTTCAAGGCATTTAGAAATTTAACCCCTATTTCCTATTAAATTTTATTTCCTTGTCATCTTTTATTAAATACTCACACATAAAAAATTAGGAAATCATGTAAAGAACACATGATTTACAAGGTTCAACCATATTGTGAGAAACTACATCATTTCCATGGCCACTCCCATTGTTCTATTGAAATCCAAAAATTTCAAGAAGTGAATAAAACATATTCCAAGTCACATTAGGAACTTTATATATCCTGATATAAATGATTATACTAACTCACATCAGTTTATAAATTTTTATTACAAACAATTGGTCCAATACAAAAAAATAAAGACATTGTTTAAACTGATCCATTAATGATCAATCTGGATCCTCAGTCTGATTTGGATGGGTCTGATTCTCTTAGCATGATGAGGCTTGGTCTGATGGACTCATTCCAATGAATTCATTCCATTAGACTTTGCATGATGAACCCATTATGAATATTTATTAATCAAACTCTAATCAATTTCCTAACAATAACTTCCTCGGTCTAATATTTTTTATCCGGTAAGCCTAAATTTCATGTGTTCAGCCTTCTTGTGAAATATCATTCTAAAAAAATTGACAAGAATTATTCAATGCTCCATGTTTTCTGTACTTATGAAATGGTTAAAAGTACAAATGTATTATGTTTATATTTATATAAAACTCAGAATACAAAAGGCATTAAATTGATAAACATTTGTTTCTTACTCAAATTCTGAATCATTGAAAATCACTCACATTTAAAATTAAACTTTGACAGCTTCAAAACATCTCAGGATTTCCTCAAAATAAGTCTTATTAAACATAATAACTTTTCATATTTATGATGTAACTTCCTCAACCCCATTCTAATTAAATTTAAATTCTTAATTCTAATTAACATTTTCAACTTCAATATGATTAACTTCATCAGCTTCATTCTGATTAACTTTCTCAACATAATTATGATGTGATAAAATTATTTTGATAATTACAATATAACTTTCTTCCACTTATCATTATAATCTAAATTTATTCTTATCCACATTTTTATGTGACTTTTTTCTTGATTCTCATTATGATCTGAATTTCTCCCTCCGGGTTATTTTAATTGAATTTCCTCCTAATATTCAGTCTAACTGAATTTCCTCCTCAGAGTTAGTTCGACTAAATTTACTTCTCAGAGTTAGTCTAATGGAATCCTCATAACTATTTAATTCTAATTAATATTTAATTCTCATTATGATGGAATTATTTTTACGATGGAATTATTATTATGATGGAATTATCATTATGATGGAATACTCATTATGATGTAAAATATACTTTTCAATGTTGAAAATATTAGAAGATCATCACCTATAACTCATTCAGACTTCAAAATACATTGGATCCCAATACATTGGGATCTGATGTAAAACTTTTCTTGATTCATAGAAGTGATACAATGTTTATGATTCCTCCAAATTTTCAAAATATTTTAACATGACAGTTTCAATGATTTATGAGAACATCAAAATTGTAAAGGAATCATCTTACTTAATTTTGGAGAGTTTAATAACTTTCTAAAACATGAATTCACTATCATCAGAAACATCTTCAGAAACATTATGAATTTATTTCTTAAAAACTTATTACATTTTAAATAACACTGAGTCCGAGGAAACTTGTTCTTAATAATAATAAAACTGAGACCGGTGGTGTGTCCAATCAATAATTTATCTTTCTGAAAACTTCTACGACTAATGCTTCTTAGTCCGATATGTTGCATTCAGTTCTAATTGGTCTGATCCTCTTCATATTGATGACCAACTTCCTCAATAATGAAACATTTCCACTTTTGTTTTTGTGTTCAAATATAACACATCTTTCACCTATTTTACAAAAACATTTTTTTTCAAAAGATTAATTTTCAGAAAATACAAAAGAAAATTTTAAAACAAAACATCACAAAGGTTCTTCCAAATCCCCCTCTGAATAAAAAAATTATCCATTTTTACAACCCACTTTTTGTAAATAACTCAAGATTTTTTAAATTTTACCAAAACACATCCTTTTTCAAAAGAGAGTTTCCTAAGACCACACTACTAGATAATGTAATGTTTTTGAAGTAATTTCATCCATTGGTGATAACAAATTTTTTGAACATGTTATGATAAACTCCCCCTCACTTGTATATTTTTTCACTGCTATTTTTCTCTCACATCTATTTTCCTCCACCCCATTATCTAATATCCACAAATTACTGTTAATAAAATAATGTTTAGTAAAAAAATATTATAGGGTACAAATATGTTACTTTTTTCAACCCACTGTTAAAATAATCCAAAGAATTGTGTGGGATTTCCTTATGATATTTAAGAATTCATTTAAAGAGGATGAACAAGAATTTTATACATCAACTCAACAAACCTTTGTTTTAGTATTTCATTTATGAAGATATCAGTAATTTGATACTTTATTGAGATATATTCCATAACAAAAATAACCAAAAACAAAATTCTATTTTATTAATTAAAATTTTATATAAATTTATTTTGATTATGAATATTGGATAGGATTTTTAGAAATTTTAATCACACCTTTATTATCAGGATGTATCTTTAATGTTTTAGAAAATTTTACTTTCAAATATTATATTTTAACTTTCCTCCACATCATATAAGTACAATCCTGAGTAGCTGATAAAAGTTATGATTTTTCTATACTAAAACTTATTGATCTCTGTTTCATACTGTTCCAACTTAAAGAATATTCACCCAATAAAAATTTTCCTCCTGATATTGATTTTATATCATTACTATCTCTATCCTAGTCAACATCAATATTTCCATGAAACCTCATCTCTTAATATTTTTTATAATAACCCATGTAACATATTCATTTGAAATATCTCATAATTTTATTTGTTTCCAACATATGTGATTATTTCATATTACTTTGATAAATCATACACAAAGTAACAACATAAAAAATTTCAGGCCTTGAGGCTGTATGGTAAATTAGACTTCCGATCAGCTTCCAAAAGTCATTCTGATAAAAAAAAAATTCGAACTCATCTTTACTCAACTTCATCCCCACTAAGATAGGAGTAGAAACTTATATGGATTCCTCCATGCCATAATTTTGTAATAATTCCAAAACATACTTTTTTTGAGATAGGAAAATATATTTTCTATTTTTTAAACTTTTAAAGAATTGAATAATGTTATTTCTCCGAATATTGACATTAGAGTGATATTATTTATTTCAATAGAAAATGGTTCAAAAATATCTTCTCTATACCCCAAAAAAATTATATCATCCTTATAAAAAATTATAATTATACTTTCAATGTCAATATATTTCATATATAAGTTGTTCTGAACACTTCCTTTACAAAAATTAGACACTATCAAACCATTGAAAAGTTTTTAACACTAATCATGCGGATCTTGTTTCATCCCATGGAAATATTTCTTCAAATTATAAATTTGTTTTCATCCTAATCATGTAGAAACCCATAATGTTTTTTAATGTAATATTATTCTTGAAATTCACAATTGTAAAATGACGACTTTACATCCATATAATATAATTTGTAATTTTGGTGACCATCCACTACTATAGACATTTGAATAATTTCTAAGATTTCTTCTAAATTCACACCTTCCTCTTGTGCATTGCCTTTATAAATAATACTTTATTTATTTCTTGAAAATTACTCTTGACTATTAAACTTGTTTCTATAAACTCATTTTGTTCTGATAACATTGTTACCTCTCAGGCATGGAACATGTTCCCATGTTTCATTTTCTAAATTTTATCGAACTTTTATTTCACATAATTTACTAATTAATTTTTTAATAGCTTCTGAAAATGATTTTGATTCATCTTTTGAAATAAGTGATGTTTTAATTTTTTAATCTCAAATTTATTTTTCTCAGAACTAGTAAATTATAAATCCCAAGAATATTTTTTATCACAACATGTTTTATTAAAATATGATATATCATATTTAATCTCCCATATTTATTTTCCTAATCACACGATTCATATGAATATTAATGCACATTACTTTTCTGACATTCATTTTCATTTGAAAAATTTAGTTTTTCTTTATTAACATTCCATTAAAATTTTGTTAAAGATATTGGATATTCAATAATTTTCACATCATACGAGTCCATAAATCTTGTTAAATGTTTTTAATAAAATTTTTAACTTCTTTCACTGGGTGAATAAACCATAAAAGTTTCTTCATCATCTTTCTCATCAATTTTAACACCCCGAGCTTCCATGATACGCCTCTCTTTCAATAATGCAATAGCTTGCATTGTACGCAAGTTCGAGTTCTAAAACACCGTGACTAATCAAAGTAGCCCTTATGAATAGTAATAACCACTTTTTAAAATTATAGAAATCTTATATTTCAAAATGGACTTAATTTTTGTATTCATAATATCGAAATTAGCCTATGTTGAATTTTTGGTATTTTTCTGAGAACTTCAAATTTTTTATGAATAGTGAAAAATACTTAAAAACAACTTTTTTAATCAAAATAATTTATAGTGATAAATTATACTATTTAGTGGTTTTAAAGTATAATTAGAATATATTTTTACAATTTTATCCAATGGTGGTCATTAGAATTAATTTAACATTGAAATTGGACATAAACAATTGCCAATCTTTTGATATAAATTGTTTCTTAAAAACACGCTATTTGTCGTAACAGCGGGAATTAATTATAAAATTAATTAATGCAACTTATATGTTTGGAATTTTGTAAAATAGAAATCATTTTTGAATTCGGAATATCAATTATAGCTTAGGGTGAAATTTTGGCCTTGTTCTGAAAAACTTCAATTTTTGATGAATAGTGAAACCACTAAGTGGTAGTTAAATAACTGATTTTTCGTTTAAATGAAATATTACCACTTCTGTGATTTGATTTTCAAAAATCCAACATACATGGTTGTCATTAAGAAGTAAAATGTGGTTCAATGAGATTAAAATAATTTTTTGGTGAATAGTAACTTTTAAGTTCTTAATCACGATTAGAGGTAATTAGTGTAGTTTAAGGTACAAATAATGTTTTAATAATATGAGATGAGAATGACACTTGTCCTAATACTATTGGATGAGTCATTTCCGACCAAGACAACCCATGGGTCAACTTGGGGACCCCATGGAGCCACTTTAGTTGGAAAATGACATTAATATATATTTATTTAATGTTAAAATTAAATTGACACAAACATGAGTTATTTTACTAAAACAGTTTTTAAGTGGGGTTACACAAGTCCAAATTTTGACTATAAATATTAATTATAAATCTAAAAAGATTTCCTACATCATAGTATTTTTTTTATAATTTTTAGACATTAAATAAATTAAATTATATATGACAACATTATAATGCAGCGATGACCTCATTATTTAACGATTTAAATAAAATGAGAAGATAATGCAAAATCCAAGGCTTACACTTGTCCAAAGCCTATTGGGTGAGGAGATTTCGAAACCTTATCACCTTAGCCTCGAATTATATAAGTGTGGAGCCTTTAGAATCCGAAAAGCATTGTGAAATAATGTAACATTTCAATCTTTCCAAAAGTGCCCCTCCTCTCCACTTATAAAAGGCCCCCACCACTCTCACATTATTCACACCATCAAGCCATTTGGCTCGGCCAACCTCTGCCCAAATACTCTCCCAACATTCCTCCCTTACTCCTAGATGCATCACTTTGGGCATAACGCTTCCCAAGGAAGCCTTTGCCTCAAATCAAAGAGTGTTACCCGTTTTAAAGGTAGTGTTTTCTCTTATGTTCTTTTGTTTTATTTTTCTTCTCCAACCCCCTAAACTCTTTTTATTCTTTTCTTTTGTAACAACACCAGTATCCTAAATATACTAGGATGTTGTTATAAGAAGGATTCGAGCTACACTTACACACACCTACATCTAATGGTTAAAGAACATACTGTTTCTGTGGATGGCGAATTTCTGCCTCACGAAACGATGATTGTTCAACACTCATATAACACCTTCAAAGGTGGCCATTAAGATGTAACTATTTTTATATATGATATATAATATGTTTATGTTTTACTTATGCTTCTGTATTTCTCATTTATGGCATACTTTATGATTTCCATTATGGGTAAAACGCGATAATTTTATTTTAGGAAGTGTGGACTACCGCCCCCTCAAAGTGATTTGAATCGTTAATGCCATATGTGGGATGTATAAAGGATGGATTAAATGGTATTATACACTATATTATACTTTAATTATATTATAAATTTATATAATTATGATTTCATTCCATTAAATACGAAATAGAAATGAAATTAGCGTTCATGCGTACGTACAGCTTACCGTCTCCATGAACGGTGCATTTCATTTCTTACCTCTAAATGTTACATGACATTATGAATGAATGTATATACTTTATATATATGATATATATGATATCTATATCATGAATATAATTATGGATATAATGGATATTTCACCACATGAACAACTTGTAATTATAAGAAGTTTATTTTTTGACTCAAGTACCAAAGATCGACAAAACGACCATTATTAACTTAAATAATTAAATAATGTTCATAACATGGTAATAAGTGATATAAATGGAATAATGAACATGAAAAATGTTCTTATGTAAATAGAAATTAACTCTAGTTTATTATTCAGGAGGTTAAAGAACGGTCGAGTCAGGACAAAACGCAAGGTAAGGGAATTTCTTAACCCAACTTCCATTCTTTGGGTTAATCTCCTACTTTCAAATTATGTCATGATATTATTATGTCCTATATTGTATTTGTACATTATTTATGTGTACTTATAGTGAATACACATTATAGATGTACTTTATTTAAAAAAAAGATCTTTTTAAGGATTTCGTCTCAATCCCCTTTCATTGAGGCATATTTGGTTTTATACACAACTTTCTTTTATACGGTGTATAAACCCCTCTGACTTTTAAGTTTATTCAAAAGGAATCTTTTTTATACGAAGCGTTTTACTAAACGACAAAAGGGAATGTTTTTCTTTCCGTACATATTCGGCAACAACGACTTCTCCGCCGCCGTGACCATTATTTGAGATTCGGCTTCCTCTACAAGCCATCATTTTTTTAATGAAAAATAAATACAATGTTTTAACATTCTTTTATTTTGGTTTTGAAAATGGTTTTGAAAGCGTTTTTATTATATCAATGTGTTGTATTGATATCTTGTGATTGAAATGTGGAAATGTAATGTTTCCTTTATGCATGTTTTATGTGATACGATTATGTTATGGTTTATGATATGTTTAAACCTATTCATATGAGGAATGCATTGGACTTAATAAGTGATGGGTGGAGCCCGCTATAGCTCCTCGATGCATCAGCAGGTCTCATGAGACAAACTAGTGTCTTGGAACGAGGCCTTGACAAAATCTAATTTGTGGTCTTGGCACGAGGCCTTGGCTACGTGGTTATGATAGTCTGGCATTATGCATTCCATCATTATGAAAGTGGTTATTGATATTGCATGTGATTATTCGACCAGTAGAATATCCATGTGAAGAAGTTAATGGCATTATCTCATTTTACTTTTTCCATATTATGTTGAAGTTCATGTTTAAAGGGCTTTTGTTTTAGTTATACATTGCCTTAAATGTTAATGTTTATTTATGAAAGCTTCCGCATTATTGTTATCTTTACTGAGCATCTGAGCTCACCCCTTTCAATGTTTTAATATTTTCCAGGATGTGAAGAAGTATTTTATGAATGACCTGCAGGGATAGTCATAAGTGGATATGAGTGTGGACTATGGAGACTTTGTTATTGTATTTTGTTTAATTTTTGATGTAATGAAAGACTTATGAATGTATCTAGTGTTTCCAAGGATACTAAACTAATCGATCTTTCGAGACTTGATCTTCTGTGATCATGCCAATGTTACGAAGTAATGCACCGGCTCTGGGTAGCTGTGGTCGGGGCGTTACAGTTGGTATCAAAGGCAGTTTAGTACTAACCTTGGAAGCTAGATTTAGATAAACTCTGATTAGAGCACATAGCCCGAAGATAGATTTTGAGGATTAGTATAGAAGAACTTCCTAGAATTTTGGTATTATAGAGATGTTATGAGTTTTCCGAACAATACATCCCTGTATGGATACGAGCAGGTAGAGGCGGCTCTGGCACAGATGTACCTAGGGGTAAAACCCGAAAACACTGCTTTGAGCTAGACTCAAATGGGAACTGGTGCACGACAACGGGCCTTGCTGCACTCTTGGTTACGACACTCCCGGGGGATATGCTTAGGATAATTTTCAATTTATTTACAAACCACTATGAAGGGTTATGAGTATATATTTCCTCAAAGAAAACTTTTTTATGATTATGGATTATATCCATAAATAGTTCAATTTATGTTAAGTATTTTATAAGTATGGAATTATGTATTTTGATTCATAAACTAATCTAGTTTATGCCATTGTTTTGAAATGGCGCCTAGTGGAAGGAATGGAAACCGTATCAATGTACGAACTCCATGTAGGGATTTCCCTCCTGCTCAAGATAATTATTGTGGATCTGGAGATACAACTGGTGCTGATCAACTTATTACCATACTGGGACAACTCACTCAGGTTAAGAATAATAACCTTACTCGTATGGAGCACCCTGATCCGCAACGTGGAGGATCAATGCTAGACCATTTCATGAGGCAACAACCACCAACCTTCAATGGGGGTACAAATCCGTTAGTAGCTGAGCAATGGATAAACTCCTTAGAGAAAATATTCCATGCCTTGGGGAGTAGCGAAAGGGAGAAGGTTGTCATGGCAGTTTACCGCCTCACTGGAGATGCCGATCAGTGGTGGTCACTGATTCAAAACACAAAGGAAGATGATGACGTATCGAATATGGAATGGAGGGAGTTCAAAGATCTGTTTTTAGAAAAATATTTTCCTCATGACCATCGAGCAGAAATGGAAAGGCAATTTCTGAGTTTGAGGCAGAAGGAGGATGAGAATGTCGCAAAGTATGAGGCTAACTTTACAAGGTTAGTGAGGCATGCTTCCGATTATATACGTAACCCAAGGAGTAAGATTGATCGTTTCTCCGATGGGTTAAAACCATTTCTCCGTCGAGCTTTTTATCACAATCCTTCTCATCATATGAAGATATTGTCTCGTGTGCTATCAAGACAGAAAAGGAATTCTCTATGTCTTATGACAACAAAGTAAAGCAATAGAAGAAGAGAACGGTGGAACAAGAGACAGATAAGGGGAAAAAGGGAAAGAAAGATTTTCCATTATGTGATAATTGTGGGAAGAATCTCCCTGGTACTTGCCTAAAAGGAATGGGAGTTTGTTATAAATGTGGAGAAAAGGGTCACCAGGCTCGTGATTGCAAGGGAAAGAAAGAGGCTGTCAAAGTTGAATGCTATAATTGTAGGGAAACAGGGCATTATGCAAATGAATGTCCTAAGCATCAAGGAAACTTACCTCAGAAAAGGCCAAGGGATCAAGGCCAATCTTATGTTGTGACTACAGTTGAAGCGGAATAATTAATGTATTGGTGCTTTTGGACTCAAGGATTATATTCTGGTTATAAGAATAATGTGATATATATATGGATTGTACTGTAGTACTTGTTGATTTCAGTAAGGTTTTAATATGATTAAGGTAATCATATTTTTAGTATGTGACAATAAGAGAAACTTTTCTTTGTTTGGGGAATCTGATGTTACAATTGATTTTGGAATTTAGAGACCCTTTAGAGAAAGTCTGGACGGAGGTATTTTGGATAACTATTAAGGTTGGAATGGATTAGGTTGAACTATGGATAGTATTGTTTATGGTTAAAGAATTTCTAAAGATTATTTTTGGAATATTATAATACTATAGTTTTAGGAAAAAGGACAACCTGCAGGGTGGGGAATAACCCGTCGCGTCGGACAAAGCTGCAGGAATCGAACCCACAACCATAGTGCGACAAGCCTTTATTTCCTACCACTAGCCTACAGGAAGTCCCTGGTTATTACAAAATAGTTTACTAATCTAAATGGTATGTGTTAACATTTTGAACCTTATACAATGAGGATAAATAGAATATTTTTGAGTTCCGTTACCATTTGGAGTAAAAGTTGGGTTTGTGGTAAAAAATTATTAATGAATGAAAGTATACATAACAAGTATGTATATTCCCTTACGTTCTTAGTAAATCTACTAAATAAATTCCTCAACATTATAAAAGGTAACTTAAAACAAAAATGTTGTCGGTTAACTTTTCCAACTGGGGATTCAATGACCGTTTAACCAATCACAAGTTTGTGATTTTCTTGTGGTTAAACTCTCTCCTAATCCTGTTTTCTATAACTCTCCATCAGACCTTGATGGTTTGTTTTTCTTCCATATCCATATTTTCATAGAATCCTAGAATGGGCTATATCGGGTGACCTTTGTACTTATCTTGGTTTCTTTTAATGTTATATATTTATTAACCTTATTTCCGATGTGGGTTTTCCTCAAAGGTATTTTCTCTTTTCAACCTTTTATTTTCAAAGAAAAATATCAAATTGCGAGGACGCAATTTATTGAAGGAGGGGAGAATGTAACACCCCGAGCTTCCACGATACGCCTCTCTTTCAATAATGCAATAGCTTGCATTGTACGCAAGTTCGAGTTCTAAAACACCGTGACTAATCAAAGTAGCCCTTATGAATAGTAATAACCACTTTTTAAAATTATAGAAATCTTATATTTCAAAATGGACTTCATTTTTGTATTCATAATATCGAAATTAGCCTATGTTGAATTTTTGGTATTTTTCTGAGAACTTCTAATTTTTTATGAATAGTGAAAAATACTTAAAAACAACTTTTTTAATCAAAATAATTTATAGTGATAAATTATACTATTTAGTGGTTTTAAAGTATAATAAGAATATATTTTTACAATTTTATCCAATGGTGGTCATTAGAATTAATTTAACATTGAAATTGGACATAAACAATTGCCAATCTTTTGATATAAATTGTTTCTTAAAAACACGCTATTTGTCGTAACAGCGGGAATTAATTATAAAATTAATTAATGCAACTTATATGTTTGGAATTTTGTAAAATAGACATCATTTTTGAATTCGGAATATCAATTATAGCTTAGGGTGAAATTTTGGCCTTGTTCTGAAAAACTTCAATTTTTGATGAATAGTGAAACCATTAAGTGGTAGTTAAAAAACTGATTTTTCGTTTAAATGAAATATTACCACTTATGTGATTTGATTTTCAAAAATCCGACATACATGGTTGTCATTAAGAAGTAAAATGTGGTTCAATGAGATTAAAATAATTTTTTGGTGAATAGTAACTTTTAAGTTCTTAATCGCGATTAGAGGTAATTAGTATAGTTTAAGGCACAAATAATGTTTTAATAATATGAGATGAGCATGACACTTGTCCTACTACTATTGGATGAGTCATGGCCGACCAAGACAACCCATGGGTCAACTTGGGGACCCCATGGAGCCACTTTAGTTGGAAAATGACATTAATATATATTTATTTAATGTTAAAATTAAATTGACACAAACATGAGTAATTTTACTAAAACAGTTTTTAAGTGGGGTTACAGAAGTCCATATTTTGACTATAAATATTAATTAGAAAGCTAAAACGATTTCCTACATCATAGTATTTTTTTTATAATTTTTAGACATTAAATAAATTAAATTATTTATGACAACATTATAATGCAGCGATGACCTCATTATTTAATGATTTAAATAAAATGAGAAGATAATGCACAATCCAAGGCTTACACTTGTCCAAAGACTATTGGATGAGGAGATTTAGAAACCTTATCACCTTATCCTCGAATTATATAAGTGTGGGGCCTTTAGAATCCGAAAAGCATTGTGAAATAATGTAACATTTGAATCTTTCCAAAAGTGCCCCTCCTCTCCACTTATAAAAGGCCCCCACCACTCCCACATTATTCACACCATCAAGACATTTGGCTCGGCCAACCTCTGCCCAAATACTCTCCCAACATTCCTTCCTTACTCCTAGAAGCCTCACTTTGGGAATAACTCTTCCCAAGGAAGCCTTTTCCTCAAATCAAAGAGTGTTACCCATTTTAAAGGTAGTGTTTTCTCTTATGTTCTTTTGTTTTATTTTGCTTCTCCAACCCCCTAAACTCTTTTTATTATTTTCTTTTGTAACAAAAACAGTATCCTAAATATACTAGTATGTTTTTATAAGAAGGATTCGAGCTACACTTACACACACCTACATCTTATGGTTAAAGAACATACTGTTCCTGTGGATGGCGAATTTCTGCCTCACGAAACGATGATTGTTCAACACTCATATAACACCTTCAAAGGTGGCCATTAAGATGTCACTATTTTTATATATGATATATAATATGTTTATGTTTTACTTATGCTTCTGTATTTCTCATTTATGGAATACTTTATGATTTCCATTATGGGTAAAACGCGATAATTTAATTTTAGGAAGTGCGGACTACCGCCCCCTCAAAGTGATTTGAATCGTTAATGCCATATGTGGGATGTATAAAGGATGGATTAAATGGTATTATACACTATATTATACTGTAATTATATTATAAATTTATATCATTATGATTTCATTCCATTAAATACGAAATAGAAATGAAATTAGCGTTCATGCGTACGTACGGCTTACCGTCTCCATGAACGGTGCATTTCATTTCATACCTCTAAATGTTACATGACATTATGAATGAAAGTATATACTGTATATATATGATATATATGATATCTACATCATGAATATAATTCTGGATATAATGGATATTTCACCACATGAACAACTTGTAATTATAAGAAGTTTATTTTTGACTCAAGTACCAAAGATCGACAAAACGACCGTTATTAACTTAAATAATTAAATAATGTTCATAACATGGTAATAAGTGATATAAATGGAATAATGAACATGAAAAAGGTTCTTAAGTAAATATAAAAAAACTCTAGTTTATTATTCAGGAGGTTAAAGAACGGTCGAGTCAGGAAAGAACGCAAGGTAAGGGAATTTCTTAACCCGACTTCCATTCTTTGGGTTAATCTCCTACTTTCAAATTATGTCATGATATTATTATGTCCTATATTGTATTTGTACATTATTTATGTGTACTTATAGTGAATACACATTATAGATGTACTTTATTTAAAACAAATGATCTTTTTAAGGATTTCGTCTCAATCCCCTTTCATTGAGGCATATTTGGTTTTATACACAACTTTCTTTTATACGGTGTATAAACCCCTTTGACTTTTAATTTTATTCAAAAGGAATCATTTTTATACGAAGCGTTTTACTAAACAAAAAAAGGGAATGTTTTTCTTTCCGTACTTATTCGGCGACAACGACTTCTCCTCCACCGTGACCATTATTTGAGATTCGGCTTCCTCTACAAGCCATCATTTTTTTAATGAAAAATAAATACAAAGTTTTAACATTCTTTTATTTTGGTATTGAAAATGGTTTTGAAAGCGTTTTTATTATATCAATGTGTTGTATTGATATCTTGTGATTGAAATGTGTAAATGTAATGTTTCCTTTATACATGTTTTATGTGATACGATTATGTTATGGTTTATGATATGTTTAAACCTATTCATATGAGGAATGAATTGGACTTAATAAGTGACGGGTGGAGCCCGCTATAGCTCCTCGATGCATCAGCAGGTCTCATGAGACAAACTAGTGTCTTGGCACGAGGCCTTGACAAAATCTAATTTGTGGTCTTGGCACGAGGCCTTGGCTACGTGGTTATGATAGTCTGGCATTATGCATTCCATCATTATGAAAGTGGTTATTGATATTGCATGTGATTATTCGACCAGTAGAATATCCATGTGAAGAAGTGAATGGAATTATCTCATTTTACTTTTTCCATATTATGTTGAAGTTCATGTTTAAAGGGATTTTGTATAAGTTATACATTTCCTTAAATGTTAATGTTTATTTATGAAAGCTTCCGCATTATTGTTATCCTTACTGAGCATCTGAGCTCACCCCTTTCAATGTTTTAATATTTTCCAGGATGTGAAGTAGTATTTTATGAATGACCTGCAGGGATAGTCAGAAGTGGATATGAGTGTGGACTATGGAGACTTTGTTATTGTAGTTTGTTTACTTTTTGATGTAATGAAAGACTTATGAATGTATCTAGTGTTTCCAAGGCTACTAAACTAATCGGTCTTTCGAGACTTGATCTTTTGTGATCATGCCAATGTTACGAAGTAATGCACCGGCTCTGGGTAGCTGGGGTCGGGGCGTTACATCAATGTTTCCCAGATCAATTTGTTTTAGGTAAACATGGACTTCCATGAACTTTGAAGTACATCAATAATGTTTTTTTCAGACCATATTTCATAAGAAGTAATGATGGTTTCTTCTCTCAACAGAAATTTTCTTTGAACATGTATAGTTTTACTAATAGATTCCTTCTAGTATAACATTGAATGTTTGTATTCTAATAATATACTTCTTCCCATTTCCACCAAACTTCTATATTTTGTTTTCACTCCATAATTTTTTGTGGAGTATATGGAGAACTAAACAGAGGTTTGATACCATGATTTATCAAATAATTTTCAAAATTATTGCTCGTTAATTTTGTACCATTATCTGTTATCAACTTCTTTATATAAATGTCAATTTCTTTCTCAAATTATTTTTTAAAAACCTAAACATTTTCACTGCCTTTGACTTATGTTTCATAAACAAGATTTTTTCATATGAGTGAATAAATAAATAAAAGTGATAAATTAAATATTAATTTCTTTATTGGTGTCTCATCAGATATAATAAATTTGAATGAATAAGTTCAATAGGTCTGGTATACTTAATCTCAACTCTCTTATGGCATTTTTTATCCATCTTACCTTTTTGGACAAGTAACACAAAAATATTCATCTTCATTTAAAATATTGATAATAAAGAACAAAATAAACATTATAATGTTTGTTCATAGATTTATACCCAACGTTCCTATGTCTTTAGTGCCACAATTGTTTTTCATCTTCAGAACTCAAGTAATGAGAGTTATTAAACTCACTATATTGAAACTGATAACCACTCATTATTTATCATTTATTGATAACTTTTCCATCATTCCTACATCTAATGATACTATAATATTTTTTTAATATCACTTATTTTCTATCGCCACAATGTTTATATACACTAAGTATGTTATGATTTTTCACATCAACAAATAAAACTTCTTTTTATTTCAACTTTTTTGCTTCAATATCAGCCATTCTGATTTCTCTAATTTTTAAGAAACTATTATTACCAAAGGTTGTTTTTACTACATTATAAATTTCAACATGTTTTAAAATTTTTATATCACCTATCATATATTAAGTTAAAAAAATATCAATTATTCATTGTTTTTTCCTTTTACTTGCTTTTAAACCTATCTCAACAACATAAACTATCTCTTTAACATTATTTTTTCTAGCTTCCTTTTCATTTATAACATATGAAACATGTTGGAAATGGAGTTACATACATATTTATCCATAATGAACATCCTCACCACCTCTTCCACAATATTCTTCAATATATTCATGTTGACCTTTTGTTGGATTGTTTCGGATATATTGTGTTTTTTCTTTTTTATCATCCTATTTGTTTGGAAAGTTACACACCCTTCCACATTTCTTTATATTTGTTCAAACATTCTTCTCGGAAGTAAAAATTTGTTCCAAAAATTCTAATATTTATGCCCATAGATTATAAAAAACCAGAAATATCCATAAAGTCATGATTTTTATTGAAGTAATATCATTCTCTGTAGAAAATATTTTATGTTTAAAAACTTCTTTCTTCTCCATCATAATTAAGACATGGAAATCATTCCTACTGAGGATTTTTTTGAATTTCGTAGATGTGAAAGGTTTCTCACGTATATTCTCAGTCCAAAATCTCCCAATACTTATTTTGTAACCTAAAATGTTGTTAGGATAAGATGAAAAATTAATTTTTATGGGTGTGAATTTCACCAGATTCTTGATTTGAATTTTCTCAAAAACATTAGAAGAATTAACATTTAATTCCATGTTTTTTTTGATGTTTTTATTCATATTTCTCCAGGAACTTTATGAATCAAGAGTTTTATTTTTAAACTTGTTAACTTATTCTTCCTTATATTCCAAATTAATAATGAGATATTAAACAATATTTCCATATCCATTAATTCTTAGTTTGTAGCTTAATATATATTGGATGTATTCTTTTTCTTGATTAGAAACAAATTTTTCACCTTTAATAAATTTTCAACTATGTTTCTTCATCATTCTGAATTTTTTCTTAAGATATTTAATTTCTCAAGATATAAAAGAATTTATGTTCTTAGCTGATAATCTCTGTAAGATTCTTCCCCATCCTATTATTTACTATTTGGGAATTATTTTTCTTTATCAACTTTTTCAATGAATATTCTAACCTTTTTTGATCTTTCATCTTGTGAAGATTTTTTTCATTTGAGTTTGATTCCACTTTCATACTCAATATACTTCTTTTATTACTATTTTTCATTGTAATATATTTCTTTATTGAATTTTACTATTTGTAATTTATTTTCCACTTCTTCCGTCATGGGTTTTCATTAGAATCATCTTGATATTCACCAAATTTTATCTCAGGGAAATTCATAGAAAATAGTCTGACTCCACCACACTAAAAACCATTGAGAGGAAGTTTTTATCTATACATTACTATTCATATTCAATAGTTCATCAATATAAGAGATCTAATTTTTTTGTTAAACTGACTAACAACATTTTATTCAGATTAAAAAGGATGAACATATTCGACATCTTATTTTTTCATTTTTCTCATCGATTTAAAACCAATTTATTATTTCATATTCTTTTTGAACATTGTATTTTTTTCTCATTTAATAATAAACTAGAGAGTTATGAAACTCATCAATATTTAAATCTTAATTATATTATAAATAATAATTTGTAAAATTAATCCTATCCCGAATTTTTATCCTAAGTTTCTTAACAATTTTAGAATATTTCAGTATATAACTGAATATGATGATGTTTTGAACAATTTAATTTAATCTGGTGAAGAATTCACCAATAGTTTATTTATCTCTAATTATGATGTCTTCATACATACTATGCCAAATTTGTATTTTTTTCTTCCTTCACTTTAGTATTGCATTTATAAATCCTTTCCATATTGTCCTAAATACTCTTTGATGTTTTGAGACCCATCACCACCATATAAATATTTTTTGATAAGGACATAAGTAAATTATTTCTTATCTATTTCATGAACATTTTATTTTCACTCGTCCTTTAAAGTCACTAAGGAATCCTTATAAATAGGTGGAAAACCAATTGAATAACCATCATAAAATTATAGGAAAAGATATAACATATATATTGTATCATCCTATTTTTTTATCCATAAATTTTTTTCTATCAAATGTAAAAATTCCAACACCATTAACAAAATTGATATTATCCATGATGAGGATTCCATAAGGTAACCTCTCAAAGATAACAATTGAGGTTCCAATGGATTTAATGACAATTGATAAGGGATGGTTTAATCATTTGTTAACTTTTTAAAAGTTTTAATAATTTTATAAAACTAACCCCTACAACCTGTTAATGTTTATTTCCTTATGATATTTTAAGAAATAATGATGTCTATAAAACACTAAAATAAAGTAAATAACATAATTTTTAAAAGATTTATCCCTAGTTTTAGAACCTACATCAACTCATATCCACTCTTATGGGTCTATAAAAAATTACTAATTTGAACAATTTATTAAAACATGTTCGAACTCTAATTTGACACCTTCCATATTTTGATAGGAATGATTAAATTGAATACTATTAGTTTAAAAGGTTTATCAAAAAATTGTCCAAATCAAAATAATAAATGCATTGTTAAAACTACTCCGCAAATACTCAATCTAGATCCTCTATCTGATTCGGATAGGTCTGATTCTCTTAGTCTGATGAGTATAGGTCTGATGGACTTAGTACAATGAATTCAGTCTGATGGAATCGGTATAATGACCTCATTCTCAATGGTCATTACTCAAAATAATCTCAGTTTCTCTATATGATCACCATTAGTATGATCTTCTCATTCTGGTAAACAAAAATTTAAGGTGTAAAACCTTGTTTTGAGATCTCAGTATGGAAAGAAAACAGAACTAGAATTATACAACAATTCTCCTATTCCACACTCATGAAATTTTGAAAAGTAAGAATGTATTATACTTCTATTTATAAGAAACATTAATAAAAATGTTGTGAAATTAAAAATATTTTCCAGCTTACTGAAATTTCAAATATTATAAAATCACTCACATTTAAAATTCAACTTTAATAGCTTCAAACCTTCTACGATTTCTCCAAAATCATTCTTCTTGAAAAAATAACATTTTGAAAATCCAATGTAACTTCCAAAACCTCATTCCAATTAACTTATTTAAGTTTACTCTGATTAACATTGTTATCTTTAATCTAATTTACTTCTATAATATCAGTCTAATTAACTTCTTTAGCTTTAGTTTGATTTGGGTAACTTCGTATGCTCATAACGATATGATTTTATACCCCTTGTAATTATGATATGACTATATTTATATGCTAATTTTAATATGAATTTATTCCCCTTCTCATTATGATTTTAATTTCTTCCTATGATCCATTCGGATTGAATTTCCTCCTCAATGTCAGGCCAATTGACATTCCTCCACAGTGTCAATTCGATTAACTTTCCATCTCAGAGTCAGTCTGATGGAATCTTCATAATGATGGAATTATAATTACAATGTAATTATAATTAGGATGTAATTATCAACATGATGGTAAATCCACTCTAAAAATTCTAAAATCCTCAAACCTCATCAATTATAACTCATTTAGACTTCTACAACATCTATTCTCGGTACTTCTGGATATGATGAAAACATTGTATTGATTAGTGGATCCAATAAAATTATTATTACTCATATATTTCCTAAAAATATTTTATCATGAGTGTTTTCTTGATTTATGGGAACATCTAGATTGGAAAATCATCATATGACTTAAGGTTATAATGTTTAAAAAATTTCTAACACTTTACTTTACTGTCTTCATTCATCCTATTCAAAAAAATTAAGAATTTATCTATCACAATAATATGACATTAAAAACACTAATTATAGTGAAAATTTATCCTTATATGAATGAATCTGATACTGATGGTGTGTCTGATTAATAATTCATCTTTCTAAAAATATCTGCAACTAATTCTGCTCAGTCTGATACTCTGCAACTGGTGCTGCATAGTCTAATCCTCTATATCTAGAAAACAAATCCACAATAACATAAATTTTATCCCATCTTTTGTATGGGTTTTAAAATTTAATAAATTTCTCCTTTTGTCTAAAAATATTCATTTAAAAAAGTTTAGTTGTCAATTAATACTAAAATATTGTTAAAACAGAACATCAAAAAAGTTCTTCAATAATATTAAACCATTAAAAATTTGATATCTATTGAATCATAAGTCAAATATGAGAAAGAAAATTAGATGGATATTTATATCCCACAATTACTATGATAAATATTAGAAAATACATTCATGTTAGTATATACACTACAAAAAATAAACAAGTTTTGTATAGGAAATGTGTCCCATATAAAGAAATGTGAGCTGAAAATCCATTACTTTAAGTCTCAATTTCCTTCATAGAAATTCAAAAAAAATTATATAATAAATATTATTTTATTATAAATATAATTTTTGTCCATAATTATATATATCATACCATATATGATTTAATTATGACCTTTTATTACTCATTTATTAACAATTCCCTGTTAAAATCATGTTCTGGGAAATAAATGCTTCATTTTTCATATATGTTTTTGTTTGGTATTTTGGTACCTTTATTTGGATCATGGTTAAAAAATATAAAAACTATTAAAAATTATATAAATATAATATCAATTCACTATATATAAATTTAGTGTAATCCATTAATGTTCAATAAATAAAATGAATTAAACCATTCATGGAGAAGGTAGTCCAACACATGAATATTGTTTCAAATTTATCAACAGATATAATTAAGGAAAGGAAAATGATGTAATAACATTAAATAATAATTTTTTTATTTATATATATAACATATTTTTAATAAACCTATCATTATTTTCTTCCATGAAATGTGTAGGTGAATAAGGATGCACATAGTATCGTGAGGTTGTAGTCTATCGTACACCAGAGTGAATCTACCGTACTCCCATAAAATGGAAAGTAAGGAGGTATACGTGATATAATAATTAAATAAGTATAAATATTTCATAAATATCATATAAATATGTTAAATCTCATATTATTTATATCTATGAGTGGTAGTGGTGGAAAATGAACAATATCTATTCGTGAGGCTGTAGTTCGACGTACACTTGATCGACAGTTTAATATTCCACTTGATGAAAGAGGAGATAATTTTTTTTCAGGACATTAATATAATATCATACATATATATAGGACATAATTATGTTATTATATTATTATGGTCATTGCATATTTGAAGGAGTTAAGGAAAAAATAAAATGAAAACAGATGGTTAGAGACTATACCTCTTCATCAATGAACCCCATTATGTTTATACCTACAAAATAATTAGAAGGAATTAATAAAAAAATAAGGCCTCTAAGAAGTATATTTTTATTAAATTATGCTAAACAATAGGGTTTTGTAATTTTGGACATTGGAGGTGTGGTGGTGACCTTTTATAAGGGGGAGAGATGACATAATTAATAAATTTAGAATGAAAAAGGTGTACCCATGCTTTATACATGCCAAAAGAATCAATAGTCGATAATTAATGAACTTTAAATGAGATAATTTTAAATTACGACAATAAAATGAGACTTGGACATGTTTATTGCCTATTTTTATATTATATTTTAGTTTAACCCTTAGTAAACTCGTAATAACCTTAACTATGATAGATAGTTTTCACTGTGTTTACAATTAATTTTGAAAAAAAAAATTCACCATATTTTATAATAATTATTATACTAATTAAAAACATGGATTCAATTTTTATAACTTCCATTGAATTAATTATAAAATTTTAATTTAAAATTAAACCCACATACTTGATGAAAAACAGATTTCCAAAGAGAAAATCATCATAAGTATATAAAGATTTAATATGAAAATTCATTATAAATTTGATTATAAGGAAAAAATTGGATTAATAAATATATAATTTTACTAATTTTAATTTCAAAACCATTTGATATATAATTTAACTTTTTAAATACATTAAAAAATTACCTTTCAAAAATAGTTGGTAATTTTACTATTCATTGAAAAATTAATAATTCTAGAAAATTATCAAAAAATAATTCAAAAATAATTTTTCATGATGATTTAAAACATGAAATTAATTTTTTTATATAAATTTTATCAAATTTTAAAAACGAAATGTTAAAATAAGTGAATAGAATGTGAAAAAATAACTTTTTAGAAAAGAAATACATTTTTATCATAAAACTAGATTTATTATTATCCCTTGAATAAAAGAAAATACTAGATAACTAATTAAAAATTTGATTGAATATATAATATATAAAAATAATTAAAATAATCACTAATAGTTACTAATTTAATTTAATTAGATAAAATAATCATGCTCATAAAACACTTTTCCGAAAAAACATTTGTTTTAATTTCAATTTTTTTTCAATTATAATAAATTGAAAAAAAGGATTTATTCAATTAAATTTTAAACCATATAATTTTTATAATTTTTTAGTTATATTCTTACCCACTAATTTAATATCTTGGTTATAATAGTCAGTTTTAAATAATAATAATATTATTATATCATGGTTCACTAAAACTCAATGTTACATGTAACACAAGCTATTGAAGGGATTAAATTTATTTGAAAAAAATAATAGAATATCAGGGTTTTACACTTACAATATATAAAAGGAGGCTCTTACCACCCCTTCAATATCAATAAAAATATCAGTTTCTTCTAGAAATGATACCATTATTCCTTCCCCATGAATCCTATGTCACCCTCATAATATTACTATAATAATGTATTTTCCTAAGTGTAATAGGGAAGTCCTTTTGGCCAATTATTTTTCCACAATTCTAGTAATGGGGGTTCTGGGGGGTCTCCAGGTGTTTGGCTGTGTTCTAGAGGAGAAGGCGGTATCCACTTACAATTTTAGAAAGGTTTTTATATAGAGAATAGGATTGCACCATAATGAAAACCAATCTAGAAAAGGAGGAAATAGTTGCATCATAGTGAGTGGTTGGAGTTGTTTTCCGTGATACTTCTAGTTCATTGGTATCTATACTATAGAGTTTGAGTTGTGATGTATCCCACTCTTAACAGGTGATCAATATGACGTGGAGGTGAAGTTGTGGTGTTTGAGGAGGCTCGAGTGGAGTTAGAGGCTACTACGTTATCATGAATAGTAGTTTTGTGAAGCTAAAGCTATGATAAAGACTCATTCTTGTTGTTGGGGGCCTACAATATAGTGTATTTGGTTTTTTCCATTAGTCCTACTTCCCTTTTTATATAGATCTACCCAATATGGGTAGCTGTGTTTCCCAAAGGGAATATTGACAAGTCTGGTGGTGGTATGGTCCAATTAACTGCATAATGATCTCCACAATTTTCAGACATTTTTTAGTGTATTCCTATGAGTTCTTCCATGGTCTCATGTTTTATAGGAAACTAATAAATACTAAAACCCGATAAAACAAATTAAATTATCCTTTATTCATCTCGTTTCTCGAGTAACTGAAGTGTCTCCCAAGGAGCACATTCTTCCCATTTCCTTTGGATTTTGACCTAGACCTTGAGTTTTGATTTATGGTGGTTTAGGTGAGTCCCTCTACCACTTTTTGTAGCTTTTTATATGTTTCCTCACTTGGTAGTTTTGTTGCAAAGGTAAATCACATATTTTAATATTTTTTCAAAAGGTGGTGTAGTGGGTTGAAGTGTTATATTTTGGTAAAGGTGATCTACCTTTGTGTGGTGTTTATTGGTGGTTTCGTTCTTATTCCATAGTTGTGCAATGAATTGGAAAGCCTTTATGAGGTTTTGGATATATTTTTTCTCACTTTTTTATCATTAGGGATGGGTTTACTCTTTTTCTCTCTCATGACGATGGTCTCATTCGACTCAATAATGACAAATTAACCAGTTTAATTGAATTTAATGGGAAGAGTTTTAATTCATATTTTTTAATTCTAATTGATAATGTGACATTTATAAATTAACCGTGATTTTTATTCCACTGAAAATTATGGGTTTTTATCCCTTATTTATGAAAATGTTATAAGTGTTGTGATGACTCAAAACTGTGATTGTTGTAACACCACCTTGAATAAGCAGTTAAACTATTATAATCAACTAATAAATTTGATACACCTGGATATAGTGATTTCATGAGAATTCCTATAAAATAAAGAGTTATAAGTAAAGTAGAATACCATGATAAATATAGAATACATTACGTAGTGATGTTTAAGGTGTTGTGACATCTGAATGTTGTGATGTGTGGTTGTATCATGTAGGAATGATGTGATGTGGTGTAGTTGTGTTATATTTAGGTAATGTGCAGTTGTGATGTGGGGTGCTTTTGATGGTAATGTGGTGTTGAAAGTGGTTATGGTTGTGAAATGGTGGAAATGAGTTGCATTTGTTTCATTGGAATTTGGATTTTTTGGTTTCTTGTGTGGGGTTTCATTTTTTCTAGATTCCCAAGTAGTATAGAAATTATTTGGGTATAAGGATGGAAATGGTTAATGAATGAATTAATGGGGGATGTTTGGTTTAAAAATGGTAAATGTTTAATGTAATGTAATGGGATGGAAATAATTAAATAAATTAACTCTTTTAAATCTAATTTTATTATTAATGTATAATCATGAAAATTAATTAAGATGAGAAATAATATTAAACAAGAAATGCGAGTTGTGGAATGTGGCTTGTGTTTTTGTGGGGTCGTGTTATAAATTTAGTAGTGGAGGTGAAAGTGGAGATGTTGTGGGTTGGTTAGAGCTTTGGTTGTAAACCCAAATGTTGTTCTTGTGTGTGGATATATATATATATATATATATATATATATATTTATTTATTTATACACATCCCAACCACATTTAGCATAATGTTCTGAAACATCTATAGTTATACAGTTGTGTTTTTTCCAATTTCCAATGAATGGATATGGATGGATCGCTACCCATTATTACCTTCTCCCTATTCTAGTTGATGTTGACATTCACAAGCTATGATGGCCATAAGTTGAAATTGCACTGTCAATATTTGATGTGATGGGTTAGCCAATGTGTCTTAAAGACAGATGTTATGAGATAGCTTGTTCTTAGGGGTTAGGCATGGTAGGATGCATGGATGAGTTTCATTTACTTCTAGTTTATGAAACCATAATTCCTTGGATATGTATTTTTGTTTTGATGTGTTTAACAAGGTGTCCACAGGTGAGATGTGATGCGACTGTGCTGTAGGGTGGTGATGTGATGTGATGACCCAGGTGTTTGTGTTTTATATGTGATGTGAAAATGTTGTCGGTAGGTGGTATGTGATATGTTTATAGATGATATGGGTGAATGAGGGAATACAATGATGCGGTTTGAGTGGGGAAAACCATTTGTATAGTAATGTGGGATACCCTACATTTATATGCTCCATATTATTTTATTTTATTATATTCTTGATTTGGTGAGATTTCCATTGTGAGGTTGGGGTTTGGTTAGTAGGCTTATTATGTACTTTTGGTTTAACTATTTTATAATGGGATCATAAGTGTTTAATTATCACATGTGCACAAGAAGCATTGAGTTTCCTTCTAAGTATAATTTTATTCTCATAATAGGTATATAAAATTTTATTTTTAGGTTTCTAGGAGGTATTTTTAGATAAACATGGACATTACTAGCTCAGACCACTGTACTATTGTTGTGTCACTACCTTCAGCATTCTTTTTGGGTATTTATTTGTATAATATTATCAATATATATATATATTATTATACATGCATCATAGTATGGTATTGTTTTATTTTTTTATTATGTTATGGAGTTTATTGATCATTGATATCCTATCCCCCAGTCTTATATAATTATAGAGTTTAATTCCAACTATTTTGATATTTTTATACATTTGGTGAGGGTTTTAATCCTAGGTCCTATCGGGGGTAGTACTCAAGGGGTATTATATATTTATCTTCATTTCCATATCAAGAGGGTTACCTGTTGAGGGAAGGGTATGTGACAAAGTCTTATCTGAGTAAATGGTTGAAAGATAGGATGTATTTTTCAGTCAGTCATGGTGAGGATTTCATTTTTTAGTTTGGAAACATTTCTAGTGGACCTTGGTGTATGACATAGGATATGGATACCAACTAGGAACAAGGGATTTTGGTGCCCTAATTATCCAATACATGGGATCTAAGCATATTAAATGACCATGTGAGGTGGACCTATTTGTACAGTAGAGACCTTGGAGAGATAGATTAATTATGATTGACACGATTTCTTATTTTTATTGGGTGGTTTTTGGAAAGGTAAAATGAATTAAATTATTCTTAATAAAATTCCAAACTATAAGGATTATGAAATCCTTATTTTTCCATGTTACCTATGGATCTTGGATGTCATCCATGTGTGATTTAGGGAGTAGAGGTTTAGTGCTCTAATCAAATTGATTTTGACAAGGTTGATCTTATAAAGAAGGATGACTCTTAGTAGAGGTAATATCAAGAACTTCAGTAGAATTATTTTGGTATGTAAGAGTGTATTGTTTTTGATGTGGATGAAGAGGGATGGATGGGAAATCTCAAGATCATATTCAGTTTGATCTAGGTTCTAATGGGGTATAAGGTCCCAATGGTAGTTAATTTAATGTGATAAGCTACATGTAAGTTGTGGAAACAATTTTAGAGTGAGTGGGTTTTGGCATATGTGTCATGGGATGAATTTTAGAAATAATTTTGAGCATACATCTATTCATAAACAATGAAAATAGTGAAGATCCATGATTTTATCTCTCTTCATAATGGGAGTATGACTTTGTGAGAGATGAGGATCATGTTCAAGGGACTGTAGCATTTTTCATCATATCTATTCTTGATAAGGATCCCGATACAAGACTTCTTGAGATGGAACTTTTTCATTATTTCTAGTGTATAGATACTCCTTTTATGTGGATAATGTACTAAGAAGTTATGAAGAAGTTGGAGGAGATCAAGAAGATTCCCTCATGAGGATGTTTTTCATCAGAGGGTAGACAAACAGGTTCTTTGAGAGCATAATTGTTAGTGGTAGGTATTTTGAAGCAGAGCCTTTAAGGTTTCAACTAGTGGGGAGTCAACCTGAACAATTTTCCTTCTAGCATTCTGGGGTAAGTGGTTTCTATTATTTTCTTGGGGACATAATGGAACTTTATTTTTGGGGTTTTGGGAAATTTATATAACCAGTTCTCAGTGTTCCTTAAATAATAGTTAGAAGTGGTTGCCATCTTCTATTCCAACCATAGAAGTGATTTGCATCAAAGTTATTTTACACACATGGGTAAGAAGATTATACTATTCTGAGTGCGGTGGAGGAGGTAGAAGATGATATCTGGATATTACTTTCAATCAGGTACCTTGACATACACATGATTTTAGAGGTGTCCATTAGTTGAGAGGTAGAAGAGTTTAACATGGTCAATTTTATACAGTAGAGGTGGTAGTACCATAGGGGCCATAGATCATAGAAGGTAGACTCGGTTAATTTTGTACACATGATTATGTCTTATTTGATTTCAAAGCATTTCACTTATTTATTTCACCCACTCTTGTCCACATTTTGGGACTAAAAATAAAGAGTATTCTCATTCCCCGGTGTTGACTATAACTATTAGGTGCTAGACTAGCTTGTTTGATGTGTTCATGGTGTATAGACTAATTATTGATTCATATTTGTCCTTCAGTGATGTTTTCTTACTTTATATGTTGTCATACAATTTCATCTTTAGAATAAACTGGTTGTATTCTATGCATGTTGTTATCTACAACATTATGGAGGAGAGTTATGTTCTTGGATGAGGCCGATCAGTGTGTGTTTTTCATTAATGAATAAAGTATTCCACTGGGAAGTTGATGTGTGTGGACCCTTCTTTTTTTTGGCTGAGTTGTCTCTTTAATCAATAGATGCGAATATGGATAAGGTTTTTTTGAGAGATTAGGGATGCTTTTCTCTAGAATGTTGTGATGATACCCACTCAATTTAATGATTAGTTTGACATAGAATTTTAATCCAATGATTCTATAATTTTTTTTGATCGCTATCGCATAGAACCTTTGAAGTTGTAGGGATTGGGGATTCAGATAGATGATCTAATGTAAAAAGGATTCATCCAGACCAGTGTGTCATTGTTGAATACCCCAATATTGTTCACTAAAAAGGAAAATGGTTGTCTGAGGTTGTTTAAAGATTATTTAAGTTATAATGAAGTAATGATCAAGAATAATTACCCTATTCTTCTGATAAATTATTTTCCTAGAAAAACTAATATTGTTGAGTTCGTTTTTTAATATTGATCTTTTATTGGTGTATCATGAGTTGATAGTGAAGAAGGTTGATATATCAAAGACTATCTTCAATTTTATGTATTGGAACTTTGATTTTTTAATCATGTCATTTAAGTTCCTGAATGAACTATATGTATTCATGGGGATCATGAACTCTATGTTCCACAGATTATTTTACTAGTTCATAGTCATGATCATCGATGATATATTGATATACACGAAGTGATAGGAGTAGAATACTAATCATGTAATATATGTTTTATTGTTTATTTGAAGCCACCAGATCTATAAAAAGTTATCCATGTGTATGTTCAAGACATGAGAGGTGTATTTACTTGGGTATGTGGTGTCTTATAAGGGTATGAAGTGAACTAGAAAAGTTCAAGGATTTTATTTCTTGGTAGGAACCAAATATTGTTGTAGAAGTTCATAGTTTCTTCTATGTCGATGGATATTATCATAGGTTCATATATTATTTATCAAGTATTATGGTCCAATTGAATACTTCAAACAAGATATACTAGGATTTTATCTGGAATAATCAGTAAAAGGTAGTATTTTTCTACCAGTAGGGGATGTTTACTAGTGTTCTAATGCTCTAGTTCTCATTAGAGGGGGTGACTTTTGAGGTGTTCTATAATTATTTCTTTTTGGTACTGGGATTAATCTTAATGTAGTAGAGAGTAGTGATGTATAATGGGTTTAGTAAGTTTCATGCCCACTATAATAATTATGACACCCATGATCCGAATTAAGAGTTTGTAATTGTCTTCACTAAAGTTGTGGAAGCATTTCCACATTTTGGGAGTACTTTGTTGTCTTTATCGATCAGAAGAGCTTGAGTTTTATCTTTTCTCAGAATGATCTAAATATGAAATAATTGATATAGATCCATTTTCATTAGAATTATTTTTTTTCAAATATTATATACCATATGAAAGTGTTATGTTGTGTACGATGATCTATGCAAGAAGTCTCAAAAAATATTTTTTGGGAGTCTGGAGATTCTTGGAATGAGATGGAGGAGTTTTATGTACTGGACTTTGTATAAGTGTGGTTTATGTTAGAGGTTTATTTCTTCTAATGATGGTTCAATATTATTTGATGTATTCTATAGAAGTGTATCACTGGGGATATATTGAGGTAGATGTGATTCATGATCGTGTTGTCTATGGTGATGCTTTGGAGAGATGGTTAAAGTATGTTCTGAATGAGGTGTTGTTTCAGGGGAGGATATTTGGTCTTTTAGTGATGCGTGAGGGTGTCCTTCGTGTGTTTTTTGTATTAAATTTTATGGAACACCCAAGACTTTCCAAGATGTAATGTGTCTTCGTGATATATTTTTGGTGTCCTATGATGAAATGGGAAGTGGTAGAGTTTTTAGCTCAAGGTTTTCTTTTTTCCATTAGGTAAAGGTTGAGAATCATGTTCCTTGTAGGTTTTTCACCCTCTAGACATCCCTGAGTAAAAATGGTATAACATATTGATGAATTTCATCATAAGTTTACCCTGTGTCTAGGGAGTTTGTGGTGATATTTGGGTATTTATGGATCAATTAATGTAGTTAACCCAATTCTTAGATATAAAGAAGTCAGGAGTTGTGGTTGTTTTTTAAATGAGGTATGTGGATGAGGTTATTAATAATCATGGGGTTATAAATTTAGTTCTCTCAGTTTGGAGTTCATGATTTACATTTTTTGTTTTGTTTGGGTTGCAACATGCTCTTGGCTCTTAGTTACAGCTTGGAATCACCTTCCAACCTCCTATGGCTGTAGATACTGAGTGTAATATCCAACCACTAGAGTATATATTGCGGGTGTGCATATTATAATTCATCGTATATTGGAAACAAATTCCCCTAAGTGGAGTTTTATTATAATAAAATCTTTCCCTCATCCATTTACATGGTCATTTTTGAATATTTGTACGTGTAGCTATGTAGTTCTCTATTTTTTGGGACAAGGTGGGGGAGTCAATAGTTATTGGTCCCAATGTGGTGCAGGGTACAATATTTAAGGTTTATATTGTTCATGAGAGGATGAAAGTAGTGCATGTCCGGAAGAATTCGTATGATAATAATAGGAGAAGGACCTTTGAGGTTGAGGACGGAGACAAAAGTTTTATGAAGGATTCACCTTGATGTTGCAAGTGGATGTTTGGTATGGGTATTTAGATCCCATCATAGTTTGTTGTGACTTTTGAGGTTTTGAGATGCATTGATGAGGTGGATTATCGGTTGGAATTTCTTCCAAAAATGTATTGGATAAACAACATATTCCATATTTCTCAGCTATATCGATATATGCACACTGAATTCCATGTCATTTACTTGGGATATTTGGATAATGAGGATGATGGAATTTTTGTGGAGAGGCTAGAGGAGATCATTGATTATTAGAATAAGGTTATATTAGGAGGGAAATTTTCATGGTATTTTGTGTTGTGGATTCATAGTAGCTTGTAGGAGAGTACATGGGAGTGTGAGGTGCAGATACAAGCTCAGTGCCCTAATTTTGTTCGATATTGTCATGTTTATCTTTTTTTAAGGGTAATGATGTAAATTTTGAGATATTAATAGTTTATGGGATGAGTCATTTTGATTTGACATTTCAATCGAGTTGTTTTATGATATGTGTTTTCTCTTGATGTGGTGATGTGCGATAAATATTTTGAAATATGAAAAAAGGGAAAACTAAATCCAAATCAAGATTTTTTATGTGTTGTTGTAATTGAAACTGTATGGGTGAATCACTTCCTCCTAAATCAGATAGTATCTTAATAAAGAAGATGGAATTCTTTGATTTACGTGTTTAGTTGGAACAATGTCCTGTGTTGGTTGTTAATGTTGTCATATTGGAATGTGTGGAGGTTGATGTGGTTGTGTGGATTGAAGTGTATTATATACGATTCCATATGTTTAGTGTTGTACCCAATGAGATGTTTTATTTGGTTGAGTAATGATGTGGTTACACAAGATGGTTCATGGATGTTTTAGTTACCTTATTAGTTGGTATTTTTTCTAAGATATAATGTAATGTCAAGAGGTATCTTGTGCAGTGGTTGTTCAAAAAAAAATTCTCTTGTGTTGGCTTTTTATTATCAAGGGAGATACTATTTTAAGAGGCATCTAACACAACTGGTTAGACCTTATGGTCTTTTAATTTTTAAAAATTATTTTGACAGGTGTATCTGGGGGGTCTCAAGGTGTTTGGAGGTGTTCTAGTGGAGAAGGGAGAATCTACATCATATTTTGGTAAGATTGTGGCATAGTTACTAGGCTTATGGCACAACCATTTTCTATTTACTAGGGTTATGTTGCATAGTGTAATGGGCTATGCCATGCCCCCTTCCATTTTTATAGGATCTACCACAAAATGGTATTTGTGTTTCTCAGAGGGATCCTTGACTAGCTAGTCTATGAGGTTGTCCTCCAGACTACACCATGGCCTTCATTATTTTCAAAAATTCATCATTGTGGTCCTATGGGTAGTGATGTGGTCTTATTTTGTACATAACATATATAATTTCTAATACCAAGTCAAACATATTCACTTCTATTTTTTCCTCATTTTTTCTGAGTGACCCAGGTGTTTCCAAATGATTAATTTTATCCCCATTAATATTCATACCATCCTTGGTCCAATAGGAAGGATATGTGGTGGTTTTTGTGTGTCCCTCCCTCCTTCTCATCAGTTTTTACTATGATTCCTTTCCTAAGAGTGGTGATACCATTGTAAATATCTAGTTTGGATAGTGTTCGATATGCCGTGTTTTGTGTTTATGTATTCTAGATTGGTATAGGTGCACTACCTTCTTTTATTGTTTATTGATGGATTAGTTATTAATCTAATGTTGTGATGTGGATCAGAAATATTCATTTGGTGTATAGGATCCATTGTTTCTCACTTTTTTATCATGAAGGATGGGTTTAATTTTATTATATATTTGTAAAATATCTTTATATGTTCTAATTAGGAAAAATTACTTGGATTAATTAAATTGATGGGAAAAGTGGTTTTATTCATACGTGTTTACAACTTTTTGTTATTGTGATATTGATAAATTATTCATTCTTATTGTGCCACTAAAAGAAATGTATACCAGTAGACCTTATTTGTACTGAATTTATATATGTTATGAAGCCTCTATTGTTTCGTTTTTGTGACAACAATTTAAATAAAAAGGATAACAACTTATACTCATATAATAAATTCTCTGCACCTATAATTATGGATAGCATGAGAATTCCCCAAAACTAAATAAGTAGAAGTAATGTATATCTTTTTGATACATATGGATGAATATTATATTGTGTTGTGAAAGATATTGTGGAATTTTAGTGTTGTGATTTGTTTTTGTATATTTCATGGAAAATGTGTTGTGGTGTGGTCATGTCATGGGGTGGTAATGTGTAATTGTGATTTTTGGTGATTGTGATGGGAATATTATGTTGAAAGTGGCTATGGCTATAAATTGGTGGTGATATGTGGGATTTTTATCTTGGCATATTAGGATATTTGGTTTCTTGTGTGGTGATTCATTATCCCAGATTAGTGGGTAGTATCATAATTATTTGTTTAATAGGATGGAAATGGTTAATGAATGACCTAAATGGGGAGGTGTGGTTTAAAAAAAATTAAAATTTTAATGTGAAGTAATAGTTTGGAAATAATTAAATGAATTGGATATTTTAAATGAAACTGTGTTTGTATAGAAAATGGTTTATGATGATAAATAAAATGAAATAATAAATGTTAGTTCTAGTCTGTGGCTTGGGTTTTTATGGGGTGGTGTTATGAATTTAGTGGTGGAGAAAAAAGTTTAGATGTTGCGATTTGGTCCGTGATTTGTTTTTAAACCCATAGGTGGGGATTTTATGTGGATATACATATAAACTCCTTTTGATTTCTATAAGCACTTTACCCATGTTGAGAACCATGTTCCGACAACCATATATTTATACAAGGGTGTTTCCCAACATCCCAGTGATGAGGGTGGATAGGCGGATACTTGTCCTTTCCCACTCACTCATCTATGTGAAATTTACATTCTCAGTCCATTATTTCCATATTCTAAAAGTTAACTATCAATATATGATGTAATGTGTCACCCTAGATGTTTTCTGGTGAGATGTGATGAGATGTATTATGGCGGGGGGGGGGGGGGGTGCTACATTTTTGGAGCTAGGCATGGGGTTGATTCCCCTCATGTCCATGATATCCCAATACTCTAGATATGTCACTATGATGTGCTGTGTTGGCCAAGGTTTCTAAAAAAATGTAATATGAGCATGTTGTTTCGAGATGATGTGATATGACAACCCAAGTGTTTTCGAATGAGATATGATGTGACCATGTAGTGGGGTGGTGGAATGCAATAAGTAATAAAAGAGAGATATGAGATACAGAATGGATGATTTTGTGGTGTGAGAGTGTAAAATTAGCAGGAATGTGGTGTGGGGTTACATTTAACTATATGATTTATATTATTTTATTACATTGGATGCATTATTTGGTGAACATCCCATGGTTAGGTTAGAGTATGGTTAGTAGATCTGTTATGTTCTACTGGTTTTATTTTTTCCTCATTGGTTCATTAATATACTCTTTTCACATGTGCGTGAGAGACTTTGGTTTTTATACTTATTATAATATTATGCATACCCAATATATATTAAATATTTTTTAGGTTTCTAAGATGATTATGTGGACCGTGCAAGATAATACTAGCTCAGAACCTGAGATTATTGTTGTCTTACTACCTTATCCTATATCCTTGGGTATTTATTTGGAAACTTTTATATGTATATATTTTTATTTATACATGTGTTGGGGGATAGGTTTTGTATATATTTTTTTCTTTATGTCATTTAATTTATTGATCACTCATATCATATCTCCAAATCCTATATATATTATAGAGGTAAATTCCTCCCATAATGTGATTTTTATACCCTCGGTTTTGTTCACCAACTTAGGTCATACTAGAGGTTGGAATCATAGCTCATTATTAGCATTTCTTCATTACCAATTCAGAAGAGGTACCTTTGGAGGGAGGTGTTCGTGACACTAATCCCTCTCATTCTAATGACTCGTCTAAGAGAAATTCCAAGTCCTCACCATGAGTACTAATGTTCCTGAATATATTTTATTTTAAAAATTACATTTCCAAATCAATTTTTTCACATTAATATATAATTAAATTATTATTTTTTGTGTAATTAATTTTATTATTATATAGGAATAACTATTAACCATGTTTCCCATTTTCTATAAAGGAAAAAAATTCTGTTCATGTGTGAAAACTATGACCTTGATGAAGCCTCATGTTTCTTTTTCCTTGAATACCATACATGAATGGCCATAATGTAGAATTTAATAAATAATTATGACATTTAAAAAAAATTATCTTATCAAAATTATTTAACATAATATATATTTCTTCTATTCTATCTAAAATAAAATCATAGAGTTTTTATATGTGGAATACTACCTCTATGGGATGATTGATTTCAGTTTTTTTTTGTAATAAACACATTTTAGGGATGGTTATTGGAATAATTTTAATTGATAAATATTTTTTAAAATTATTAAATCTATGGTATGAAAAATGGAACAACCAGCTAACAAATTGATTAATAAATAGTTTTGGTAAATTCCACCGTTCAAAAGAGATATCTAAGAGATAAAAGTGGTTTCTTCATACTATGTAGTACCTATTTATGAGTTATATTCTATTTATAATTATTTAAAAATATGAAATATCATAATAATAAACAATAAATAAAACCATTATGATTTTTGTATAATGATATTAAAATTAAATCACTTTATAATTAAATATTAATTAGGCGTATTCTTATTTGGTTCAGTTTGACCACCTTCATGAACAAGGATATAAATTTATATCATGGATGACTATGGGAATTTAATTTTTATTGATATATTCAATAAATAAGAAAATAATTATTTTATTTTAGTTTTATAATTCCAAAATTAATATATACATCACTTATATTGATACCAATGTATATTTGTTAAACGTTTGTAGAACATATTAATCATTGATTTAGTCTTTAAAGATAATATCCCAAACTCCCACAGAATGAAATTATAAAAATATAAAAAATATACATAATAAATTCCAATATATTTTATCATCTATGGATCTTCAAATTTTGGAGATTAACAATGAACAAAACAGTTATTATTAAAGTAATTCAAATCGGTCGAGATTACTCATGCCTGATATTGAAAGTAGATAATATCTAACTACTAAAAATATAGATAAAAATTATAAAAGAAATTTATAAAAGTATATACATATAATTTTTTTATGATATGGGTATTTAAGATGGTAATTTTTTTATATGGGAGGTTAGACTATACTTTGATGAAGCGTGATTTATGGTAATGGTTTCTACTAACTCTATTTTCATTGATCGGGTTAGAAATTTAATTGTTGAAACTCTGTTATTAAAATATTTATTTATTATACTTAATGAATTCATGGTATTCTATTTTATCCTTATTTTTTTTAGTTATACAGTTCTTATTTATAAAATCGTTATCAAATTATTCCCACCACAATGATTATGGTACATATAAGGGTTCTTTTTCTCAAATTTATATTCTGTGAGACAAGTTAATGTTATACATAAGTTTTTATATTATATCTAAAACTTACATCTATATATATATTTTATATCATTATTCAATAATTATTAGTTGTATTTAATGTTCCATTTGAATGTATATCAATTAAGGGGTTTAGATTTGAAATTTTATAAATTCATGTGTGTTATTTGTACCTATTTGTAATTCCATGTGGCATGTTTGATATTTCATGCCATATTTTTTATATAGTGTATTCAATGAACTATTTACTTTTATTAATGTGAATTTATTTTAATTTTATTGTATTCCTCTCATGTTATTTCAAATCGTTTTTTTATATTAAGATAAGTGTGTTGCATCTCTAATTTTTTCTAATGAGATGTGATTCATATTCACCAATTCTTTCCTTTTGTGGTGTCTATATCGGTCATGTATTACCTTATAAATTCTCACACAATATTTTATTTTTGTGGATTTCAGGCACTTAAATCCATAACTTGTTTTTCCTTCCCAAATCATCCATAGTTATAAGTATACTATTTCTTGCAATTCCTTTCTATTGTGAATACTATATATATATATATATATATATATTTTGAATTATATTCACTTAGATTCCATAGAACACTTGGTTTTTGAAATTTTTGACATAACCATATATTACATAATCTATATGGTGTTATTTTTTATAATGATTATATAAAACCTATTCCATTCATTGATTAGGGAAATATTGGAAAACTATTTACTTGTCATTACAATAAATAAGTTTATTGATTATTAACGAATATTTATTATATACAGTATATACTGTAAATTACATAATATGACGAGTACATTATACTTAATATTTGATGGGTTGGTCCCTCAATATCCCCTAGATGCATCAATAGTACTAATGAGATAGACTAGTTTGGTTATTTTGTCATATGCCTACCCAGAACTAAATATTTCTTAAACATAGGGGCATGACTGTATGATCATGACATCTTGGATTAGGGAATGGAATTTTAAACAAAAAATTAGTCATTCCATCTATAAGGAACTATATTTTTTTTATCCATGGGTTTATTTATTGATAATTAAAACATGGATATGTTATGCTCATTGTTTTTTGGATTGTGGAATTATTTTGAATATCTATTCCAACTATATTATTTATTCTCATCTTATGCTCAGTTATGACATGTCATTTTTATCCATTGTATTTACCCTTAATATGATTTTGAGATCAACCCATATTACTTTTATCTTTCCCTTGGATATAAACAAATGTGTTACACATGGTATGTCTAATATAATATCTGGTGTAAATAATTTTGTCGAATATGTCAAAAAATTGTTACAAATTAAGTAGTTTTATATATTTTAAAAAAATTTCCATTAATTTAGATATTTATGGGCTTTGTTAGTTAAAAAATTTTACAAACTATATATTACTATAAACTTAAAAAAGTCCTTCAAATGATTGGAACTCATTATTTTTTAGTGATGTTGTAAATATTTATGCTTAAATTTTGTCACGTCAGTAAATTTCAAAGACAATATGTGTTGAAGGTGTGTATTCTCACCATGTTTTGGGAGTGCATGTATGTTGTCTCACAATTGGTGCCAAATAAGGGTTTAAATAACGTTAGATATTAATATTTCATCAGTATAAGATAATTTTAGATTTATAAATGTCATTAAGGGATGACATGTTAAAGTTTATAATGATTTAAAAGGTATGGATAAATCTATAGGTTAATTGAGTTAACATTGAATATTATATAGATTATGATAATATAAATATAGTAAAAACCATTGGGATAATTCTAAAGTATATTTCATTGTGTATGATAACATCTTATAGTTTTGGTAAATTAGAGATTGTTTTTTTCTCTAAGAAATTTCACCCTTGTCCATATACTAGAAGGTGGATATGGCTTTTTCACACATGTTTTATGAGTAATCAACCTAAATATGTATTTGAGTTTCTACTCAATAATAAGTCTAGTGTATGAGAAGTGGTTTGAATATTTCTCACCCAGATAGGCAGTATCTGGGGTTATGATTCTGTTTATAACATTATGTTTTCAAAGGATATGATATTTTGAAGTTAAAATTTTCATGTCATTAATCTTAAAATACTTTACTTTTGGAGTTCATCACTCATATTAGATTCTTTTTTTAATAGTAATTGTTGAATACCAAATTAATCATGTTAATAGTAAATTCCACGGACAATTTGGAGGTTTTACAAATGATAAAATTTAATAGTAAAGAAATGAAGTGAGAAAATAGTTGATTATTTCAAGCCAGCTATTAAGGATTATGATTAACAATATAATCCTAATTGAGTTCTCAAACAAACTAATAAAGATAAAAATGTACTATCATTGATGTTAATGTGATGAAGATAATGAAATAAATAATATTCCATTTCATATATATAAAAAATATGTAAAAATGAACTAAGTAAAATGTCCCAAAATCACTAAAATATGCTTCTTTTGTGGAAAATCAGATAATAAAGAAATAACTTTCAAAGGAAATATGAAGAAATCAGTTAATATGATGAGGTAAAATATAATCTTCTAATTAATAGAAAAGATATTATGGTCGAAATCGTTTTTATATCATATCTTGAGTTATGGACATATTTTACATACCTTTAATTAATTTATTGGTATGTGATAATTAAAACTTGGATAGATGAAATTTGTTAAATGGGGGGTGGAGAATATAACACACAAATATCTAAAATTAAATTTTTCCTTGAAAACATAAAGTGTTTAATATCTTATTTCATATATAAAATTGAACTAATATGAACCACAAAACATTATATAACCATTAAAATGTGGTCATGGAATTTTTAGGTAGAAATATATGTATCACACGTATGAAATATATTTACAAATAAAAATATATGTGATTATATATTTTAAAAAAATGATAAATTAAATTAGTGCAATGAAATAACTATTAATACTGATGTATACATTAAAATATAAACTTTTAAAAAAAATTTCCTATCAAAAAAATTACATTATATGTTTTTTTTCAAAGTGATTTTATAAAATTTTAGAATTTTAATTTTTTTAAAAAAATAAATATTTAGATTCATCTTTTTAATATTAGCTTGAGATATTTTTTTTTTGGGTTTTTATGAAATAAATTTTTTTAGTTAAATAGTGGAAACTATTTTTTTCCCAAAAAATTAAATTTTATGAATTTATAAGAAGGTACTAAAGTTTTTAAAACCATTGAATTGTTCAAATATGTATTTAACATGTAAAAATATACATTTAAAAAAATAATATGTTGAACTTAGAAAAGATATGTTTAACATTTTTTGAATTTAAGTTATATTTTAAATTAAATACTACTTTGGTCTTTTCTGTAAATCAATTATTTTTTTAAAATATGGTATTTGATTTATTCAAAACCTTAATATATTTTATTATTTTTGTAATAATGAAATTTTAATCTTGTAAAAAACATACTTTTTATAATTTTATCCTATACAAAAATTTTATGCATAAAAATACTCTTTTTTCTTAAAACGGGTTATTATGAGTTACAAGGGATAACATTAAAATTAATTTTTCTTAAATGTATAAATTTTATATGACATATTTTATTTCATATTTGGAATAATTAGTTTATAATTATTCACTAATCCCTATTTAATTTATTGGAATTAAAAGTGTTTTACATCATTAAAAAATATTTAAAATGGTAAAAATAAAAATATTAAAAGTGAAAATTATTATAGTAATGTACATTCTGAAAATTAAATAAATGTGTTCAAAAATTAATATTTATGTTTTTCTTAAACATATATCACCCTTATTCAATCTTCTTATTAATGGGACCCCTGACTACCTCTTAGACACACCTCTTGTTATACACCAAGATTGTATGAAAAATGTTTTTCAAAAAATTAGTATTTATTATAAATTTTGTTAGAGAAAAAACAATTTTTTATCTTTTATTACACAAAACAATGAGTATATATTTCATTTCATGTAATGCCTAGTTAAAATAAAATGTGGCATACTATTAAAATATTTTTTTTAAATGATATTTATCACATAACTGTTGGAATGGTGTGATTGAATAGTATTAAATAAATTATGAAAATATATGTTTCCTTCATGTAAAAATAATTATTTTCATAGGGATAAATTAACTATTAATGAAAATAGAATATACTTGAAAATTAAAGAAATATTTTTATGATAAAACTATTTTTATGAAAAAAATATGTTATACCATAATAAATTAAAAAAAAATTTGTATAATTATTTTAGTTAAATGTATATATTATATAAATAATAAAATGCTTAATATTCATCTTAGGTGTTTTTTATACAAGATATACAAATAAAACAAATTTTATGCTTAGAAACTACATTTTTCTAAACACTAGTTTTGTCTTCTTTCGTGAACTTAGTTTTAAAAGTATTTTTTAAAACATTTAAAAAATATATGATAAATTATCCTTTTTTTAAATCATAATTTAAAAATTATCTTAGCTTCAAATTTTTTTATTTTTCTAAAAATTTTATTTTTAGATAAATAGTGAAAAATACTAGTTTTTATTAAGAGTTGACATTTCCATTAAAGATTTTAAAGGAATAAACTTGTTTTAAGATATTTTTAAAAATATTTCCATTATATATATTAATCCAATTTATTCCAATATAATCAATTTTATATTGATTATTTAAATAATTTTTTTAAAACTTTTGAAAATTTTCTGTTTATAAACCATCTTTCTCGACACGTCTGTCGGATTAATATTAAATTAAATTTTGTTTCTTCTATGAATGGAATTTGGAAAATAGATTCGATATTTGGAATAGTTATATTTTATATTATACAACAAGATATAATAAATTTTTTACAATAATTAATAGTAAAACCAATAAAAAATATTTACTATAGTAATGAAAAAAATGGATTTACTATGGGGTAAACTAAATATTTAACAATTAAAATGACATTATAACTTTTCTAAAATATATTTTATCACCATATATGGAACTTTTATTTTCTAAATTATTATAATAATACATTTTGAACCTTGTGGCATGTGATATACATGGGTTCCCCTGTTTCCTTTAAATAATTACAAGGGTGCCACTCACCTCACTTATAAAAGGAAGCCCACTATTGTATTCTCATCACACTTAGAAAAATCATTGTTTAAGAAAATAAGTTCCAATATAACGTCCTTAATTGCACCCTCTCATACTATCATCCTTGTTCTGGTCATAAATCCTTTCTAGGAATACATCTGTTATAAACCTAAAGAGGTGGTCGGAGAAGAGGTAAAATTCATAACTTTGGGTTTTTGTTTTATTTATTATTCCATATCATTCAAATGTTATTAATTTATTTTTATATGATAAAAAACTATATCCCAAAAAATTATATGTTATTTTTTAATGGTTATTTCCAATATACATCTGCACATCCCTCAAATTGGAAAGGATAACCTTGATCTTGTGTACAGCGGACTACCACCTTACAAACAAATGTGACACATTTTCCTCCAACACCTCTCACGGTTAGGTATGATGATGGATGTAAAGTATATATATATAATATTAATTGAATAATTATACCTCCAGAATAATTATATCATATATAATGTTTTTTACTTTCCATTATGTAGGGGATAAGATATTGTCGCTCATGTGTACAGTAGACTATCGCCTCACGAAGCGATTTGATTTGATTTTCACAAAATCTGTACATGAAATAGAATAATGATAAAATTAGTGAATATAAGTGATATAAATGAAATAATTTTGATATTTATTACATATTTATCATTTTAGAAATATAATAAATAATTTTTTTCTTATCTTTTCACTCATTGAAAAATGATAACGTCGTTTTTGTGCATGTGGAATACCGCCTTCACAAAGAGATGTGACACTCTTTTCAACACCACACAACATTTAAGATATATATATGTTTATTTAAAGAATTAATATGGAATATATGATATTATTATAATTATGAAAATATAAAATACTACTTACATCATTTTCGTAATGATCATTGAAAAATGGAAATGTTACTGATATGTAGGTACTACAAACCATGTCCATGATCATAACATACTTCATTTATCTAACTCATATTTCATAATTTTTATTAATAGTATAATTTATTTAAAAATATAGTAATTATTTCAATATTATTATTCTAGATATGTTTGAATAATAACCATTTTCACCATATTCAACCTACGAACATCATTTTGGACACATAAGACGAATATGGTCCAGACATCTGACATAAACATAATTGATAATGTAATCACATATAAAAATATATTAAGTGAAATAAAATGAATAACAAACTAAAAATGTTTTTCTTTATGTTAAAAATATTACATATTTTTATATTTATGAAATATATAGAAGGTACGCAACGAGTCGGTCTCAAGGTAGGGTATTTCTATCTTAACTTTTAATTCTATGAGACACATATCATATTCACCACCTATTTGTTTTATATGGTGTATATAATTTCCATGATGTTATTTTACTATTTTTATTTGAAAAAATATTTTTATTTACATATACATTTGAGGAACAATCTTTTATGTGGGTCACATGTCAAAAGATTCCAAAGTATTATTGTCTCAATTTTTTGTTTATTATGAAATAAGTTTTGTTATGCACCTATTCTCTTTTATGAGGTTTATATATAGCTCCTTTGAAAAGGTATATCATGAATACACTTACATTAATTCTTATTGATCCCAAATTTTATGTTAATATTTAATGGTACTTATGATTCCAAGGTCACCAATGTGGTAAAGTTTTAATGTTACAATCACATCAATTATAGATATTACACATGATTATGATTTCAATAGAGAAATATTATGATCTATATCTAAAAAACTCATTTAATTTCTTATATTATAGTTATTTATATAGAATATGTGTTTTCCCTTAATTTCTGTATCATTATGTACTCAAGACCTCAAAATTATTATTTAAAAAAAATAATATTTATCTATCTCGTTGGTCAACTACCCATTTTTCATACAAAACCTGTGTTTATTAAAAAAAATTCATTTTTTTAAACTTTTAAAATGCTTTATTAAATTCATTTTTTTCATGTTTTAATTTTTACAATTTTTTTAATTCAACCGTTAACTTGTTTTCGAAATAGTTATTATTTGGCTTTTATCAAATATGTAAAAAGACTCTTTGTTTTCAATATAAAATGCAGGAAAAATACTTCTTAATTTAATGATATTTCATTGATTTCAATATTCCCTTACATGGTTGAAAATTTATTTTCAATGAAAATATTTTCCTTAATATATAGTAATTTTTTATATTTTAAATAAATTATTTCAAAATGAAAATTATTCTAAAAATATTTTTTGTTTTAATTTTCTTCAATGTTTACAGCTATTTTCCCTAATAAATTTTTTAATATTTTTTGAAACATCATTTATATGTTTTAGAGGATATTTTCATGGAAAATTAGTTTCATTTTTTTTGAATTTTTATCTTCAAAAATAGATTTTCAAAGATAATTATTTTTCCTAAGAAATGATCAAAGTGGTCTTTCAAAATAATTTTATATATAAGATGACATCATTTTAAACTTATTATACATTAATATAGATATGATCCAAGGATATCATTCTTATTCTTTCTCTAAATGGTTTATTTTTATGATAAAAATATATTTAAGAAACCTATTTATTTTCCATGGGTTCTTCCATGACAAAATTCTTATGAGTCTCACTTATTTTTTTTCCTTTGGTTAAAATAAGATTAAATGATGAAATGGAGAAATTATTATGAAACCTGTTTAATTTCCACATGTTATACTATGATGAATTGTTTATGAAACCCATTTCATTAATTGGATTCTGATATGATGAATGTTTTATGATACGTTGGCATACATATGTATGATTTTAATTATATGATGGTGGTTATGTTATAACCAAATACAGTGATTACTTTATAACCAAGATGGGTGTTACCTATATCTCCCTCAAATTAATTAGGTAATGATTTATATCTCATTATATATACATGACTGGAATGTGGAGTGAACCTGATTCAATAACGGAATTTTTCTGGTATGATGGGATTGGGATTAAACCTTGACTACTATGATGGTTTTTAGTGTGAACCCATTCCACTTTATTATCCTTGTAAGTAAGCCTTGAATACTATAGAAATAACTTTTCATGCTTATTTGTATTCCACAATTCCATTTCATATACCAATGTTATGCTCTCGTATCTCATGTTATTTGATTTCCTTATGGTTCTTGTCTTCTGAACATCTAATATTTATTCCAGGTCTCAATATTATGATCATTAATATACAAGCTATTGTTTTAAAATATTATACTCCATAATTATAACCTTTAGTTTTTTTTATAATTACATATCTCTCATTTTTACACTTACTAAGAATATAAGGTCCCCATTTCTTATGTTTCCTTTCCCTAGGTTATGAATAACGGTTTTAAGTAGGGTATGTTTTTGAATTGTACTAAAGGGAAAGATATTTTTGGGATACATTGAATATCATTCACTAAATTAAAATATTATTCACTTAGTCTCTAGATACATTAAATTATTATTGTCCACAAGCATGTGTTCATATAATGTAATGAATATTTATATAAAAAGAAGTAAAATATATATTTGAAAATCTAGGGTGTATTAAATATAAAAATTATTTTTATTCTTGATAATATTCCTTTATTCTACCCCCAATAATACTCTTTCACCCACATTATCTTCTGTCCACAAGAGAGTATCATAATACCACCCTTTATAAGGAATCCTTTAAAGGAAATTTTATGTCCTCAGTATGAGTACTTGTTTTCAGTAATTCATTTTTTATCTATATTAACCTTCCATGTATATTTTTTCATTATTATATATTTAAATTAGTATTTTTTTATAAAAATTAGTATTTTTTCTCAGTAATAAGTATTAACCTCATTTCCCCTTTTCAATTAAAGAAAACAGAAATGACATTTGTGTAACTGTGTGAACTACCACCTCCATGAAGTGACATGTTTCATTAAGATTATCTTCTTCAAAAATATCATCAAAATATTGAATTTAATAATTAATTTTGATATTTATAACATATTTTATATTATAATATGATAATAAATATTATAAATTCTCCTAATTCTATGGAAAATGAAATCATCATCCAATACTACGTGCACACTATGACTTCAATGGAAATATTCATTTTTAATTTATTTTAATTTCAAAAATTAATTTTATCGACATTAAATTTACTGGTTTTAATTAATAAATATGATTTTTATGAATTAATTATGGTTATGTTAAGAAAAATTGGACACCCTATTAACAATACGAGTAATAAACATCCATGAAAAACTCTACTATCCAGAAGAGTTCCCTAACAAGAAAAAATGATGTCTTCATAGTATGTAATACATTTATATATGTTATATTTTTCTTTTAATAATATTAAATTTTGATACATAACACTTATAAACACTAAATTAGGTCAATATTATTTTTGTTTAATGATATTACAAAAAAATCAAATTATATTCATCCGTTAATTATAACATGTTCTTATTTGGCTTTATTTACCCACCTACAAGAACGATTATAAATATTTGTGAAATTTAATACTATGGGAATTTATTTTATGTTTTAATATTAAATTAATAAGTAAATTATGATTTTTTAATTAATCCATTCATTTACTATAACCTCTTTAGTTAAGATATCATTGTCCTTTTATTAAAAATATATTAAACATTATCATCGTCAATTTCATTTCTAAAGATCATAATTTAAACACAAAAATAATGAAATTTCAAAATTATAAATAATTATAAAGCATCATTTTAAGTAAATTATTTTATATAGGAATGATTAAATTTTATATAAGAATGACGAGAAACACCACCATTACGCAACTGTTTCAAAAAAATCAAGATTACTCACATCCGATATCAAAAATAGATAATAACTAAATAATATAAATGTCATGAAAATTATAAACTATGTTTATAAAAGGGTGTAAATATATGAAAGTATATAAATATAAAAAAGGTCCTAAAATGATTGATGAAATTAGTTATTTTTTATATAAAAGGTTAGAGTGTATTTAAACTAAGAAGGAATTAATGTAAGGGTTTTTTGTAACCCACTTTTCCTCAATTAAGTAACAAAATTACTAATGGAAACTCTATTATTACAAGAATAGTTTATTTTACCTAATTTATAATTTGAATTTTATTTCCTTATTCTTTTCTAGGGTTATAAAATTCTTCCTTATAACCTAATTATCTATTGATTCCTACCTATAAGACTCCATTACTTGTAAGGACTATTTGTCTCAAATATAAATTAAATTGGACAATTTTATGTTATATATCTTGTATTATATTTTATAGTTTACATAATAACCATTTAATATTTTATATCATTATTCTTTTATTTTATTCATTATTTAATTTTCACTATAAACTATATCCATCAATGGTTTTATATTCAGATGTTTCTAAATACAAAAGTATTATTCGTTTCTTTTTTCAATTCATTGAGAATCATTTTAAATTTAAAATAATATTTATTATATATGGTGCATTAAATTACCAAATTAATTTAATTAAAATGATTAAATTTAAATTTCATCATGTTTCTCTGATGTTATTTTTATTCTTATGTTTCTATTATGGTAAAGGTAATTGTAACTCAATTTCTCTTTATTGAGATATTATTTATATTCACCACATATTTCATTTTATATGTTTATATATTGTTATCGTATTACCTTCTTAATCCTCACATGGAATTTTATTTTTGGGGATTAAACCCATGGAAATTCATCACTACCTTTTTATTTCCAAATCATATTATGTAACAGGCATAATATTTCTTTGAATTTAATTATTTTTAGAAAAAAATATATTTATTTCCTTTAATTTAATGGTTTGAAGTTATATTTCATACATAAATTTACTAGTAGAATTATTGACGTAAAAATATACTAAATTATCTATATAGGCTTAGTTTGAGGGATTCATACATTGAAAACTATTCCATTTATTGAATATAGAATAATGGAAAATTATTATACTGGCTATTCCAATATAGATTTTATTTTATTATTAGGGAATATTTTTTATGTATTATATAGCTCATTAATTTAACCATATGATGAACGAATTGGAGTTAATTAATGATGTTTTTGGCCCACAATAGACCCTTTATGAATATATAAGTCACATTAGAGAAACTATCTTTTTCTTTTTCCTGTATGTCATCCCATAAAAAAATATTTACTAAACATAGTGCCTTGAATGTATGATCATGATATATAAGATCATGATTTATTTACATAGGGAATAGAATAATCCATCCAACATTATTAAATTCATCACTAAGGAACTATATGTTGTCATCTATGAATTTATTTATTCAAATGTCAAACATGAATATTTCATCCCAAGGTTTCTTTTGATTATGGAATTATTTTTATGAACTATTATTGCCATAATATTTATGCTCATATTATACATAGTTATGATCTTTGATTGTAATCACTTATTTTACCCTTAATTATAATTTGAGAGGACCCATTATTATATTTATATTTTCCTAGGTTATGAATAAACGTATTACACATGATATGTATTATATAATATATTGTGTGAAGAATATTGTGGGAGTTATTGAATACATATAATGGATTAAGAAGTTTCTTATAATGTAGAGGAAAATTATCAATTTATGAGATATATATATATATATATATATTCATTTTTAGATAATTTTTTTCAGACTATCTAATACTATAAACCTAAAATGTCATTTGAATGTTTTTTACTCATAATTTTTGGAGATATTTTAATTATTGATTGTTAAAATTCGGTTTCTTTGGCTCATTTCAAATATTATATATAAAGAATATATTTATTATTATTGGATCTCGGAGTGCGAGTTCAGGTCTATTATAGGCATCATTAAAATAATTCATTAACCCTCTATAAAACATCTACCCCAAATTATGCCTCACAGTGAGATGCAAAAAACATATATATTTTTAGAAACATAATTAGATGTTTTTTAATGTATCATCACTGAATTAAAATATAAGGAATATGGTCATTCCCTACCCTGGTGAATGGAGTGTCACCATATCATCCTATAAAGTAGTGGTGAGTGAGTTATCAACAACCATAAATCATACTAGAGGTCAGTAGGTCATCACAAACCATGAATCAAAGTATCGGTTGATAGATTATCCCTTGCCAAAAATCATTTAAAAGTAGACAGGTGATCAATAACCATAAAATCACTTTAGCTACTCACATATCAGATTCATCCAAATTATACCCACTTCAACTACAATGGTACTAAATCCCATTTTAACCTACACCTACACATAACCAGATCAAAATTTTCTATCCTTGGAAAGGAAAATAATAACCCATACCAACTAACCATATGGGGATCAAACAATAACAACTAATAATTACTCAAAACCATAATTTTATGGTAATCCCACTACTATAATATATCCCAAAGACTTCAATTTTCATAGACTAAATCCCTTACTCTTATCGTAAATCCAAAAAAATAATATTCATGATGAAAAACTATATGAGTGACTAATATAAGAATAATAAACACTTTAAAAAAGGTGCATAACCGTCAATCACTATGATATCAATGAGTAATACTCAGAGGATCCATTACATTTCAATCATTCCTTACACATCTCTCAAGGATCATAAAATCCCAATCCTATTCCATTTCCATTTTATTTTACCCACTCTCCATGACTTGTATATTATACAACACGTGAAACATATATAAAATAAATTGAAATATTTGGAACAACAACCACTTAATTCTAAGAGACTCCACATTGAAATATTTAAGGTGATTAATCCTTAATTTAATGGAATCAATAAAATATTTTATTAAAATTTAGGTATATAGAGTAAAGAACAAAGAGACAATATGAGGAATCAAGTATTAGAGGATGTCATGGATTAAATTTACTTTATGTTGATCAATAAAGTTAATCATAAATAATTTTTATAAAAATTGAGTGTTAATTATAAAAATGAATGGATGAAGATAAGGGAGATCGAGATATTACTTCTATGGGGAATGGGAGGTGGATGACGATGGTATTCAGTGATTAAAAGAAGCTATAATGAAAAAATATCCACTCTTAAAAGGGTTTTATGGATCCCACTTCATCCTCATAGGTTTTCACTATAGTTTTGGAAGGCCATCAGGTACCTGTATTTACTACTAAACTTACAGTGGTGGTTGGGTTACCCACTACTACCACTAATATATCTCTAGTTGATTTTTACCAAGGATATTATGGTCAATTTTTTATTATAATAGATTTTTACAACACTTGTCTTCACCAAATTTAGTTCTTAGCCTCAGATAAAAACTATAATAGACATGCAATAATGAAAAACACATAACATATCATATATAAAATTAAATATATTTTAAACCATATGTGTAGTTTATTAAAAAAGATACACCACACTACTTCTTCTATATATGATTCATCACTGATCCTCTTCAATAAAAAACATTGGAAAATGATATCTAATATCAACATGCCACTCACATTGTTCATCTTAGATATTCTTGTACCCACATTATATGTGAAGCATGTGTACATTCATTGTATATATTATCTTCTAATATTCATTAACTCTGCATACATGTCAATCCTTGAAGGTTTTATTCACCTCCCACCCAATATCATTAATACAGATCATTTGACAGGGGTTTGTCCCCTATCATTAATGATATTAAAGAGGAAATAAAGTATTCATTGTATTTTATCATTGGGGAATTACTAGTTAATAACATTGTTGTATCAACATGATACCTTTAGCTACCATAACATGGGTGAGTATCACTGGGCCTTAAACACTCCTCCTCACATTCCAAATGCTTCTAAATAGCAGTGAGAGTGAAAATATGTGATAGTGGGGAGACTATAACTTCTGGTGCTGATACAATAATGATCTATATAAATATAAAGTTGAAAAAAAGACCATAAGAAATTGGACTTGTATCCCGACTATAGAAGAAGCACAACAATAACAGTAGAAACAATAATAATACTCAAAATAAACCATTTATAAAATGAAACATGTCATGATATCATATATAGATATTCATGAATAAATTCTTTGTTATACAAAAGAATAAGTAGAAGGGTCACCAATGGCTGACCTAAGTACATATATATGTATAAGAATGCTGATATATAAATGATAAAAAAGAAACCTCTAGTCGAGGAAAGAACCAATGGTCACTTATCGTGTTTCTATTGCTAACTCAAATACTATGATCTGATTCTTGAGCTCAAAACATTTCCTGAATGAAAATCAATAAAGTCTACACACATCCCAAAGGGCCCATGCAGGGTGTGAGAAATAATTATAGTAGGATACCCCCAATGAGTGCATATCCAACATTTGTGATAATGTGACTGTGTAATAAAAATAAATAGATAAATAACTAAATATAATATACCCTAATTACCTTGTGCTCAATTTCCACAATGAAGCAATCACCTACTTTGTCCAATGCCAATATAAATGTAGTAGAGAGGATACTTAGAATACACCTTAATGAATCCACTGATATAAACCAGTCTAGTTGAACTATTAGGTTTCATCTATAATGAAATCATGGATACATCATCCCAACTGACACCTCTTGTCAAAAAATATCTTATATCTTGAAGGCACACCACAAACAATATAATACTGGCCCCTCAACACTTAGATCAAAAAGAATTCTCATCGGCCCTTGGACCGACATTCAAGGAACAATAATTTTTTTCTATGAAAATAATAACATCATCATTTAAATAGCAGATGTCCTAAGGAACAATGATGTCCTTCCACCCAAATACTCATTACCTAATATCCTCAATTATGACAATCCTCATCCCCCAAATGATAGTCTCATCACTGGTAATCAATGCCTCCTCACAATCCCTATTGATTTATATGACATTAACCTCCAATCATTTCCATAAGCCTTATATAATATAGGCCTATACTAGGATGAGTTATTAAAACCACCACATCATCTGAGTCATAATTTGTGAACATGACCCCAAACAGTGCATTGGACAACACAGGATAGCGACAATCACCAAAAAATATCTAAGCGACATCAAATGGAACCTCATGCCTCCGTGACCATGTCACTCAAATCTGATGGTCAAAACCATCCAAAGTAACATCTCCCATTACCGTAAATTGATAAACTCACCACCTCATTTGATGATTGATTCACCCAACCTATTATAAACATCACCTCAATATATAAACCTCAAGCCACAACCAGCATCACAATCATATCACTTTAGTCCAGATGGACAACACCATCTCAGTCCCCTAGCCAAGGCCTCCACGTTCCATTGGAACTCATTAATTTAATATAATCAAATTAAAAAATTTTATTTAACTTATAAAATCACACTGGAATAATGTTTCCAAGTTCCATTGCCACTCACATTACTCTAAAGATTCATAGACTTGAGGAGCATTCCCATTGGCACCTCTAATGGGTCTAATTAATTATTCAAAGATAAATATCTAATTTAAAGGGTCTCACTCAGACTACCCAAATATGTGCTTGAAGACACACCCCAATACACTTTCTGAACTATAAATAAATTTGAACAACGCCTACCTTATATCCATAGATTATAGCATGTTGAATCATAGCCACTAACTCGATCTGATTTAGAAGAAATAATCATTTCATATGAACACCGTAAAAATAGGGTAAATTATATTGAATGTATTTAGAACTCCGATAAAAGGAAAAAATATATAAGAGTACTTAAGGACTTACTGATATGCATCCAACACTGCATAATGATTAAGAAACTACACTCATATTAGGGAGTTGGCTCAAAGCCTATACAGAAAGAAAAAATGGGAGCTCTCCACCACTATACACAATCAAGGTATAATGGAGAAGAAGGAAAAGAAATAGGGTAATATAGAAAATGTAATTTTCCTACTCTTAATGTGTTTCATGGTTATCTTGCACATTTTTCCAAACCATGCGGCAGCCATGAAAAACCCACTACCCAATGATCTAGGATCGTATGGATCATGCTTACGGGTTTCCAAACCATTGGTCAACCATGTATGATCCCTTTATAATAATTTTGATATATGGATGAAAAACCATTCACAAACTACTATATAGTTTGTAAAAGAATTAAATTCTTACCTGGAGGGCTACATGGTTTGTCCTGGGATTCCACATGGTTAGTCTATATCGTGTGCCACAGTCAGCGCACCCTGAAAGCTTAGGGTTTTAGTATCCTATGAACCAAAAAACCATCTAAAACCCCAAGACACTTTTTAATCATTATGAACCAACTAAAAAATGGTTTGGGTCAAATTAAAACATGGAATTAAGTTCTTTTGACTTAGAAAAGAGTTAGTCTACCCATGAAAACTCTGAAAATTCAAAAGAGGCGAGGAATTTGACCTGCTCCAAAAACCCAAGATGTTACAATCTTTTCCACCTTAATATAGCTCATCCTCAAGATATAAAACATAAATTTGAGATGGGATGATCATACAAATCCCTATAAAAATAACCCGAACTACCATGGTAAAAAGGGAACAGGTTAAGAACCTTAGGGATCAACCTACCATAGGAGTAACGTACCAAGGTCGCATCCGGACACAAAGCACAAATAAACATGATGGTCTATCGACCATCCCCAGACTCAAAGTCATCATACGATACATTTCTATTAATGATACTCACATAGGGATGAAATAATGTCTAATTAGGTCCACTTGTCTAGATATACTGAGAGGGGGGGGGGGGGTTAATCAAGATATTATAGATTAAAAAAACTACCCCTTTTGATCTTGTTTGGCTGTTAAAAAATACCATCCTCTCTCTTTTTCCCAATGCAGAGTATGAAGAAACCGTAAAGCATGCACAAGAAAAAATAATTTTAACTTGGTTCGCCCTCACTGGGATACGTCCAAGGATCATACACCGGCAGTGTGCCGATGTTCCAATTACACTATAACCGCACTGTTGTTTACAAGTTCAGAGCGGACTCACTGTCCCTCTTGGTTTACAACCACTCACAATATTAAAGCTCACATCTCTTTAAACTGAAGTGTGATCACTACTACTTCAGAATATCTACTCATAGTTTATAGACCTGTAGGTCTCTTCATTATCACTAATGAAATCTGCATCCTTACCTATTCATAGATGCTCTGTTGATGTTCAACTTTCACCCACAGATGAATCTCACTTTGCACCATATTTACCGGGCAACCCAAATTTTTACGCGTATCCCTTATGGAACCTTGCGTTTAATTACCTTACCTTGCACGAAATAAAATATTTGAGAAACACCTCTTTTACGCACAACCTCCTAATTTAACACGCATCCTCAAAACTGCCTTGCGTATAATTTTCCTGCCTTGCGTGAAATCCACTTTTCGTGCAACAACTCTTTTATGCGCAATACCTGACTTTACGTTCAAAATTACTATTTATGAACAACCTCCTTGCGAACTTCATTTTCGGACACCACTGCTCGAGTATTCTCTAAGTCTTCAACAACCTGAATGAGGGGCGGTCACTTCATATTTATAGGAAAAATCGACCACGGCATGAAAAGCCCTTCTTCCTTGCGTAATCCTATTCAATCATGAAAACACATCCTCCACGCCACACCGTATTTCACGCCATGCTCCAATTTTTCATTCACATTATTCTTTTTCCAATTTTTTATCTTCTGATCTCGAAACACCTCTTGAGTGAAAAACACCAATCCCCTATTTCACGCACCACACAAATATTTCACGCCACTAATTATTTTTGGCGCACCACTTAAATTTTACACACACTTCCCTTTGCCAAAAATGGATCTCTCTATTTTCCTATTTTCAGGCCCAAAAATTGGGCAAAAACTGGAAATTGGCACCACATTGTATCTGCTTTTTTTGGACCACCTCCAGATCATTCATTCATTTGTCGAGGTTATTCAATCAATCATGGATTGTTGGAAGCATCCCTTGAACCCATAAAATCACCATGTAAACCCCCTTTGTCAACACACTCATACATCATGGTCTACTCTTTCAACAAACAAAACTTGAAGGCCCACATTTTTAACAAACACAATCACCTCAAAAATTCTTCAATGATGCCTTAAAAAAAACTTCCCAACATGTCCATACCTCATTAGACACTCATCATGTATTGAACCTCATTAAGAACACACATCATACCAATGACTCACATGGAACCGATATGGTCCTACATCTCCACTGATTCCCATAGAATGTCTTGGTGTCACACACCTCATATGGATCCCATATCGTACTGATACCCAAATGCCTATGCACCTCATCTAGTCACTCATCCTTTGATGCCCACATATAAATCACAGTTCCATGAAACATACATATATATATATATAACACATCCAAGGTAACTCCAACCTATTAACCAACATATGGTTAGTCTATTGATATATCTTCTGCACATCGTGCACCAAAATATAGGCATGCCTACTCAAGAGACATTCTAAAATAAACAATAATAAACATGGTTATTCCCATGGAATGCCTTTATCCTTAACCATCTCACCATCCTAACCTAAACCTGACAGATCCATGGAATACCCCTTGTGTGAAGCTTCATTGCCTAATTCCTAATCACCCTATGATGTTCCACCATCAACCAAGAATTTACCCAACTATAGGTCCCACTTTCATCTCCACAACCTTTATATGAAGGTGAATCTCGAATTTCTTCTCCTAGAATCATTTCTTGTCTTTTCTTAGAACCCTTTTTCTGCCACGGTCCATGATTGTCGGTTGTTCGAGGAGGCTTCTTGTAGAGACTCTTGATATGACCAACCCTCCCATATGCTTGATAGTCGTTTGGTTCTCGATCACAGTATGTCTTCAAAGGATCGAGCTACCCAAATTAATAAGACTCTATCTAAGATCCACTATTTAGTGGGATTCTTGAGTCCCTAGACCAACTGCCTTATTGGAACTACTCTCGGCCCCCTCTTAATATTAGAAGCATCACCACTAGCATCACCTAAAGCCATCATCTAGCTTGAGTCTAATTAATCCATAAAATTTCTTTCATTTATGAGTGCCTAATTCACTACCTATGAGAATTATGAAAACATTAATATCTTTACTTGCACCTGAATATCATTATGTAAAACATCCTGGAAACGCCTCACCCACTAGCTGTTGTTGCCCACTATACTGGGTTCGACGCAAGGTAACTCGTTGAATTTTGTTGCATAGTCCATGATGGACATGTCACCCTTCTGTATGATAAATAAATCCTATTCTCTCACTATCCTCAGTGTCCTTAGTAAGAAGTACTTGATTAACCTGACCTCAATGTCTTTCCAGGATAGTCTATCATGTCTTCCTGCCAAAGCCCACATGTCCTGCCAGTGCTTAGTTGGACCTTTTATCATGTACCTATCTAGCTTCACCCTCTTATATGGTGGTGTCTCATGATAATAAATAATTATCTACATTGACTCAATCCATTTATCAGCTTCTTTTGGACTTACCTCACTCTGAAATAGTGGATGGTGTTGCGACTAGAAATCTTGGGTAAGATACTCCATTAAAGGAAGCACTCTCTAAGCTCCCCTTTAAATACCCTCGATGAAAAGTTCCATAATCTCTCTATGATTATCATTAAAAAAAGAGCCTAATGATATCCAATCTAGTGGATTCCCCAAATGTACCTAAGCCTCCACCTATGAATCATGCTCTCTCTGACACTTCGATCCATCATCCTAACCCATAGGGGTCTCAACCTTTGCATGCTCCTATGACACAAAATGAAAACCTACCTAATGCTCCATTAGATCTCATCTTAGTGGAATCCACTAAATACCAATACCATGGTTATAAATCAAATTTTACATATACATATAATTCAAATAGGGAATGTAGTAATAGGCAGTGTAATCTCACCACTCATACCCCTCCCTATTGCAACAATAACTATCAGCATCTGACCTCTTGGCCCCTTACTTTCCCATATTAGATCCATTTGTCACATATAAATCCATAATATTAGCCCCTCGCCTACCGACATTGGAGTTAGGTATCTAGTATTAGTTTGAGGTAGTTGAGTTTATTTCTATAAAAGAAGGATAGGCAGGAAAACACAGCTAAGCTTCCTTTGTTTAAATTTTAAGTAGCTCACCACCCATATTCCTTGGGTCATACCCATCCTAAAGAAATATGTTGTCTAAATCTAATGACTACATCACCCAACTGGGTGATCAACATCACCCCATATTGTCATCCCTCCCTTCTCTTATAAGAACCATGCCCATACATACATATCACATATCATATTTTTATATCACATATAGATTTCATTGATTCCACTTTCCTGTTTTGGTCGAGTAAGATAACACTAGATAGAGGTTGGGTATGAAAAAACTACATAGCTTTCTTTATTGACATTTTAAACAACCAACCCCTCTTAGATCAATCTAGTCACTAAATGGAAATCACTTGAATTTAATCATGACACATTATTATATATATATATATAACATCCTATATTCCTATTAAAAGCATAAACACGCCTCCCTTTACATATTGGGGCAAGCTTCTATATACTCTGTTTCTATAATAGGCTAAGGGCCACTTGCATCAATAGATAATTATCATATCCTATTGTACCTCTCAAGTTGAGTGTCATATCAAAGGTAAAATAAGCAAAGCATAGTAGCAATTCCCTCCGCTAGTGTAACTCCCCAACCCAAGAATCCCAATTTTGATGCCTTAATTTATTAAATTGGAAAATATAGAAGCTTTAAATCCCCAAGGAAGAAATAACTTAAAAGTTTTTAAAATCTACATTACATACATGATACCCACATTACATTGGGAAATATATTATAAAAAGAAATTCATAACAAAGGCTAATAAACTACATCCTTGAACACCATTGAAAGGATTCTTCTTCATAACCGAAGGAAAAAAATAAGAGTGATATAAAATGATTATAAAGGGTAAGGAAATTAAAAGAAATAATGAATCAATAATAATAAATCATCATGGAATTTGGAATCACTGAGAACACATGCCATTTAAATAATTTGATAAGGTATAAACAATATGGAATGATAAAAAAATGAAAATACATTCAATTAAATCCATAAAATTATAATGAAACGCATCCATATATTTTTCAATAGTGAAAATATCATAGACAAGAAATACTAAATCAATATGCAGAAAATTCGTAATTATTAGACATTAGGTCACAGGAACATAAAAACCTATACTGTCAAGTTATATTCTCCTGATATCTTAAAAATACATTTACAAACCAGTTTAATTTGTACAAATAATTTTTCTGAAGATAATCATTCAATGCATCGAGGGTATATATAATGTTTGGGGATACCCTTCACTTCATTTCCAAAGCATTCAACACATAGAATAGTAAATTTATTAAATAAATATTATGTATTATTAAATACCCATCTCGAATAAAAGATCTACATTTTTCAATAAATCCCCTCTTAATCAAATACATATAAATGTGAACACTCTATGTACAAATGGTATATTTTTTAGGGAAAAATAATATCAATCACCACGGGATGTGGACATTTAATGATCACAATAATATGATTTTTTCAAGAAAAATTTAAAAATCATAAAAGAATGTGAGATTGAAAATATTACATTTACCACTTGGTAATTTACAAGATAAAACCCTTTGGTGAGATACTTCAAATTGAAACAAAAAATGTAATGGCTCAGACCTCTCTTGTCAATTCCTTTGCGAATATCTACTGTATAAGGTGTTCCAAGAGGTCAAGGTGACTTATCCCCAACACTTTTCCAAATTTCTAGTTCTGTGAATAGTGTTTCCAATTCTAAGAATATTACAACGGTAGACTTATGTGAACAATGACATCAGTAGCCTTAGGTGAACAGTGCAACGATAGCCTTATGTGAACAGCTTCATTGGGAGACTTAGGTCAACACTGCACAGGTAGCCATATGTGAACAGTGTCATCGGCGGCCTTAGGTGAACAGTGCAATGGTAGCATTATGTGAACAGTGTCATCGGTAGCCTTAGGTTAACAGTACAATTGTAGCCTTATGTGAACAGTGTCATCAGTGGCCTTAGGCGAACAGTGCAATAGTAGCCTTATGTGAATAGTTTCATCGGTAGGCTTATGTGAATAGTGCAATGGTACCCTTATGTGAACAGTGTCATCGGTACCCTGATGTGAATAGTGCAAGGGTAACTTTATGTGAACAGTGTCATTAGTAGCCTTATGTGAATTGTGCAATGGTAACCTTATCTGAACAGTGCCATCGGTAGCCTTATGTGAACAGTGTAATGGTAGCCTTATGTGAACAGTGTCATATGTAGCCTTTTGTGAAAAGTGCAACGGTACCCCTATGTGAACAGTGTCATCAGTAGCCTTATGTGAATAGTGCATCAATAACCTTATGTGAATATTGTCATCAATAGCCTTATGTGAATAGTACAACGGTAACTTTATTTGAATGGTGACATCGGTAGCCTTATGTGAATAGTGTGATAATAACCTTATGTGTACAGTGTCATCGGTAGCCTTATGTGAATAGTGTTTCCAAATTGGTGAGGATCGATGGTAGCCTCTATTTCTTTTGACAAATTTTGCATTCATGAATCGTGTCTTTAAAACGGTGAGGTCCAACCGTAACCTCTATTTCCTTTTCCAAATTTTGATTTCATGAATAGTGTTTCTAGTACGGTGAGGTCCAATAGTATCCTCTATTTCATTTGCCAAATTTCATGTTCATGAACAGTGTTTCTAGCTTCTTATAGTTTCACCCCTTTGACGTTTCCTTTGACGTAAAATGAATTTAAAGCCTTGTTTTAATGACACTAAGGACAATTCAAAGGCCATAACTCAGATATTAATTTTTTCATAATGCTCAAAATGCTTTTACTTTGTGAAATCCGGTGGATTAATGAAATCCTTTTTTAATGGTAAATCTAGCAATTCTTAAACTTCTACTCTTTTAAATCTTCTAAAGGGATGAGATATATTCCTCCCTAGTTCATCCGCCTTGTTCTTTGGTGTGAGACGCTCGAAACTTTCAATCCTTCCCAAAGGAGTTTTTCGATCAAACATTCCTCCTTCGATTGGTTCCCCTCTATTTTTTATACAACTAAGAAGTATCAATCAATCTTCAATATAAGGTATGATATACCATCATTATTTTGGGTTCATCTTCTTCTATTTATCATTGACCTTTTATGGAATACTATCTCTATGTTCTTATTGATATTTTCTTGGGTGTCGACCGATGTGGTGGTGCCTCTGCATCTTCGGGTGGAAACAGTTGTCACGAGGGGAGGAGATCATAACCTGTTGTGTGGCTCATTCTCGTATAAAGAACATCAAGAACTGTTTGAGGCAGGGGATTCATTGTAGGTCTTTTCTTTTACGTGCAATGGTATAGTTTACATGTTTTATCCCACTAGATCACAATGGAATATACAAAATAAATATTTGAACCAAATGAAGGAAAAGATGTCAATCATATGTTATTGAATCTTGTTTTTCTAGATAGTGTGATATCTATGCTTTCTTTGTTTATAATTTCATTCTTTAGGGAATTTGGTATTGAATGTAAAGCCGGAATTAATTGATAATTATTTCGCTAAAGATAAAGAGGAATGTGAATGAATCTGGTTGTTGTTTTTGTAATTTGATGCTAATCAAATTGATGCAGTAAGCATGTTTAATCAATTTGTGATAGATTACTATTTATGTTTCTCATAGTTATAACCTAAAAATAATAAATCGGTTAAATAAAGATGGATTAAAGAACATGTTATTTTGTAAATGATAATTCCTTGTAGGGTTCTAAGTTACCCTCTTTCTTGTTTAAGGGCCAAGATCCCAATTGATATTATTTTTGTTTTTATATTTCTTGTGTTGTGATGTGATCAAGTATGATTGTTGTGATATGTGGGGGCATGTAGGCCTATTGGTTGTGGAATCAGTTGACTTCTAGAGTGGCGAGATGAATCATTCTATGAATTTGGGTGTTAGGGAGGACATAAGGAAAAATGAAACGGGTTGGATATGATTGTTTGGATGCTAGATGATTCTTATTGGTTGTTTATCCATTTTTACTATCCCCACTTCTCAAGGTAGGTGATTTTATTACCCTCCTTAAAAAAAGGGGAGAAGAAACGCAAGTTATGCCACAAGATTTCCATTTTTATCGTCTCGAGGGAGGATCGGTCTATGTTATTTCAATAGGTGTCAAATAATTGATGGGTAGTTCATCTACTCACCGAGTTGATCCCCATTATGTTTCATAGCTTAGATTGTTTTTCTAGAATTCCTGAAATATGGGAAAGTAATAATTTTGTTAATAAAGGATTTAATTAATGATGTTAACCCAAGGGGATGAAGCTTACTATGATATAATGCTGAGTGTACAATTTAAAGGGACAACGGACTTTGGTTGTGATGTTAATGGTATTCAATATGGGATTGTTAATGGTTAATTAATGTCTAAAGAATTAATTAACGTAAAGTGAAACTGATGAAAATGGAATAATGTAATGTAATTAAGATATTTAAATGGTTTTTCTCTTATAGGATACCAAGTCTTAGAAGTGGAATCCGGGATTCTGAGAGATGTTAGTTGTAGTTGTGTCTAACACTAGGTTATTCCCATAGTGTGGTTGTGAGGTATAGTATATTCTGTAATTTTGTGTTTCTATACACTACTCCACCCCTTCGGTTAGGGTAACTGAAACCCTAGGGATTCTAATCCCTAGGGGTGTTTTCCCCTACATTTCGATGGGAGGATGGATGGATGGATACCCCCTTTGTCCCCGCTCTCTTCTCTTGGTAGTTACATGTGATGGTAGTCACAATGGTTATTTTTCCCCATATATGTGTGTAGAGGGTTGTAATGGCTTGTAATTATTGACACAAATATATTATGAATATAGTTTCATATGGACTACTATAGGTGTAATGTATATAGGCTACGATGTATTGAGGATCTTTACTCTGTTTATGGCCTATAATGGCTGGAGGTTTAATATATGACGTATGATACACGTTATGCGAGATTTGGTGGCTCCTGGAAACTACCTAATTAATTTTATTACATGGATGTGGTGGTTTTTTTGCACGAAGTGTACGTTGTGGTGCATTTCCCAGGTGTCTGTAGGAAATCCTTTATGTAGAGAGATTCTTAAGACATTCGACATTGGGGCAAAGAGGGAAACCAGTGGGGAAGTATTAGTGGGGGTACCCTTATTATTATTTATTATATTATATATTCTTGTATGAGATACTTGGGGAGAGTAGCCATGTTAATGCTGGGAACATAGTATACCTGTTTAGGTGACGAGTTAGTTTCACATGTTGTTCACTATGCTTTGGCGTGATTTCATAACTTTTTCATTAGAGTCTCTAGGGAGGATCCTACTGAGTATACTGTTATACTCACCCTATGTATATATAACATGTTTTTCAGTTCACTTGGAGGAGGTTGGAGATCAGGCTGGTTTCTACTACCTTGGGGTTGCATGAGCTATTTGGGATTCATGGTTGCTATTTTCTTTTTTACTTTCTTTTGGGTACTTGTAGTTATCCCCTTTACGTTGTAGTAGTTTTGCATGACATTACATATTTTCACTTGGGATTTCATTAATATTGAAGTATGAGTTGGATTTGTTTGGTTTCTATCTTATCTCTCTCTTTCACTTGCATTCTCATAGAGGGAAATGCCTCCCATTTCTGTGTTTACTATACCCTTAGTGTTAGTCGCCAACCCGGGGCCTACGAAAGGTGGGACTTGGGGGTCAATACCTTCTTTCTCATATTTCCAGTCTAGGAGGGGTACACCCTATGGGGAGGGGTCATGACAGAGTTGTATCATATCTCAGGTTGAGGGATATGATGGAGTTTGGTGTCAGGCATAGGACATGTTTCATGGGATGGTAGGGACACAATGTCATTCTAGTTTAGAAAGTGATGTAACCACTAGATACCAGCTGATACATAGGAATTTAGGGCCCCCTATGATTTGATGCGCAGACCTTTATGTGTATAATGGCTACTAAATGAGGTGATACTAGTTAAAGGGTAGAGACCTAGGAAAGTATCATGCATCATTCTTCCTTGTGCCAGTGATTGAATGGTTAGACCTTGGGATAGGATAGCCTAAAATGAATAAAATAAAAAAAACTAATTAATTAACGTGTATTCATCCATATTCCAGGTTTTGGAGCTCTAACTATTTTTTATTTTATAGTTATCACTCCAGGATGACATCCTCCTCAGGATCGCATAGAAGATGTCTATGAGGCTCTGTTAGTAGATCGTCATAGGGTAGAGGTTTACGACGAGAACACTTGGAGAAGGAAACTCCAGGAGTTTCAGAGCCAGAGTCTCCAGAAGTATGAGGGCTCCATATCATATGTAGTTATAGAATGCTGGTTGGAGGAGGTCGTGGTCAGCTTCACGCTTTAGCATTGTCAGCTCCAGGTGACCCAGATGTCATTCGAGGTACCCTTTCCTTGTTTCCTACCTTGTTGTCTGCCTTGGTTGATTCAAGAGCAAGACACTCCTTCATATCACCAGCCCTTTTCCATGATTTGGGACTTTAGGTAAAGAGGCTTCAAGTGCCCTTGGAATTGACTATGCTAGTTGGAGGTCGAGCTGAGTTGTTTAATGTTTTTAGAGACTGTGAGCTAGTTTTGTGGAAGAAATGATCTTGGGGAGATTTCCTATGTTTACAAATACAACCATATGATGTAAAACTCATCATGGATTTGTTGTATTCAGTGTAGGGTATCGTGGATTGCTTCAGGAGGCATGTTATATTCTTCGATGCGAATGGAGAGCCGGTGGTGTTCATTGGAGAGCGAGACACTCAGATGGGTCAGAGGCCTTTTCTATCCTTATCATATGATGGCTGAGCTGATATTGATTTCATCATAATATTTGTAGTTGGAGTTTCATAGGGTTGTATAAGATTACCCTGATGTCTTTCCAGAAGATGTTGTAGCATTACCCCTTCGATGAGATATTGATTTTCAGATCGAGCTACAACCAGGAGCATCTCTTATCTCTATGTATCCATTTAGAATGTCCCCTTATGAGTTACGAGAGTTACATATATAACTTTTGGGTTTATTAAAGGGTGATTTAGTTCAACTGAGTGTGTCACCGTGGGGTGCACCAATTTTTTTTGTGAAGAAGGATAATGGTAGTTAGTGATTGTGTGTCGATTAATTTCGCTCAAACAAAGTGACAATGAAGAATCTCTATCCTCTTCCATATATTGATGATTTGTTAGATCAACATAAGGGTTCAAGTTGGTTCTCAAATATCGACTTGTGGTCAGGATATCATCATATGCATTTGAAAGATGAGGATATCCCAAAGACTGATTTTTGTTGCCCTCATGGGCATTATTAGTTCGTTGTAATGTTGTTCGGTGTGAAAAATGCTCCAACTGTGCTCATGGGATTGATGAACGTTGTGTTCCGTGAGTTCCTATACAAGTTCATTGTGGTTTTCATAGATGAAATCCTTGTGTACTCCATGTGTGAGGAGGAGAATGCAGATCATCTAATCTCAATTTTGGGAGTTCTTCATCAGCATCAGCTATTTGGGAAGTTGTCAAAGTGTGATTTTTGGGCTCGAGAAGTCTGTCTTGGGGGGCATGTTGGGTACTAGCGGGCAGTAGTTGTGTATCAATTGAAGATAGAAGTAGTTGTGTCTTGGGAAACCCCCAAGATACTATCAGAGGTGCGAAGCTTACTTGGTATCACATGCTACAATAGGAGGTTCATACTCCCAAGTTGCTAGTCCTCTAAAAACATTTAGTATGAAGGATCAGGATTTTATATGGACTTATCAATGTAAGGAATATTTTGAGTATCTAAATGAGAATTTAGTAAGTTCTCACATTGATTGTCTTTTAGTAGAGAGAGTTTAGTTTGATGTATTTTGAAATTCATTGCATCTGGGGTTAGGTTTTGTTCTAATGCATCAGAGGTCAGTTTTTTCTTACGGGTCTCAGTAGTTGCATCCCCATGAATGTAACTATACCACCCATTGTCTTGAGTCTGCATCCATGGTGTTTTCTCTAATGTTATGGAGAGATTACCTCATTGGAGATAGCTTTATGGTTTTCACCGATCATAAGAGTTTGAGGCATGTTTTCTCCTAGCATGACTTGAACTTATGACTACATTGGTTGATGGAGTTTTTATAGGAATACAACTTAAAAATATTGTATACACCTAGAATGGAGAATATTGTAGCAGATGTACTATGTCGGAAGTCATGTAGTGATGTAGTACGTGAATTCGGTGACTCAAGGAGAGTAATGGAATAAATACCTGTAGAACATATTGACATGAGAGAAGTTGGGGGGTAGAGGTTGTACTTTTCAGATGACGGTGCAGTCATCACTGGTGCAAAATTTGGAAGAGTCCCAGTAGGGGTATCTCGAGGTGTAGTTCTGGAGAGACTTTGTTTTTTGTTGCGATGCCCATGATGGTTAGTCTGAGGATGATCAACATCAAGTGTTTTATCATGGAAGGATATAGAGTCCTTTGATGATGCATGATATGGTTCTCATAGAGGCCCATAGTTATCCTTTAGTGGTGCATCCTGGAGTGCAAAAGATGTACTGAGGCATGAGAAGCATGTTTCGGTGTCCCAGGATGAAGCGTGTGGTTGTGGTGTTTGTGTCTCAATGTCTGGTCTTCTAGATGGTGAAGTCCGAACATCGTGTTCCTGGTGGTATACTCCAGCCATTAGATATTCCTCCGTGGAAGTGGGAGGACATATCAATGGACATTGTTATTGGTTTTCCTTGAGTTCAGGTAGGACATGACTCTATTTGGGTTGTAGTGGTTCACTTAACAAAGTCATCCCACTTAATTGAAATCAAGGAGTCAAGCATAGTGGATGTTTTTTAGGCAGTATTTGGAGGAGGTGGTGATAATTCATGAAGTACTAAGGACGGTAATTTCCGATCAATATCTTCATTTTACCTCTAGGGTGTGGAGAGGTCTCCAGCATTCTTTTGGTTCTCAGTTATTCCTTAACATTGCTTTTCATCCTCATACAGACAATCAGATAGAACGGACCATACATACTCTTGAAGACATGTTACTCTCTTGGATCCTGGATTTTGGAGGTTCGTGGATGAGGCACTTACCATTGGTTTAGATCACTTAGAAAAATAATTTTCACTCCACCAGTGGTATGGATCCACTCAAATCCATTTATGTTCAGCCTTTCTATTCTCTTTTATGCCGGAATGGGGTAAGATATTCAGCAATTATCAGACTCGAACTAGTGCATAATATAACAATGTTGGTTAAATTGATTCGTGAGAGGATGAAGAAATCACAAGATCATCAAAAATTATATTACGATCAAAGGATGAGACCCTTAGAGTGTGATGATGGGGATAATGTGTTTCTGAAGGTGACTCCCCATCATGGGTAGTGAAGGTTTGGTCACGGGAGTAAGCTTTCTCTCTATTTTGTTGAGCATTTCAAGTTTTTAGCTCTTATTGGAGTTGGGGAGTATCATGTATAACTTACCCCAAAGATGAGATGGATTCATGATGTTTTACATGTATCACAGCTCTGTCGTTATCTTCATGAAGACATTCACGTCATCGATTGGGGAGAGATCGATGTTGATGATGATGCATCCTTCAAGGATCGACCTATAAATATCCAAGACCGCAAAGATAAGATGTTGTGTGATATTTTTATATCATTGGTTTTTGTCTTTTGGTGACATGCTGACTTAGAGGAGAGTACCTGGGAACATGAGTCACTGATACGTTCTCAGAAGTCAGAGTTATTTGATGTTTAACTCTTTTCACGTAACTATGTTTTCTTGTTGGTTGTAGACAATTCGTGTTTCTGAGATGGATTTCTTTGGTTGCTTCTTTTGGATTGCTGTCATTTTAGAGGTATCTCTATGGGTGGTTGTTCTGAATTTTTCTTGTTTCATTTTATGTTGGTTTTGAATTATCCAAGATGAGACTTTTTTGAGAGGTATCTGATGTAATGTCCCGGACCCCTCTGGTTTATTTCATTACAAAAATATGGTGTCTGAGATGTTCTGGGAGGTCAAGGTGACTTTTCCCCAACACTTTTTTAAATTTCTATTTCTGTGAAAATTGTTTCTAATTCATGGAATTGTGCAACTATAGAGTTATGTGAACAATGTTTTTGGTAGCCAAAGGTGAACAGTGCAATAGTAGCCTTATGGTAACCATGACATCAGTATCCATAGGTGAACGGTACAAAGGTAGCTTTATATGAACAGTGTCATCAGTAGCCTTAGGTAAATAGTGAAGCTGTAGACATATGTGAACAGTTCCATAGGTAGCCTTTGGTGAACAGTGCAATGGTAGCCTTATGTGAATAGTGGAATCAACATTCTTATGTGAACAGTGCAACTGTAACCTTATGTGAACACTTTCATTAGTAGCCTTATGTGAACAGTGAAATGGTAATGTTATGTGAACAATGTAATTCGTAGCCTTAGGTGAACAATTCAATAGTTACCTTATATGAATAGTGTCATTGCTAGCCTTATGTAAACAGTGCAACAGTAGCCTAATGTGAACAGTGTCATCAATATCCTTATGTGAACAGTGCATTAGTAACCTTATGTGAAAAGTGTCATCCGTAGCCTTATGTGAACAGTGCAACGGAAACCTTATGGGAACACTGTCATTGGTAGCCTTATGGGAATAGTACAATGGTAACCTTATGTTAATAGTGTCATAGGTAGTCCTATATGAAAAGTGTAATAGTAACCTTATGTGAACAGTGTCATTCGTAGCCTTATGTGAATAGTATTTCTAGAACAGTGAGGTTCAACGGTAGCCTCTATTTCCTTTTCCAAATTTTGATTTCATGAACAGTGTTTCCAAAACAGTGACGTCCAATTGTACCCTCTTTTTCCTTTTCCAAATTTTGAGTTCATGAACAGTGTTTCTAGCTTCCTACAGTTTCACCCCATTGACATTTCTAATGATGAAAATTGAATTTAAAGCCTCATTTTTAGGACTCTAAGGCTAATTCAAAGGCCATAACTCCTATATTAATTTTTCCTAAGGCTTAGGATGCTTTTAATTGGTCCAATCACGCAGTTTAATGTGAAATTCATTTAATGTAAAATATAGTGTATCTTAAACCGCTGCTCTGTTAAATCTTCTGAAGGGATGAGATATCATCCTCTCTAGTTCTTCCTCCTTGTTATTTGGTGTGAGATGCTCGAACATCCAATTCCTTCCTGTAGGAGTTGTGTGATCAAACATTCTTCCGTGTATTGGTTCTCCTCTGTTTTTGATGCGACCAAGTAATATCAATCAATTAGCGATATAAGGCATGATCTATCATTATTTTTTTGGGTTCATCTCCTTTTATTTCTCCTTTCCCTTTTATGGAATTATACTTCAGTGTTCCTAATGGAGTTTTACTGGGTGTTTACTAGTGTGGTGGTGTTCTGGTGTCTCTGCATCCTCGGGTGGATACAATTTTCACAAGGGGAGGAGATCATAACCCTATGTGTGGATCATTCTTGTATAAAGAATGTAATGAACATTTTGAGGTAGGGTATTCGTTTCTTATCTTTTATTTTATGTGCAACTGTACATTTAGCATGTTTTATTCCACTAGATCACAGTGGAATTTACATAATAAATATTTGAACCAGATAAATAAATTGATATTGATCATATGTTATTGCCTCATGTTTTTCTAGATAGTTTGATATCTATTCTTTTATTGTATATCTTTTCATTCTTGATGGAAATTGTTAAAGAATGTAAAGCCGTAATTAATTGAAATTGTATGGATAAAGATAAAGAGGCATGTGAATGAATCATATTGTTTTAGTTGTAATTTGATTCTAATCAAATTGATGTAGTAATCATGTTCAATCAGTTTGTGGTAGATTACTACTTAGGTTTCTCATTGTTAGAACCTGGAAATAACAAGTCGATTAATTCAATATGGATTATTGAACTGTTTTTTTTAAAAAAGGAAATTACTTGTAGGGTTCTGAGTTTCCCTCTTACTTGTTTAAGGTCCAGGAGACCAATTCATATGATGTTTGTTTATCTTCTGTTTGTGTTATTATGTGAGCCTAGATGGGTGTTGTGATAACTGGAGGGATGGATCCTTATTGGTTATTGCTGTAGTTGATGCTAGAGTGGCGAGATGTATCATTTTATGCATGGGGGTGTCAGGGAGGACACCAGGGATGATGAAACGGGTTGGATGTGATAGTCTAGATGTTAGATAATTCTTTTTGGTTGTTTATTTTTTTCACATTCCTCACTGCTCAAGGAAAGTGGTTTGTTGCCCTACTTCTAAAAAAGGGGAGAAGACATGTGGGGCATTCCACGTGCTTTTGGTGTTTAGCTTCTCGAGGGAGGATGGATCTATGCTCTTTCTATAGGTGGCACAGACTTGACGGGTAGTTCATCTACTCACCAAGTTGATCCCCCTTGTGTTTAGAATCTTATAATGTTTTTCAAGAATGATTGGGAATATGGGAAATTAATAAAGTTGTTAATAAATGATTAAATAAATGATGTTATCCCAAGGGGTTTAGGGCTTGCTGGGATGCAATGTTGAGGTTAAAATTTGAAGGGACAGTGGACTTTGGGTGTGATGCTAATGAAATTTACTATGGAATTATTAATTGTTAATTAATGTTTATAGAATTAACTAACATAAAGTACAACTGATAAAATGGGAATGAAGTAATGTAATTAATCTCTTTAAATGGTTTTGTGATTATAGGAAACATAGTCTTAGAAGTGGAAACTAGGATTCCGAGAGACGTGAGATGAAGTTGTGTCTAAGACTAGGTTATGCCCATAGTATGGTTGTGAGATATAGTATATTCTGTACATTTTGTGTTCCTATACGCTACTCCACCCTGTCAGTTAGGGAAACTGACACCACAAGGATTTTGAGCCATGGGGGGTGTTTTCCCCAACATTCCAGTGGGAGGATGTATGGATGACTACCCCCTTTGGCCCCACACTCTTCTCTTGGTAGTTAATTGTTATGGTCATCACATCAGTTAGTTTTCCCCATATATGTTTGTAGAGGTCTGTATTGGATTGTGGTTATTCACACACATATATTCTGGATATAGTTTCCTATGGATTACTATAGGTGTAAAGTGTATAGGATATGATGGCTTAAGGATCTTTACTTGGTGTATGAATTATAATGGCATGAGGTTTAATACCCAAAGTATGATATAAGTTATGCGAGCTGTGGTGGCTCCCAAAAACTATCTGGTTTCTTTGATTACTTGGAAGTTGTGGTTTTGTTGCACAAGGTGGATGTTGTGGTTCATTTCCCAGGTGTATACAGATAATCCTTTTTGTAGAGAGATTCTTCAGATGTGTGACGTTGGGGAAAACCAGTAAACCAGTGGGGAAGTAACAGTGGGGGTACCCTTGATATTATTTATTATATTACATACTTTGTATGCGATACATTGTGAGAGTATACATGGTGAGGCAACCAACTTACTATAAATATTTATTTCACAAGTTAGTTTCACTTTTTATTCAATATTCTTTAGCATGCTTTACTTGTGCACGAGAGGCTTTGGGGAGGATGCTACTGAGTATACTGTTATACTCACACTATGTATATATAAACTATTTTTTATGTCTCTTGGAGTAGGTTGGAGATCAGGATGGTTTCTACTAGCTTGGAGTTGTAGGATCTATATGGGCTTCGTGGTAACTGTTGTTTTTACTTTCTTTTGGGTACTTTCTATTTTCCCATTTCAGTTGTAGTAGATTTTCATGAAATTACATATGTGCACTTGGGATTTATTTTATATTGAATCCTGAGTTGGATTTGGTTGGTGTCTATATTATCTCTATCATTTGCATGTGTTCTCTTAGAAGTTAATACCTCCCATTTGTGTGTTTACTATACCCTCGGTGCAAGTCACCAACCCGGAGCCTACTAGAGGCAGGACTTAGGGGTCATTATCTTCCTTCTCATATTATCATCCAAAGAGGGGTACACATTGTGGGTATGGAGTGTTGACAAAAAATAACAATATTTATGTGATAATAATGATATTAAAATACAAAGGGGTAGTATACACACCACATTAAAGTGAATTGGTTCATAATAACAGATGAGTCTCAATGGAAGGTAAATTGAGACAAAATGCCTTACCTTGAGTGTGACTTGTCACATGTGACTTTATAATCCTAAATAATAAACTTATGTTAATTATTTAATTTATTCATAAAAGTTTTTATGTTTTTATTACTTTTATTTAGTTATTTAAAATATTTATAACAACTTAAATAATTATGTTTACGTTAAGTGTTTTTAAAAAAATCATGTCATTTGTCAAAAATGACTTTGGTAGGTAGAATATGGTCATAGGTGTAATTATATTACATAATTATCATATTTATACACCAATAATTCCTTAAAAATAATTATTAAAAATGTTTATTAAAACTAATGCAATGTTACAATCAGAGATACAGTAGGTCATAAATATGCATGAGTAATGTCCCATTTTTCAGTGATCATTTTTGAAAGAATGTAAGTAAAATTATATATTTCAAGAATTGTAATTATATCAAACATAACATATTATTTAATATGATATAATTAAATATGTAATTATTGTGATATAAAAGTATTCACATTGCATTGAGAAGTCGGTTGTCCATGCATCCACGAATGTCATTGCCACTTTTTTAATATGTGAAAACGGTGATAAAAAATGATATATTATATTTCCAAAAATGAAATTATTTCATGAATGTTACATTTATATATTATTTATTTCAAATAATTTAAATTAAAACAATCCTTAATACATTCAATATAATATGTTAATGAATCACCTCGCTTTGAGGAGGTGGTAGTCCACACGTCCAGAAATGATGTAATCATATTTACACCAAATGAAATTCATAATGGTTTGTGTTATATAAATATTAAATAAGTATGGAGTAAAAAAATTTATCATGAATATCATATAAAAATATGTTTTCCATCATAATTCTCAACCATGAGAGGTGGTAAAAGAAAAACAAATGACATTGTTTTGTGAGGCGACAGTCCGCTGTACACACGAACGGAAAATTCATTACCCATTAGATGGAGGTGTGTGTAGGTGTAGGTTAAAACCTTATAATAAAAAAATTATAGTATATTTTAGATATCCGGTCTTTTATATAATAATTTAATAAAATTTGAGTAGTGGATATGTAATATAAAATAAAAGAGCCTATGGAAGGATGCTACCTTTTTTCAAGTAACTCGTTTTGGTTTATACCAAAATACTACCTTGGTTAGATTAATTCACAAGGAGAAGATTATTGGTTTAGTGTAGGATTTTTTAAGCATAAGTAAGAAGATATTGGTCGACCCAAAGGGTTTTATAGTTGTGACTAAATTCATGGTTTGAGTGTATTTCTATAGTGGAAGAGTGATATTCATGTAAATTTTTTAAATTGGAATTTCAACTATGTTATTCCTAGGAAAAAAGGACCCAATACTAGTAAAAATATGATAAAACGGATTATATGGTCGAAATATAGCTAAAAAATATATTTTTTTACAAGTTATTACTTCATTTTTACTTTATGTTTATGTTTTATACCATTATTAGTCTAATTTTCTTCTTAATCACTACAATTAATTTTATTCACTTCTACTAATATTTTTGGTCAAAAAATAAATTGAACTCATTAAAAAATATAAATTTTGATGATTAAAAATATGTAATCCATTTTTCCAAATTCAAATCACAATAGTGTTAGAAATTAATTTAAATTCAAACCCACAAACGTGACAACAAAGTGGGGTTTTAATGTAAAAATGTTCAAAAGTTTGTTAGGTTTTTATATCCAATTTCATAGTTAAATTTATAAAAATTCCATAAATTGGATTAATTTTTGTTTAATTGATATAATTAAACTTTAATACGAATAAAAACAAAATTTAACCTTATAAATAAATTAGATGAAAAAATAGTTTTGAATTAAAATTCATAATTTTTCATTATTATTTAAAAAATGATACTTCACAAAAAAATACAAAACATTTACCAAAAAATTATTTATAATTTTTTTTTTCAAAAAATGAAATTTATTTTTCCATATTTGATTTATAAAATTTACAAAATTTAGATTTAAAATATTTTCTTTGTCAAAATTAGGTAAACCTACCTTTATAACAATATAGGTTTAATGTGTAAAATTGGGAATTTTCTATCTTATTCTTAAAAAGCCTATTAGATGAATATAAAAAATATTTTATTTAATATATAATATATAAATTATGTTAATATAATTCACTAAATGTAATCAATTAAACTTATTATGATAAATCATTTTTTCCTAAAAAGAATAGACTTTTAGAAATCATTCCCTTTATATTTATTTGGATTCTATATTAATTTATAATTAATAGGTAACCATGTATTAAAATATAAATTTTTATAATTTCTTTAAAAATATTCATAAAATTCAATTAAATGGCTAGGTTATATATTATTATATGAAATAATAATATTTTAAATAGTCTATTACTGTTCGGTAAAACTCGATCTTGCGTGTTATGCAAGCCATTGAGGATAGCCAGCGTTGCATGTAACGTAGGCTAACCTCGGTGTTTCATGTAGAGAAATATATAATTTATGTTTTGTGTAACATAAATATTAAATTATTATTTCTTATAAATAAATCTAGAAATAAAAATTACATTTATTATAAAAGGTAAATATTGTAAAGCATTGGGGTGTAACATTATCCCTACCTTAATAAATTGTGTCATCATAATTCAAAATTGACCTTGTTAATCAAGGGATTGATATTTGAAAAAAAACTAATGTTTGAAAAAACCATTTCATGAATAGTGTTAATAACACAATTTATTAATAAGCGAGAATAATAAGTATAAAGGTCAAGTAACTTTGTTTTATAGTTGGAGAACATAGGTGGGAAATGGAAACATGGATATGGAAAAAATATAATTATCAAGTTATCATGGAGAGTGATAGAGAACATGTTTAGATGAAATTTGATGACCAAATATCCTTAAACCATAGTTATTAAAAATACCATTGATATTATAAAAATGAATTATAACAGGACAATTTTTTTTCAAGACCATTTTCTATAGTGTTGAGGAATTATTTCACTCTCTATAAATATAAGTAAATATAAATTTCTATTTCATAAACACAATAATATGCTTTGGTTGTGCCTTTAACTATTTATAAATAATTTATTAGAATATGATGCATCATATGGTGATGTAATACATTAACCTATAAAACCTTATCCAAATATCAACTTAAACCATTTCATTAATTACCAACGTTTCCAAAATATTCAGATTTGACACATTAGAAGGAAGGTCCCCAAATTTCTAAATATAACTAATAAAATAACATGAAGTGGATTTTTATTTTCATATACCAAACTTGTAAATATGGTAATAAATTGAATTACCATAAAACCATATTTAAAACATTCATACATCTTCTTCCTTAAATATATCATATATTATTGGATATATTTTTTAAATCTAAAATTGATGTAAACTCGATCAATGATAGAATAATCCACATGGTCAACAAATCATTAATCAATTCCAAGGTAGTAAGAACATATACAATTAATTTTTTGTACACTCATCTATTTTTCAACAAAATTACTTTCTACTAAATAACATTTCTTGGTACCACTCAAAATATGATATCAAATAATAATGAAAAATAATTTCAGTAAAATTATTATATATTTAAAAATTCATATAATGATAACATCATCAATAATATACTTTTACAACATATTTTATAGATCTAAATATAGAATAACATTAAATATTTCACTTTGGTAGTGTTAATAACATATTCTTTACCATGATCCCCTAGCTTCATCTTAGGTACATTCCCTTGATGCTGGGGGGAATTAATTTGAATAGTCCCTATCTCATTGCAGTTGTAACACTGAATAACAATATTTTATTTCATTACTTTTCATTATTTTTCCATGTGAACCATTTCTTCACACTTATAATAAACTCCCAATCCTTTCAATAATTCACCTGGGTGATTCCTTACACAATTATAACACAAGGGAAAATCCTTATTTCTCTTATCCCCATTATCTATTATTTTTTTCCTTTCTCTTATTATATTAGTTCCATTTTAATCCATAATACTTGGAGAGTTGTTTCTCCATCACAATATCACATAAAACCATTTCATCATATGAATAATATTTACAAGAAACCAGTGTCCTTCAGATATTTGGCTTAATACCCTCAAATAAATGGCCAATCTTGAACCGTGTGTTATGTATGTAATCTGTAGAATACCTTGATAACCTTGTAAAGGTAGCTTCATAATCCACAACACTCTCTTCTTCCTTTTTTTAAGATATGTATATTTCTATTCATCTCAATTTTTTTTTTCACAATTGAAGTATTTATCAATGAATGTCACCATAAAAGTTATCTATTCCATGTGTTCTATTTCTTTTTCCTCCATAGTATTCTAGATTAATGACCACCATTTATCCAAATCACCATTGAGAAAATACACTTCAAGTGAATCCTTTTCCTTTTCACCACATCCCAATGCCATGAATATCTTCTACAAAGACATAATACACTTCCATGATACAATTAGATTAGTATCCCCACGGAAAAATTGGATATTCTATTACATAAAGAAATCCAACATCAAATAATATCATTGTGGAATGGTTTTCTCTATCCAAGAAAGGTTATGTGTCATAACCTGATTAAGATGCCCTAATATTTCCTTAAATTACTCAGTTCCAATATCATTTATCTCAGATTTCTCTATAGGTAAATCTCTATATTCTCCATGATTATGGATAACATTCTTCCATCCAAGCTCCATTTCTAAATAATGTCATATTCTGAGTAGATCATAACCTTATGTAACATAATGTATAATCCCAAAAATAGCGAATCACTAATCATAAATTTAAAATGTTTTCAACAACTAATCTGATGATAATAAATATAGTTTCATTAGGAATCTCATTACTTTCAAATCCTTAATAATGGTTTGTAAGGAAATTCTAAAGTATCCTAAGAGAATCCACAAAAGTGTAAAACTAGGTTCATAGAAAGTCTCATTTTCATGTACCATGTTACGCTCGAGTTAGGACTAATGCACCTTGTCATATTTTCTACCCCTAGGTACATCTATTCTAGAACCATGTCCCCATGTAGTATCATGACACATATTAATTTCTATTAAAACCCACATAATCTACACCTTACTAAATTTATAGTACATTAATCTATACTTATCCATAAATTTTATGATAGGGTTATATTCCATAATCTAATTTTTTTCTTATTCTATGTTCAAATGTTGATAATAAAATTCCTTTATTACCAACTGTATTTCCCCAACACTTGAGTCCTAAATCTAGTTCCTTATTTTATTACATTGTCATAGATACAAGTTTCAAATCCTAAGGGACCGAATAATTTAGTAGTTTTGGAAAATTAGAATACATACATTATACCCATATTACATTTGGAAATATAAAATAAAACATATTACATATAAAAGAATAATAAAATACATCCTTGAAACTCATTCAAAGGATTCCTCTCCATAATCTATGGAAGAGAAAAAATAAGGTTGAGATAAAATTAATAGTTAGGTTATGTAAAACACTAGAAATAATGAATCAAAAAGAACAAATCAATATAGAAAGGTAAATAACTACAAACATATTCCATATAAATAACTGGATAAGGCATAATCAATATGACATGGTATGAAACTAAAACCATATGTCATTATATCAATATACTAAGAATGGAATACAACAATATATTTTTAATATTAAAATATAATGGAAAATAAATTCTGAATCAAAATGAAGGCAATGATTAATTACTAGAATTATTGTCTTGGGATCATGAAACCCTCTACTGTCAAGATCTATCATGAAGAGGATTTAAAAATATAGGTAGAACCCTATTTAATTTGGACTAATAATTTTTCTCCCGAGTACCTATCAATACATCAAGGAGATATATAATGTCTTGTACCCACACTTAACTACATTTCCAAATCATTCCTCACATCTAATAATAAATTTAGTCAATTAACAATATTTTTTATCAAATATCCACATTGAATAGAAGAAATATATTTATCAATAAATCCATAGTTGATAAAATAAATATAAAATTAAAAATTATATATAAAAATGCTATACAGTTTAGGAAGTAATAATATTTATCACAGAATAATTTTTAGATTTAAATGATCACATTAATGTTATTATTTCAGGATAAGAATAACAATCACACAAAAAAATGAGATTGAAAGATAACTTCTACCACTTGCAAATTTTAGATATAAACCCCTTGGGTCAAATATGTAAAAATGAAACATAAAATACCATGTATTTTGATATATTCATGTTATTAAATTCCAAAGTATAATTATACACACCACATTAAACTAAATTGATTCATAATAGCAAATAATTCTCAATGTCATTTAAATTGAGAACAAATCCCTTACGTTGAGTTCGAAATGTTGCGTGTGTATTTATATTCCTGATGAATAAACTGATTATTAATTATTTAATTTATTTAGAACCATTTTAAAGTTTATTATTACTTTTAATTCACTTATTACTATTTTTACAACTAATTAAACAATTAAGTTTACGTCGGGTGATTTTGACTCAATTCGGATCATGTTTCCAAGAAGACTTTGGTAGGTTGAATATTGTCAAAGGGGTCAAAAAATTGAAATAGTTATCATATATATATATATATATATCAATTATAATTTTAAATAAAATTATTAAGGATTTTTATGAGAAATTAACTAAAACTACAACTATCGAGATGGTATGTTGTACATACGCATGAGTAACGTTTCCATTTTTCAATGATCGTTATTGAGAAAAGGTAAGTAACATTAAATAATTAAATAATTATAATAATATAATAAATAACATTTTATTTAATAATATATACTTATATATATAATTATTGTGATGTAAAATGATTCACAACATGTCAAGGAGGCAGTAGTCCACACATCCATAAACAACATTAACAATTTTTTAGTGTGTAAAAAGTGTAATAAAGAAAATGTTATATTATATTTACAAAAAGTTAATTATGTAATGAATATCATATATATTTTATTTATGTCACATATATAAAATTAAAACTACACCAAATACATTCCATGTAATTTTTAAACATATCACATTGCTTTGAGGAGGTGGTAGTCCACACGTTTACAAATGATGTTATTGTATTTACACCAAATGTAATGCATAAAGTTATGTGTTATATAACAATTTTATAAGTAATAATTCAACCTCAATATAATATTTAAAATATAAAAATAGTATTTCAATCATAATTATCAACCATTAGACGCGGTAGTGGAAAAAAACGAACGACATCATTTTGTGAGGCGGTAGTCCGATGTACACATGAACGGAAAATTCATTACCCATTAGATAAGGGTTTGTGTAAGTGATGGTTTAACCATAATAATAATAATATATAAGTATATTTATGATACTAAGGTTATTATATAATAACGTAATAAGAATATTTTACTGGGTGTAGAAGGATATTAAAACAAAAGATTTTGTGGATGGATTTTACCTCTTTTTCTGAAAACTCCTTTTGTTTAATACCAAAACACATTCTTGGTTGAATTTATTCTCAAGGTGAAGATTATGAGTTGAGTGAATATATTCTGGGATGTTATTAGAGAATATTTTGATAAATAAAACTTTATTTAGAGGTCTGAGTAAATGAATTGGGTGAGTGCCTTTTTTTAGGGAAGGTGGAGTGACATTCTATTAAATTTTTCAAAAAACAATTCCACCCATGTTTTCAATATTAAAAGTTTCTTCAATAGTGGTAAAAATATAGTAAAAGTGAGTATAGGGTAAAAATATGACCATAAGATATATTTGATACAATTTTATAGATCATTTTGTCCCTTAATTTTAATGTTTAGTCCCATGTTAAGTAAATTTTCTTCTAAATCGCTATAATTAATTTTAATAAATTTTATCAATCTTTTTGTCCAAAAAATAAGTTTAAATTATTGAAATTTTTTAATTACACTTATTAAAAATATGGAAACCATTTTTCCATATATAAATAATATAGTTCATAGAAATTAATTTAAATTTAATACTGTAGATGGGACGTCAAAGAAGGTATTTAAAGTAAAAAGGTTCAAACGTCGGGTATATTTTATATCTAATTTCAAGATTAAATTGATTAAAATTACCTAAATTGTAGTCATTTATGTATTCTAGATCTAATTTAACGTTAAAACGAAACAAAAACCTAATCTATCATTATAAATAAATTATATGAAAAAACAGTTTTGAATTAAAATTTAGATTTTTTCACTATTCATTAAAAAATGAAACTTCACAAATAAATAGAAACGTTAACTACAACATAGTTTTAGAGTATATATTTTAAAAATTAATTTCATTTTTTCATATTAAATTTATTAAATTACTAAAATTTATATTTAAAATAGGTTCTCCATCAAGATGTGATAAAAGTACCTTTATAAATATATAGGTTTTTATGTGTAAAATTGTGTTTGTTCGTATATTATGCCTATAAAGCCTATTAGATGAATGTTAAAAATATTTTATTGAATATAAAATATCCAAATATAATTACTGCAATTTTCTAATAGTAGTTAATTTATCTTATTAAGATGAATCACCTTTTATACATGAAAATAGTCTTTTATAAAATCATCTCATTTATATTGATTTGGTTTCTATATCCATTTCCAATTAATAGAAATACAATTAATTAAACTATATATATTAAGTATTTATTTAATATTATTCATAATTTTATATTTAATGTCATGTTTATAAGATATTATATTAAATAATAAGATTTTTAATAATATAGTGTTGTTCGGTAAAACATTGTCCTCCATGTTACTCTAACCATCGATGAAAGTATGGCTTACGTGTTACACAAGATAACCTTAGTGTTCCATGTTGAAAATATAAACATTATATTGCATGTAACAAAATATTAAATTGGTGTTTCTTATATAGAAATATTGAAACAAAAATAAAATTTATTCTAATAGAAAAATATTGTAAAGTCTTGGGGTTTCACACATGGAAACATGGTCCATCCCCATGCCTGGGGTTGTAAGAACCTAGGAATGAGTAGTAAAACCATTTGTGACAACATATTAATCCTTTTTCTACCATATTATAAATAGTACTTCCAAACAATAAGTTAATTAAACACCTCTGATACCATTTTTAGAGATATGACATGTTTAGCCACCTGAATAGTGTTATGGGTCGTGTGCCACTTGGCCTTGAACATGCCTCCCCATATGCCAAAGGCTAAGGACTATTAGAGCGGGTGTAAAGAAGTGATAATGGGGAGACTACACTCTCTAGTGGTGATAAAATAATGGTTAATTTAAATATATATTAGCAGAAAAGAATGACCGCAAGACACTAGAATAATATCCCACCCCTGGTAAACACACAACAAAAACAACAGAATCAATAATAATACTTAGAATAAACCATTTTAAAAATGAAACATTACAAGATAAAATTTTTAGATAACCATTAAAACATAATATTTCATACAAAATTATAATCAGAATATTTGAAAATGGATGTCCTCAGTACGTACATAAATATAAGCATGCTGAAACATAAAAAAAGGAAACTCCAGCCGAGGCCAGAACCCAAGGTCCATTTCCGTCTATCATAAGTTAACTCAAAACTATGATCTAAATCCTGAACCCTAACCTTTACCTAAACCCAAGTTGATAAACTCTATATACGTCTGGAAATTCTAGTGTATGGTGTGAGAAGGAATATCAATAGTGCACCACCAATGTGTTCCTATACTACATGTGGGATAAAGAATGTGTGTCGTAAAAATGAATAAATGAGGAACTACATATAATATAACCTACTTCCCTTATTATAAACAACAATGAAAAGGAAATAAACTACTTTATCTAACAAAGGTATAAATGTATCTAAGAAAATCCTTTGCATATAGCCCAAGGAATCCACTAATGTTAACTAATCTAGGTGAACCCTCAGGTTCCACATCTAATGAAACCATCCAACACCTCATACCAACTCGAACCTCATGTCCAACAATATACGATGTTCCAAAGGAACATCCAAAACAATATTATCCTGGTCCCTCACACATTAGTTCAAATGAAACCTTGTCAGCATTTAGCTCGACTTTTGAGGCATAATGATGTTTGTACATGAAAATAATAAAACCATTGGCTGGTTAACCAACTTCTCAAGAAACCATGATGTTTGTCCTGTAAAATTTTTCAAGACCAACAACCTCAAGTATAGTGAGCCTCATCCCCAAACCGATAGTCTCATCATTGTCAACTGATGACGACTCACCATCCTAGTTGGTTTCAATGTCAATCACCACAAACTATTTCCCTAATCTACTTCTAATGGTGGCCTCTACCCACATGAGTGTTCCAAACTACCTCATCATCGAAGGCCCACTATGTTAACAAGAGTTTAAATGGAATATTTTCTAGCATGGGTGTGCGGAAATCACCAGATAAATCTCTAAGCTACATTAACTAGCACCTCATTCCCATATGACCATGTCACTAAAATCTAATTGTAAACACCATCAAAATTCACACAGGTTATACCCATAACTTGGTGACCTCATTACATTATCTGATGACTGAGTCACCCAACCTGTGATCGACATCACCCGAATATATAAATTTCATGTCATTCCAAGTATGCCGATCATATCGCCTTATGCCAATCCCATCCCATTCCATTGGAACTTAGTAGTATAATGTAATCATATTAAATAATCCATTTTAACTTAAAAAATCACACATAATATATATTACCAATGTTTATAGACACTCACACTATTCTAACCATTTCTAGACTTGGGGAGTGTGCCCATAGGCACCTTCAATGGGTCCAGTAAATTATTTAAAGATAAAAATATAGTTTATAGGTACTTGATTGAACTACCTAATGGATCACTCTAATACACACCCCACAATACACTCATGAAATATCAATGAAAGATTATACCCACCAACCCCATAGTTGTATATTCTTGGAGGTTTGATATTAGCCTCTAACATGATCCGATTTGGAATAAATCACAATTTTAGATAAAATCCATAAAAATAGGGTAATTCAGATTGCATTTATTTTGTACTCTATGTAAATACAGTAAAAATAGATATAAGCATACTCAAGGCCTTTCCATTATTCATATAACACCATAGACATATCAAGAAATGCAACTCAGATGATGGAGTTGTCTTGCATCCTAGGGAAAAGAAAAATGAGAGATCCCCCACTACTGTGTGAAACCAAGGAAGAAGAAATAATGGGAAAAGAAAAGAAATAGGGTAGTATGGAAAACTAAAATTTTCAAACATTTAATTTGTTTCACGGTTAGCTCACATATTTTTCCAAACCATGCATCAACTATGCGACACCCACTACCAATAGATCTAGTCTCGCACAATTCATATGCCTAGTTTTCCAAACCATTCCCAAGACTTGGATGAGGCATCTATAAAAAATAATAGACATTGACACATGGATGGGTTACCCCTTTTACATATATTAGAAAACTATGAACACTAGACCTAGTGGTCCACATAGTTTCTCTTGTGAGGCTTCATGGTTTTCCAAATCATGAGCCCTAGTATTTGCACCCTGTAAACTTGGGTTTTTATCCTACAATGAACCCAAAACTAAACAAAAACCCCATGAAACTTTCCACGCATTGATAATATTATAAAAATAGGGTCTTGGGTTAAAGAAAAAGATAAAATTGGGTTCTATTGATAGATAAAATAATTTTCCTACCCACCAAACTCAAAAAAATTAAAACAGGTGAGGAATTTGACCCACTCTAACGAAAACTCGTGATTTTACAATTTTATAGATAATATACACTATATCAAACCGAAAAAAATAAATGTGTTGTTGATTTCCATTCCTCATAAAAAATTGCCACCCCAACCAAGGAAACACTCTCACGAATGCATGATTGCCTACCTAAAACATGAAAGGATTTTATCTTCAATCTTATTATAATCACAACCTACATTGAGTGTTCAAAAACCACTTTAGAAAAATATTGATATATTCTATAGTGTCCTATATGAGACTCAATCCATTCACTAAGGTTTCCTTGTAATATAACAAATATAGAAGATATTGAATTTTAATTCCATATAAAACCTTGAAAGTTTCCATTTGAATTAATTATAAGAAACTATTATTATGTGATAATTTTCATTCAATAGGATTATCCTATAAGGATTAAATAAAATCAAAGAAACAATATCAAAGAAATTACTCAAGAACCTATATTATATTATTATAATGTATTTAATTTATGAATGATACACATTATTGAGCTTCACCTGAGTACCAAGTGATTTTTGTATCCTCTTCTAGGAATGGGGATTGGAACAGACATCATGGTTTTACATGATAATCTTATGCACTCTATGGATTCATACCATCTCTTATATTTTCACCATCTATAAATAATTAACTTGACACAAGTCATGTGTTGGAAAGAAACAATATTTTTTTGCTGAAAAATCAATGATGAACTACATTATATCTTTGACTTAGGTTAGACTTGGTGTTCAATTGGGGAATATCCCATTTTTCTATTACATATTAAATCAGGTTAAGAATACTCGAGCTCCTCTCACACTCTAACTTCACCAGAAGAAATGTGAGGGACTGTGGAACAATGTGTGTTATATCCCTCTTTATCTTGGGACACCAAAATTGACATCAGATATCATGGTACATATTTTTTATAATAGAGTGTTTCACCTATTTAAATGTGTCGGGATACAAAATTAGATCCTCCCACATACTCATAATGTCCAACAATATTGTACTAACATAAAATAATTCATCCTTACCCTATGTATCATATATATGTTTCTCCCAACAATATAATATATACCTTATCACCTGATAGTTTTATTTAATATTCTAACTCTCTTTCACTATATCCTATAATTATGTGGTAATTACTAAACAATTCAATTCATTAATCCAATGATAATCGTGGAAATCAAAAAAACCCTATTTAAAATTATTATCAACTACCACTCATCGATATCTTCATACACAATCAGTGTTATTTCCTTCTAATAGATATCATATACCACTAAATTCTCCTTCCATCGGTTGTATACCATCTAAAAATTTAAGTAATACATATATTAAAACCATGAAATTTCCAAATAATAATGTTTTAAGGAGTGGATATGTTTGAAAAATCTCTTCAACTTAATATTAACAAAAAACCTGCCCCCAAAGACGGTAACGGTTCAACTATTTAAATTCATGGAAAAATATAATTAGTTTTATATCATTAATTAGATATTTCTACTCTTGAGGAATTAAATTTAAATAACCCTAGGAAGTAAATAATATATCCTAAAGTTTATTCCTTTATTCCTCAATATTTAATTGTTTCAATAAAACATATACTCTTTCCCTAGATTAGGTAAATTCAATATTGTATCCTAAGTAAATGAACCCTAAAAATACATAAAATACCTCTTGAAAGAATAATAAACTCAAACATATAAACCTTTTTGTATAGTTCTGTCGTGGGTACTAATAATTGAGAGTAATCTTGAATCAAACCCATTTAATATCCAACTAATACCATCAATATTTATATCATAAATGTTTTCTTGGTTATCCCCTAATAATTCATGATATCAAATTCTATGGGTTCAATTAGAATATATTATTCATATAATAAATTTACTAAAAATTTCACATACCGTATTTCAAAATTTAAATTGATGAAGTGTAAAAAAAGTCAATTACCTATCAATGTACTTTTTAAAATATTTGTATGCCTTCTATGATCTTCTTTGATCAATGAATATAACAAGATGCCATCAATGAAACTAAAATTTATAGTATTGATATATAGATATAATATTCTATTCATCAAGGTCATAAAAAATTGAATATAAATTTAGGGTAAATAAATTCCCAATAAACACATACAACCCCTATCTACTCCTAAATTAAATGCTTTCAATATCTTCAACCCTCACAAAAATAATTCAATCTCTTAACCTAAAATTATTTGTGAAAATACTTATATCTCCCATAAATTTCTCAATATGAAGTACTATAGATTCGTTATCTACACTTAGTTCAGTCTTTAGTGATATACACAAAATATCAAACCAGTATTACCCTTCTTGGTAAAAAAACATAATTGCATCCCAACGTGTAGTACATGGGTAAATAAAATCATTCACATATATTTATTTTTCATCCATAAACTTTCAAAAATAGTTTTTTTAAAATTTACAGTAGTATAGATATATGTTCAATACCAAGAACCTGGTTGATCATGAATCTAGGCACTCTATTAGGCGATGATATTAATAAATCCTTAGGAATGGTATCTTAATACCAATTTATTTTTGGAGTAAATACCATATTATTTACATCCTATTCAAATAAAAATAAAATATTTTATCTCGTGAATGTAATCATACCAAGATAATGATGATCAGGTTTAACACTACCATTATATACTCTTCATTCCTGGATTAAAGGGTTGGAATTAGATATAATAGAAGTAAACATTCCTTATATTTGATAGTAATAAATTTGATATATGTAACGATTCAAATAATTTTTGTTAAAAATCACATGGAAACCACCAATATTTATCATGATAAAATCCCAATTATTCCAATAATTTCTCACTATAATGGAACAACCTAAATTTTTTTGATACCCTTATATCTCATCTGTGGAGGTGTGTTGATGGTCAAAATCCCCAAGGGTGATTACAACACCAACACTAGATAGTTTACTAACATAGAATAGTAATTTGAGAAAAAATTCATCCAGGTGACTTTATAGTGTTTATGGGGTGATTATATTTGTTGAAAAAGTATGTTGACAAAGTTATTTGTGGAGTTATAGTGTGATATTTTACTAGATATATTGAAAAGGTTTAAATGCAATGGTATAGAATATTTAGAAGTGGTTAAAAGGTGTTATAATTCCTAAAGGTGTTGACTTATGTGAAAACACCATGAATTTCTGAAGTGTACATAAATAAAGGTGTTTCTAAAATGTTTCACAAAAGAATACAATATTTTTAAATTATATGGTTAGTTTCATAAAAATTTAGTTTTGTTCGTGGAAGTTTAACAAAATGGAGTAAACATCTATAAATATGTGGTTACCCCATCCTTTAGTAACATGAACCCTTAATGAAGATCCATAGGCTGTGATTTCAAAAAATAATTTTGCGAAGGATTTGTTTTCACTTAGGTTTCATAAGAAGATTTGTTTTTTGATGAAAATAATTATTTCAATCTGACCAGGGTAGTTATTTTAATGATTATAATGTTTCATGAAAGATTTTAGTTTCATTAATTAAATCATTTTCATGAATGTTTGTGGTTTTTGAAATAAAAAATATTTCATTATGCATTTGAATGTTTTGTGAATGTTTGGACAAGGTCATGTAAAGGTGAATCTTATGTGGACCAGAGTGATTGTCCTAGAGAAATTGCAATAAATTTTTATTATTAATGATGATGAAATTAGAGCTTCATGATCAGCATGATCAATGATAAACTAGATTAAGTAACTCTTTTCCTTATCACCCTAGGATCCACCCTCAATTTGGATGAATTTATAGTGTAGCATTTGAAAATCATGTGTATGGTTAGGTATAAAAGGAACACCCCTTGTATCCCCAGAGTCCGTGCCATATCACTGAATGAATTCTCACAACAAGGTACTCATCCATCAGAGGTTCTTTCACTACCACAGGTTGAGAATGATTATCTTCACCCACATGAAACTCAATCATAGATCATAGTGAAATCATATCTATGAAAAATAAATTATTATTAGTAAAGTAAAAAATAATAAATGAAACCTGCTACTTTACATACACTCTACACTCATAAGGGTTTTAATACAACTCTTGGAATACCCATTCCCCAACATACCAACTTTGTGGGTTTGGTTCACATTACACATTAAGTTAACATCAATAAAAGAAAATTACAACCATAAAAATTAATAATTCGAAATGTATTAGTCAATTAATTCTCAAAAAATTATTTATATATTAAAACATGGAATAAATAATTATTAATGGTTCAAATAGAATAAATTTTATTACAATTAATTTAATTAAAAAAATATAGTTATAATATTATAATGTAGACCTAAATACTGAATATTATTGTTGTGTACATACCATATTTATATGAAATTTCATAAAATATTATTAATTTTTTACACCTAAAATAAATAAACTCTCCACTAATTTCATTAAACGCTGTAAAATATTTCAATTTTATTAATAAATAAATTTTTTGGAATATATATTTTCAATCATAATAACCTGATTAAATAATAAATTTTTTCATTATTTATTATAAGAAATATGATACCCAAAATATTTAATTTATTTTGTTCAGAAAAATGAGTGAAATTAGGCCAAACTGATGTTGAAAATATTGGAGATCATAAGGGGATGTGAAGGAATAAAACATCCCATAGACATAAATTAGGATATATAACTTAATATAGTATATTATTTACTCGAAAAACATGCATTTCATGTATTGTGATAATAATAATTAACTACTTTTACACATCGTAGGGAAATGCAAACATAATATTTCTAATTGTTATGCGTATCATATGGTATTTTACCAATAAAATGTTATTACCTGTGTAACATAGAAAAGAGATAATCCTTGATGGCCTATATTTCACTAATTAGGAAAAATATGTGTACAATACATAACAAATATCCCTATCAACTGTTATTATAGTCCCAAAATGTTTCCTATATTACATATCAATACAATTTGAAAAGTGAAATGAGGGTGTATATGACACTGTTGTTTGAGGATGTCAGAAATAATACCCAATAATCCATGTTTGAACATGTGTTAACCATAAATCTATATTTAATACTAACACATGCGGTAAGAACTCAGAACACTAATAGTAATATCAATGAAGAAAACAGTAACCCATTTCATCATTTCTGTCATAGGGGAATCCTTGTACATATCTAACAGTATTCAAAAGTATAATTTCAAATATATCAATGGATGATACAAAAATGATGACAAGGGTTGTGAAGGATGAAATGATCAATTAATATCATATCATTAATGCATAGTCAACATGGGAACACTCAGATGATAATGGAATCACAATATAAAACTAATTAACTAAATCAGATAAGGATTTCACAAGAAGTAAATAATGAAAAGGATATTAGTGAGAGAAGAGATAAATGATTTATCACTATGTACAGTCTCTAAATGCACTATTATACAAGTATATTGATCATAATAGAGTATATTATTCTCTAATAAAACATTTAGATGATTTTAAAAAGAAACATTTTCAAATAGGGGATGTGGTTGGTCACTCTAGGGAACCAAATGAAATATTACTCTCAGTACCATGGATAACGGAATATTGTATTTAATATAAATATTTAGTGATATCAATTTGTTTTGATAATAAAGATTTATATTAATATTTTCTTTCCACATAATGATGATATGATTTTAATGAACACATTGGATTTGGAGATTTAATTACAAATAATATTTAAACATGGTAAAGAACGATTGCTAGTAAAGGGGGGAAATTGAGATGTATATTGGATTTTGTAATGATAGTTTAATTATTTCATCCTAATAAGGATATTGATTATAAATATCCATTCATATGTTCGAAAAAGTGAATGAGTTATGATATTTTGATTGTGGTTCTTCCCAGGAATATTGGTAATGAATATGAATGAGTTACTACTACAATAGGATTGAGATGTGAATTCATGAAAAAATATGAAATAGTATTCTTTTAGAGATAGGATTTTTCATAAAAAAGATATTTTATACTCTTATTAATGTTTTATGTATTAACTATATTCATTAGTATTCTTATAAAGATAGATGATATTTATGCTTGGAGTTTGAAGGTATTCTATACACTAGTGGTGTAGATTTTTTTATATGTTTCTTCATAAATTAATTTTAGAAAGGGGATTTACTATGACGATTTACATAAAGTATATATATATATATTAATGTTATATCTTAATGAAGATAAAAATATAGAAGTGATAATAGGGTAATAAGTATAGATAGAATTATGATAAACTATTCTGGTGTTATCAATCACGAATAGTGTTTTTATATATGAAAGATACACTCATATGATGATGTAAGATGAAAATAATTTTTCGGTGAGATTAGATAGGTGTAGGATTTATTTTTTAATATATTGTGAAGTATGGGAAATCAGATGAAATTGAGTAGAGATAAATTTAGTGAGGAATTTGAATATTTATTGATATAATTTATAATCAATTTAACTAATAAACTAATAATAAATTATAAATTTTTTAATGTGCATTGGGTTTAACGTGATTAAGATAGAGAATATTTGAAGATTTCGTTAGGATAATTAGGATTAATTAAAGTTGTTAAAGATTTTTTAATTTAGTTTTTTAGGTGATTTGAAGAATTTTGAGTTGGATAGAGATCATTTGTAATATCTTTGAGTTTTAGAATAATTGAAAAGAAAATACATAAGAATAGATCATTTGAATTTTATAATGTAAAGAGATCATAAATAATATATTAGAGGAAAATAAAATTTTAAAATAATATTCATAATTTATCTAAGATTAATAATTTATAATGGATTAGAAATTTAATATATAATAAATAAAATCTCACTAATGATACATGATAGAAATTTCTTGATGAGTAATATCTCCTCGAACATACATAACAGTAATTATCAATTCACACTGTCATATAGATGATTTACCAAGACCATTCAAAAAGATTAAATTTGACATATATGAGAGTAAATTTATTATTTCATAGAGAAAGTGAGAGTAAAATATAGAATTCATAATATTATGTATGAGATTCTAAATAATATATAATAATCATTTTTCTCATGTAAGAATAACTCTTATGAATTGTAAGAGTAAACTAAAAATTATATAGGATATGTCCGATTATTTAGAAGTTCGTGTAAATATATGTATGGATTCTCTAATATATAAAGTATGAATTATTTGTATGATGAAATTTCATTCTTCGGTTAATAAAAAATAACAAACATAATGAATTAAGTATTTATTGAACCTGAGAATGGTTTCAATATTAAAAAGATCTTTCTCTATGAGATAAATCTTCACACCATAATATTTTTACTATAGGTGATTATGAATATCTGTAAAATAGAGGATACATATTTTGAGAAATCTTAAAGAAAAGAATAATATTATTTTATTATAATAATTAAATAATATAATCCACTAATATTAGAGTAGTTTTAAAAAATGACATATTTCTATATCTTGATAACCATTAATGCATTTTTCATGGAGTATAATTTTATAGGAGTAAATGAAGACTGTGACGATGATTTGAAAGGGATATTATATATTTTAATTATTTAATATTATCATATTTATTCATGATAATTCAATAATGAATAATATTAGTTGAATAAAAAATATGTGAAGAGATTAATGAAATGGCATGATTGAATAATCCATCCATCGATTCATTGAGATATCCAATGCTATTATGTCAAAATAACTTGATAATTGAATAAAATGAAGAATTATAGAGAGAGAAACATATATCAACATGTATTTTATTTACTGATTAAAATTAATTTAGAAGAAGAATTATGGAATCTACTAAATATTATACAACTGGGGAGGGAAAATATAACTAATTATCATCAAAAAAACTTAAGGTTCTTGATGATCTTACTTAAAAAGGACTACTATAAAATTATTTTCATTGAGAAGGAATAGGTAGGGTTATAGTATGTAAAGAATTTCATTTGGATCATGATAAAGTAATTTGGTTCCATGAATTTATTTTTGTTGGTTATAGGTATAAGGATTCAATGTTATCTTATTTCCCATAGATTATTCATGATAAAAATATATTAACCATGTTTGTGTGGTATAAAAAGCACCATAAAATAAGGACTAACTCTCTCAGTAAAAGTGAACCTCATAAATATCTATATATTTTATTTACTGGTGTGATTTTTTATTGTTACATTCATGTAGGGTTAGTGTGATATCCATAACATTAAACAGTGAAAATTTAATAAGGAAAAAATATTTTTTTGAATAAATTCTAAAAAAATATTCACCCAATCTCATCAAGGTTTTATTGATCCTATATAAATAATAATATGTGTAATAGCTCAAGTTTAAACATTTTATAAGATTCTAAAAAAATAGAGATACAATTTCATCAGTTACTCTTCCAAAGGAATCTTGAAGTCCATACTTAGTAAAGATGTTTCAGCTACTAATTTGAACCCTATATCATCCACATATCTGAAGACTAAGGAGTATTATTCAATGAGAAAATTAAATAATTCATCCATTATGAAAAAATATGTCGAAATACCAAATTCCATCAATTATAATACTAGATAAATTATATCTGACCTGGATGAATAAAAACCAATGGGTAAATCCAACAATGATTAGATAGAAAAAATTTCTACCTAAAAAGTTTCACAATATTTATATAAATATTTGACAACAAATGTTTATTTTTATGATTTATATTTCGATTGACCAAGTATAATTGAGGAATATGTTGATTAAAATTAATTATATAATGTTCTATATGTGGTTTTTAAAAGAACCTTGCTGAATTTTACTATAGAAATTTTCATTTCTATTTTGGGCTTCTTAATTGAATTGTTAGAGTGGATTAACCAACATGAATAATATATAGAAATGATAGATAAATCACGTTTTTTGGTTGTGTAAAAATATATCCATAAATGTTGTGGAAAAAATTATATTAATGTGATGCTTCAAGAAGAGTTCTCCAGAAATGAGAAGGGATTGCTCAATCCAATCCTTGTGAAGAATGGATCCAAGGATAAAATAGCATAAAATATTTATGTGTTGGATAGAATAGTTTCTTTCAATTAATATAAAATTGTAATATAAAAAATAGAATAAAAAGTGTGAAAATTCCTTATAAGAGAACTATAAGATTCATATAGATAATCTTAAATAGTTTTAAGAGATTATAAATAAAGAGTGAAGTCAATTTATGTTTAGGCGAACCTCTAAATAAATAGTTTCTTCAGATAAAATTAAAAAATCTTGAAGTTAAACACAAAAATATTTAAAAAAAAATACTAAAAAATAGTTTTTAAAATCAATATATATGAGTAATATCTATTCTCAAAAAAATAAATCTATTTATTTGTAACACGCAAATATTTTAAACTATATTTATATTTAATTAATTTGACGTGTTCGAAAGAATGTGATACATTGAACACAAAAATTAAGTTTATAATAACATATTATAAATATAAAATTAAACTCCTTAATATAATGTAAAATGATAACAATAAAATTACAGTAATAAAATCAAGAAATGATATTCATAAATTATAAGGAATGTTAGTCCAGTAAATCTTAGTTAAATAGAGATTCTTTGTTTATAAGCATCTTTTTTATCATATTAAAAGTTAATTTATTTTATTTGGATTATTAATATTATAGGAAATTAATATTTACACATGTATAAAAATGGGTGATAATTCATACATCGATTATCAAATAGTTATAAATTATGATAAAATCATTTGAAGGTAAAAAATAGATATTTGTCACCAAACTATTTTTTAAAATAAATTAAATTAATCACCATTAATGAATGATTTTAATTAAATATTTATATTAAATATTCAATAAAATAAATTAACATTTATCCAATGGTTTTTATTAGGTAAATAATGAGAATAAAATAATTTTTATGCTTAAAAATACTTCTATTTCATTAAAAATGTGTTTTTATGAATTGTGTGAACAAATATTAGTACTAATTACTTCAACATAATGGAATAGAATATTGAAAGGATATTCCATATTTTGAATTATCATGATAAATATTAGGTAAAAATGTCCACATAATATATATTCATACAGAATTGTTACCATGATAATAATGTTGTCACCCTAGTAAGGGTGAAAAGGGTTTACAGGGGGATTTAATTAAAAGATAAGGCATAAAATCTCTATAAAACAAGTATAAATTTTGTTTCTTTTGATTATTTAAAAACAAAATTATCTTATCGTAAAATTTTTTTCTATTTTTTGGAAAATTTCCATGAAATAACATTATAATATTTCCAAATTTTGAAAACATTCAAGGGTGACACACCTCTCACATATAAAAGGGAACACACACTTATGAATTGTTCACATGCATTAAACACTATTGATTAAAAAATACCTAGAAAAATATGTTCCATACTATCATCCCCACATCTCATCGGTCATATTATCTGCAAAATACCATCCTAATACGGCTTAAGGTGTAAGCTAAAAGAAGATACTTGAAGAAGGGTAATTGACTCTGCCAATCTATTTCAAGTGTGTTTCTTTATCCACTTTCTCAAAATATTCTTTAACAATATTAATATAAAAAGATATATATATTTACTATATTGAATTTTTTTTAATCATATAATAACATTTATCCATTTTCCATATAAGGTAAAATGATAGTTATTCTCTAGTATACGTATGGATCACCATCTCTATGAGGTGACAGGTTTTATTTTTAATCACCACATCACATGGATGGTTATATAGATGAATTTAATGAATATATTTAGTATTAATGGTACAATTATGATTATAAAAATATAAATTTTTATTTACCATCCATTATTTTCATCCACTAATAAATGAAATATTCACCTTTGCATACGCATGGATTACTACCTCCATAAAAAGAGGTAATTAATTTTTCACCCTTGCATTCCAAGGATTTTAATAAAAGTTCATATAATAAATTAATATGATATTTATTTAATTATTAATATTTTTTTATTATGAAACCATGACCATGGTGATGGTACAAGAATCCTCAAACAAAAAATGCATTAAAAATGAAGCAGTTAAGAGTAGAATATTGATTTTTTTATGGAATTATTACTAAATAGGTGAAATTAAATTTTAAATGAATTATATTCAGAATGATAATTACGAATATCGTTCTGATATTGATTTAAAATATATCTAAAATTATTATATTGGATTTTATAGAAATTATTAATAATGTTTGGATGAGAGGGAAGGATTTATGTTGAAATCACATTATTAATCGAGATTATTAATGTTTAAATAAAAATTAGATAAATTATATACTATATATCTCCTAAAACCCATATAATTTATACTCCTTTGGTAATTTTTAAGGTTTTCTAGTATATTTAAAACATTTCACACTTTGGTACTCAAAATATAGAAAAACGTTTTTAAGAAAAACCATCCTTATTTCTTTTATTCGGTCATGAATATTTTCCTTCCATCTCTGTATTCAAAAAACTATTTAAATAATATTATTTTACATTCTCTATTTATTGTATAAATTAAATTTCAATGTTATTTTACATTTATTTAAATTGATTAATTATAATTTTTTACAATGTTTTCTATATGGTCAATATTTTATTTTTTACACATGTGAAAATTATCTTTTTATTACATTTATTGAATGAATATATTTTCCAATAGTCATGTATATTATTTGTTAAAAGGGTTCATTTAAACATATTCGTGCTTTTAAAAATACAATAACATTCATTTTGTCCTAGTCGTTTTCTATTTTTATAAGTTGCAAATATAAAAATATGTTTTCTATTTTTTTCAAAACATATTTCAAATGATTTCTCAAAACAAATTCAACTATGTCAAGATAATTTAATGAATCTGTTGATTAACTAGGAATATGATCAAATGATACCATAAAATTTCATTTTTTTATGGATTATGATTATGATTATTTAAGGATTATTTCATGAAACCAACTTCTTTACAATAAGTTAAATAAGCTATGAATAAATGATGTATATTTTTATGTTATTTTAGAAAAAAAAGTATGATTTTCACTATATGTTATGTTGTCCCATAATTATATAAACCTCTAGTTAATTGGAAAATGATTGATATCTTAATATATAATATGAAATGGAATGTAGAGTAAACCTAATATAATATTGATCTTTTACAACTATTAATGAAAATGTAATGGGAACTAAACACAATCCATTGTGAGAACCTATCCAGTATGTTATGATGATCTTTGTAGGGAGCCTTGTATATTGAAATTATTTTATATTCTTATAATTATGTCGTACATTCCAATTACATGTTCTAATGATTCTGATATGATGTCATGGCTCATTATTGATTATTGATGATTCTGCACTTTTATGAGTCATGCCCTTTTTCTTGAATATGTTTTATACCATAAACTAATATTTATTATTTATAACCGACTAGGTATATATTTCATGAGTTATGGTTATGATATCATAATTTTATTCTTATATTATTGTCACTTATGATATTAGATTGAGGTCTCCCATTTTTACCATTACTAAGAATTTTATTTCACACTTTTGGATATTTCCATTTTCCATTGGTTATTTAAAAGGATATTATATAGGATATTTATAAGAAGGGTACAATGTGAGAAGAACATTATGAGAAATATTGATGATATTTTGTGAAATAATTTTATTATATGTCTAATATCCAAAGACACAATACATTTATAGTTATTATCACACCCCAACCATTATTATTATTATTATTATTTTATTTAATTGTTTATTTTTTTGTTCGAGCAGTGAGTTTTAAGAGGATCCCACTTGATTTTTTTGGAATTTGGTGCAGTTTGAAGGGTTCGCCCCCATATTTAGTCAATAGTGCGACAAAAATGTGAAGGGACCTACAATTCCAAGAAGATCTATTTTAACTGTTATCACATAAGTATTTTAACCATGTGGACTGATCATGCATGATTTCTTATTTTCCTAATGAGGGATCATAGTTGATGCATGGTTTGGGTAAACCGTATGCAAACCGTGTGTGTCACCCAGTTAAAAAATTAAATTGAAATACTACTAAGATAAAAAAAATGAAACCTCTATCTACACTAAACCTCTCCCCCTTATCCATCATACCCCTCCCCCTCCCCATAATTTTAATTTCATGCACCCCTGCCAAAAAGAACCCCCATTGTGAGCCTCCCTCTCTCCTCAGGACATGGAATTTGTGGTCTCTCTATATGATTTCTTTCACACTCTCCTCCAGTTATCTTTTCTCCTCCCCCACCCTCTTCCTATTCACTTTTCTAGGTTATTTTTCTTCTCTTACTTATAGTGGTAATATACCATTAAAACTCTAATAGATTTATGGGTTTCATTTCAGTTGGTTCTTGATGTATAGGGTTTTTGAACCCTGATTGACGCCAGTTCTATCTTTGGCTGTAGAAGGTGATGAGTTATCCAACTTTTTTCAAAATGTTTTCTTCAATTAAAATTTTTTATCCTAATTTTATTTATGGATATTTTCATTTTTTTGGTTTATAATTATTTTCTAGAGTGCATCAAACCCCTTTTGTGTAGAATAGTGTCACTGTATTTAAACACATTGACTTCTAGGTAGGTTTACCTTTTTTAGTGATTTAAATATAATAACATTACATTATGATTTAATATCCCATTTTTGTATAAAATTATTTTATTAAATATATATAACGTTTTTTGTATGTAAATCCACAGTTTTCGTGATTTTCTTTCCAACATAATGGATTTCCTCTAATTAACGTTGTGTTAAAAAACTATTTTGGTTGAATTGTTCATATGTTTTCATTAAATCCAGAATTATCATTAAAAATATTTTATGAAATGTTATGAATATTGTTTTAAATAATTAAGCAGATATTTAATTAAAATTTTATTTTATTTTTAATTTCAAGTAATTCTTGAAATTCTTATAATTGATGGAATATTTCAAAGCTAGTTTCTAATTAAATATATGAGGGTTGAAAATGTTTTTGTGACATACTGAATAGTTATACCAATATAAATATATATGTATATATATAATTTTGTTTCTAAAAAATTATATGTAGAAATATAAGTTTGTTTCAATGGATGACATATGTATATATATTTAAATGTATATTATTTTATTAAAGAAAGTGTAGCCTTATCGATTTAAATTGGAAACTCAAAATTATTTTCAAATTGGTCATTACATGGATTATCTTTTTCAAAATAAAATTCCTAATCCATTTTAGAACCTTGGAAAAAAGTGGGATGATTTCCCTTAATTTTGAATTGGGTTTTCAAATAATGTTTTTCCTCATAAAATGTTTATTAATTTCAAAAGTGAAGACTCAGTTGGGACCTTAAAATTATTTCCTCAAAAGTGAATTCCTCCATGGATGTCATGTAGTCTTGGGAGGGTATTCGTATGGATGGTGTTGGGAGGTGGGATTATTAGGTGTGATGGTTTATATTAATTAATTTTTGAGATATTATATTTATGGTATGCACATCACCTCTTATTTACTATTAAAATGGAATTATAAGCGTTATAGTTAGAGTCGAGAGACTGTTGTTATTTAGTCTTCATTAGGCTTACTAGATTTCCATAATAGGGAAAGGCTATGTGGTTTGTTCCACTGATGAAGATTTTTAAGATAATCTAATTTTGTTAAAAACTATGGATTTCAATGATAGGCTGGAAGATGATTCTAAACCAAGTATTTAAGGGTTTCCTCACTTGATGTTAATGATTTAACAATGATTACATACTCTATAATTTGGTATACTTAAATGTGAGTGTTTTCATTGAATGTCCCCCTATGTATATTTAATTTTTTCTCTATTAGCAAGTGTATACATTAAAGTGTATTGTAAATAAATATTGAAATTAATATTTTAAAATTTAGTTATAATTGGTTATTTTAATAAAAGGGGAATTAGCCCAAAAATGTTTTCTCTGGGATTTTCACAATAAAAGAAAATAATTTTTAAAAAAACATTACTGGCATGTTTTTGGAATTTAATTGAAAATGATATTTCAATTATTTTATTTCCAACCAACATAATTAATATCATTGTTCTAAATTATTTTAATTGTGGACTGATTACCTACCAGTCCTACCAAGCTTTATTCTCAAGCCTATATATTTATCATTTTTTAGTTTCACATTTCAACCTATTTACTTCCTCCCATGGGGTGTTGAGGATATATTAGTTATATGGTTACTTTAATATTAATAAGGAGGTATATTTGTGGTTTAGTTATATTTTAGTTTACCAATTTCATTAGAAACTTATGAATTTAACCTTATTTCTATGGATATAGGGAATCTATAGCTAGTGGATTCCAATGCAAAGGCATGAGGGGGAGTATTTTCCTTATATGAGAGGGAGATTATTGGTGAGTGGGGTTTTGGTGCTTTTTTTTTAATAATACCATATTTTGTTGTCATTTTTCTTAACGTTATTTTTTTCATCAACATCCAATGTGAAAATGAATCATACTAAAATTTTATTAAATTTATTCTATTGATCCACATAATTATTTATTAGGTGAAATCATTCCCATGTGGTGATTCCATGATTCCCAAAAACTTTTTATATCCCATGGGGATGAGGAACACACTTTAATCCTTGTTATGATCCGTTTTAGACATTTGGAAAAGGAATGAATAGGGTTGGTTAATGAAAAAGTTCTATCAGATCAAATTTCATTATTAAGGACATGCTTTTCGAATGGCCATTATTATTTTGGATTTAATGGTAGATGGAAATATGAATATTGAGACATTTAAGGTACATGTAGGAAGATTCTATATAGATATTATTCATTTCTATCCTTATGTTTCCCTAGGAAGATGGGTACTGAGTCTCTTGTTTTGTAAGTGGTAAAATTGTTTAGTGATTTGGGGATGACATAGCAGACCGAAATGCTTGTTCTTGGTGAGATCACATGGCTTGGAAATCCTTGAGGATCTAGAGTAAATGGTTTATATTGACACCAATTGTTGTTCGTGGAGTTGTAATATAGTTCCTAAATCCATAAATCTAATCTGTAGACTGACACAAGCCAATTTAATTTATGAATTCAAATTTTTTTTTATTCCATTTTGATTATGGCATGTTGTGTTATTTTGGAAAAATTATGAGTTTTAATTATCAAAAGAATGATTTTAAAATTTATAGGATTTTTAAATTAAACTAATTATTTCTCAAAAATTTATTAAAAGGATAATTAAATTTTTGGGATTAATAAAACATGGTTTCCAAAGATTATTAATTGTGTTTAAAACGGAAGAATTTTATTTAAAACCATTAATATAGAGGTTTATTAACGCTTTGATTTTTTTTCATGAATTTATATTGGTGTTTTAAAATGTAAATATGGTTCTAAGATTAAATGGAATGTTTTTAAAATTGAATGAGGGTTTCTAAAATATTTTGGGATGATAGTAACATTTACGGTTATGATAGAAACTTTGATAATGGAATTTTGAAATTTATATTAATTTCAAATCAGTATTTGAGCTAATAAATGATAAATATTATGTTTTAAAATTGAAATGGTTGTAGCATTTGGAAAATTTATAAGTGCTTTAAATAATAATCATTAAAATGTTTAAATTTATATTCCAAATTTACTTTAACTGTTAGTTATTTAGAGTAAATATTTTAAAATGATTTTCAAAAAGGGATAAATTATACATTTTTAGGGGACTTTGAAGAAGAGATTTTGGATAATTATTTTGTCATTTTAAATTAGGATTTGATTTTTTTAGTGTTTCTTTTTATCAAGGGTGATTATTGTGATTTGGTTTCTCATGGTTTTTCCTCGATCCTATAGTATACCCGATTTTTAGTGAGATGAGTTATGATGCATCTTATTTTTAATTTCATGTTGTTGTTTTAATTTTATTTCAACATTAGATGTTTAAATGTGTTTTGGGATGTTTGCATCATAGGGAATTCTTGAGTAGAGTCTCATATGGTTAAGGAGTAAAATTATATAATTAATGGCTATACCCAGACACCAAGTAGAATTATAATGTATAATTCCATCCTTGTGAAATGAGAATCTCTTAATAGGCATCAGTTTGTTTTTCTATTTGGGGTTTCCTTGAGTATTTTTCTAAAAAATTGATTTCATCAAAGATGAATTTATCTAAGTGATGGATTTTTATTCAAGGGTTTAAAGGGATTATTTGCTAACCATTTGATATTCTTATGAGGGGTTGGAATGTGGAAGTTTTGGTTCTATCCATTGATGAATAGGATATATGATACCCCCTGAATAGATTATAGTTAAGATGGTGATTTAATTGTTTGAATTTATCTGTCAGGGTTTTATTTTTTTCATATGATTATCTAAGATACTTCCTCGTTCACCTAATTTGTAATCTACAATCAACTGATATTTTTAGGTAATTTCTCATTTGAGGTATTTGATTCATGCCTTGATTTATCTTCTTTTTTCATCTCAATTGTTTATTTTTGAAATGGGGATTGTACTTATCCCTTATAGATGTGTTTTTATAGTAATTATGTATTTTTAGTGGTATTTTTAAATCCTATTTTTCTTGTAGTGAATTTCATGAGTCCCTCTCTTTCAATTGAGTTTTCTTATTCATTATAATAATATTTATCATGATAATTCCTTAGAATAACCATTTTCCTAGGATATTTACTATGTTCATGAGATTATAATGTGGTGGGAAGACCATCATGTTAAATATTCATTGAATTGGTAGTTTTTTGAAATATTTGTTCTTTTGATATTTTATGTACTTTTCATTGAAGTTGACTGATGTTTTGGGGTTAGAGACTCATTATTTGATTATTTCCCAACCACTCCAACCAAATATTAAATCATATTTATTGTTTTCTAGTTTATCGATTCTCATTGTTTTTATCTTATACCATTCAATCAAGTTATTAATTGGGTATTGAGTTGGTGACTTTTAGAATTGACATTTTCCCTTTTTTTGGATTACCCTCCACATTCGAGGTACATATGGCTGTTTGAGTTATGGGATTTTGTAATTGGAGTTTTGTATCATTTTCACATTTTTTATGACATTTTCTATCCTTGGAGGAAATTTTTAAATATCTTAATATTTTCTACCTTAGGTTCTTAGTGTGGGTAATGGAATTCATTCCTTTTGAATCAATCATTTTATTTAAAGGATTTTAGGGGAAATTCAAGATGGTTGGAGAATTGTCACACACCAACCATTATTATTGTTACTATTTTGGTTAAATTTTAATTTTATATTTGGGAGACGAGATTTGGGTAGAGACCACATGAAATTTTAATTTTTTAGAATTTTTTATAGGGTTCATGGTTATCCCACACCATTAGTTTAACCATATGAAAAGCATGTGAGGGACCTAAAACTCTTAGAAGACCTATTTTTAATGGTGGGTTCATGGTTAGTTTACCCATATATACCAACTGTGCATGTTCCAATCTACTCCTAATGAGGGTATAATATAGACTCACAATTTGGGTAAACTGTGAGGAGAATGTGCATGTTTCCTTATGAAATAAAATAAATTAAATTAAAACTAATATTAAAATAAAATGAAAAAAATAAAATGTAAACCTACCCAAACCCTCTTCACCCTTGATAGTCACACCCCACCCCACCCCTACCCTTCTATTCATTGGTATATTTCCCATCTAATAGGAACCCCATCCATACACCTCACTCCATACCATGATAATGGAATTGATAGTCTATCTTTCCGATTTCATGAATTCCATCATTAAGTTATAATTTCTAATCATTGGATATCTTTCAAATATCTTTTTCTAGTAATTTTTATTGTGTACCTTTTGGAGGACATGAAAAAATAAAAACCTATTAGATTTTTGGGTTTGATTTTAGCATATTCTTGATTTTTAGGGAATGTGATCCCTGATTGAGGCATATTCTATCCATTGATATGAAAGTTGAAAAGTTCTCTATCTTATTCGAGTATTGTTTCTTCCGTTCTTCTTATTTAGCCAAATTTTATTTAGGGATTTTTTGGATTTGGGTTTCTATTGTTTTTGTGGACTGTTTTAGACCCCATTGAAGTGCAAGAGTTCTGTATTTTGCAAAAGAAGTGAGTTCTTGGGAGGTTCCCCCTCTTTTAGGGATTTCAATTAAGAAACCATACTTTTCATATATTTTAATTCTATTTTTTTGGTAAAAACTAATATTATAAAATATATCAAATTCTATTTCAATGTAGATTTATAATTTTCATGATATTTATTTCAACTTAATTGGTTTCCCCAAAATTCATATTGTGTAAAAAACATATTTTTGATGAATTATTCATTTTTATCTTGCTAAAAGCCCAAATGTCCCTTGAAAAGGTTTTATGTGGGTTTTTTTTTGAAAAAATGATCTTTAATGTGAGATTTTAACTAAACATTCTTTTGAAATACCACATAATTATTGAAATTATATGTATCAGTTGATTATTTAAAATATATATTTTGACTAAAAATATGATTCTTATAATTTTTTTGTGACTTACTAAATGATTATACCCATATACACTGGAATGTATGTATATAAACATATATATACCAAATTAATATAAAAAATATGAATTGGTCTAATGGATGAAATATATATGTGTGTGTGGGTGTACATGTGTACGTGATTTTAATGGTGAATGTATAACTTTTTATATTAAAATGGAAACATAATACACAGTTTCAAATTGGTCTTTAAGTGGATTCTATTTTACAAAAAACATTCCATGAACTATTTGAAGATAAAAAAATTGAGTTGGATAATGTATTAGATTTTGAATTTGTGGTTGAAAATAATATGTTTTCCCTAGAAAATATTTATGAATTTTAAAGGTGAAGGCCTAGTTGGTACCCTAAAATTGTTAACTCAAAATTGAATGCCTCCGTGGAAGTCCTAAAATATAGGGACGGTATTTGTATTGATAATCCTAGGAGGAGGGATTAACATGTGTGATAGTTTATATTGGTTCATGTTTGAGATCTTATATTTTTTTTGGCTTCCTGAACCCCACTTTAATATTTACATGGGATCATAGGCATTGTAGTGGGAGTTTAGAGACAGTATCTATTTAGCCCTGATTAGACGGACTTGACCTCTATAGTAGGGAAAGTCCATGTCTTTTATGCCACCGGTGAGGCTCGTTGATAATATCCAATTTGGTTATATACTATCAAGAACATCAATAGGACAATATATAGATCAGAACCAAGTACTTCTAGGGTATCTTCACTTGATATTTAGGATTTTTCGATGATTACATAATCATTATTTAAATTCACTTGATGGAATGAATTTTCCTTGGTCACACCTTCATTTTATACAATGTTTTCCCTAATAAAAATTTTTTTCATTGAATGTTATTGAAAATAATATTTTAAATTATATTTTTAACTAGTTATATTAACAAAAGAGGTGTATTGGCCTAAAAAAAATTCATATTATTTTTTTCATTTAAGGATAAGAAAAAAAATTGTAAATAAAAGTGTAATGGTGTTCTTTTTAATTTAATTGAAAAAAACTCTTATTATTATTATTTTAGTTCAAAATAAATAAAAAGGATTCTATATATATATTTATTACTTGGTTATTGGTCACTTGACATGCATTCTTAGCTTTTTTCTCATGCCTATATCTTAATCACAATATACACTTTTTCCTTTTATCTAATTTCAATAGATGGGGGTAACTATATCTACTAATATATGAATAAAAGGGATTGGGTGGGTATCATTTCCTTACAGAAGATAGAGATCAGGGGGTTAGAGAGATTTTTTTTCACATTATATTATATAATTTCATATTTTATTATTATTTTTTGATTCCTTCTTTATTTTTCCTTTTAGAAAAGATACTTGGAACACATACCGGTCATGAATTTTTTTAAATTTACACTACTACTTTTCATAATTATTTATTTGGAAGAACCATTCCCATGGAATTAATTTTTGATGAAAAATATCATTTTCTAGCCCATGGGGATCAAGAACACCCTTGGGGTCTTATTGAAAACAGATTCATGAATCTAATAGAGTGATGGTTCAGGTTGGTTCATGATGGTTCTAGGGTGTGTATTATTATGATATTTATTTAATATTCATCTAAAATTATGTAATGTTTATGAATTAAATTACCGAGTTACCATAGATTATATTAGAGTGGGTTTTGTTTTTTAGAATAGTTTATAAAGAATTTTAGTAAAAAGCGTAACACAACCAACGGTGAAATGCATGTGATATAGGATAGACCTAAAATGGGGAAGGTTGATGATATATTTACATAACATAGGATATATTATCAGTTAATTTCATGATTATATGATTTATCACTCTAATTAGTGATGTTTGATGCTTACAATATGTATTTTTTGGTTTTATACAATGGATAAAACTAAGAGGAATCATGTTAACAATGAATGTGGTAGAATATGTAATGATTTTCTTCTAGGGTCTCCAAATTTCATTGGGGATGAAATGAATAATATTTTCACTATAATTTAAACACACTATCTGGCTATGAATCATGTTGAGATTTATAAATATCAGATGAAGAAGCAACATACCATTAATTTGTTCATGAAGTAACTTACAACTTCCTTTTGTAGGTCCTACAGTGCACTAATTATTGATAAATGGATCTGTATCACTTTGAAATATTGTATGCTTTCTATTTATTGAATTATGAAAAACATTTCTTGTAAATTTATCATTTAAATGGATATGAAGATAAATAGTGGACAATTATTAAGAATATGAGTCAGGATGAATAAAATAACTCCATGTAATGGGAATATTCTAAGAAGTTATTTTCAATATATAATTTCCATGAACTATTCACATGGTAATGGAAAGGTAATTCGTTGAACTAATGTAGAATGGTGACGAATCTGCTGGAACATATGAGGAATGTTTTAAAATACTTATGAGATATGATTCTGATTTTATGATAAAACATGAAAGAAAATATTATTTATTCTTTAGAGGAATAAAACCAAGTCATATAAAGTTGTTAGATAAAATGAACTTTAATAGATATTAATAAATCATTTAATAGGATTTTAAGTTAGAAATTAAAACTAGAGACTTTAATTATTCTCATGGATTTTGGGAAAAAAATTGAAATATATAATTTTGGGTAAATTCTAATAAAAACACATAGTGTAATAAAAATTGATCTTCCTTTATGTAAAAAGTGTGGAAACATGTATGGGGGAAATTATGTTAAGGGGGTTGGTAAATGTTTTTAGTGTAAAAATGAATTCCATTGAGAAATGATTGTTGAATGGATATGAAGAGGACAACCAATTAACGATTGAAGATAAATCTAATCAAAATGTTATACCCACAATCTAATGCTTCAATTACATAGATTACAGTAATTATTCCATTTTTTTCATGAATCTATGGGTTAATGATGAAAAGTTGTGCTAGAAACCTCTTAATACAAGATAAAAATGTAAATCCCATATGATCACAACCATTTAAGTTGTTCATGAAAATGAAGTGCTGAAACATATAATTATCATCCATTCTATAAATTAATTTTTCTTCATTGATCTGGTATCTAACAACTCATTTATTTCAGAAGAATTTTCTATGAATGTTACATCACAACTTTAAAAACTAATTATTTCATTATCAGTGAAGAGTCTTAATGGTATGCTGATAACATATCATGTCTATACCTCCTGTTTTGTAGATTTTTATAGGAATGACCTTCTTAAAAATCATGTTACTCTTTATCTAGTTGAATAAGATATTATTAAAGTATGGATTATATATCTCTATATATATCTCATATCAATTGCTGAGGACAGGATATCATGTTTGATATTTTGAATCAACCTGTGATATTTTAGTGGTGATAGAATTAATATAATAATCTATTATAAATTAATTGAATTATATAAGTCATACTAGATATTAATGTAGTTTATATATCATAAATAGTTGTCTGCGAAATCAAAAATGATGATATACTTATTTTTCAGAATATTCTAATGTATTTTACTAAATTATTCCTAGTCTTCCCCCAAATCATAAAGTTGAGTATTTAATAAAGCTTATACCTAGTTTTATACTTATTTCAAGTAATCCTTATAAAATTGCACTTATTTAGTTATAATAATTGAATTGGTTACTCTAGGAGAATCTAGATTACGGATTTTTTTGGACAATCTATTATCCATGGGATGCACCTGTTCTTTTTCATAACAAAAATATGGGTTTATGATACTTTGTATTAATTATCATAAACATAATACAATCATGATCAATAATAAGTAACCTCAACCCCATATTGATGATTTTTTTGTAACTATGACAATATCAATAGATCCCAATGATTGAACATTGATCTAGAAATTATTATTTAAGGATAGTACATTCAAAATATTTTCATATATATGTGGTATAAAAACTATTAATTTATATTGATTACATTTAGACTTACCAATTCCCCCACTATCTTAATTAATCATATGAATATATTATTTATGGATTACCTTGAATTTTTATGGTATTATTATAAAGTATTTTCTTATATAACCATTGTTCAATGAATATGATGAATATCATTTTAGGATTTGTTTGAATGGCCATGTAAAACGATAATTATTATGAAAATAATTTCAATAGAAAATTTTGGATAAAAAGTATCATTCATGGGTCACATAAGAGATGAAATATAAATGAATCCTATAACAATGAAATTTTTTGTACCTTGGATGAAACTATCCATCGCTATAAATATTCATAGTTTTCATGGATTGGATGGAAACTATTGATTCATTGTGGTAAATTTCTCAGGGATATAAAATCCAATGACCATGTTGAAATGGAAATGAGTAAATTTCATTTGGATCGATAACTGTGAAGATAATTTCAAGGAACTAAAGATAAGGTTGTTCAATGAACCTATTATCATAATACCCTTAAATAGAGAAGGGTTTTTTGGTCTATTGTGATGTATAGAAAATGATTCCATGATGTGTTCTCATTAATTATGGCATGGTGGTAGCAAATGGATCATGCAAATTGATGGTTCACGAGAAAAATTACACAACTCATGATTTAGATATAATAGTGGAAATTATTTTCATTGAAGATGTATATGCATTAGATTTATATTGAAATGTGTAATTTATATAAAGATCATAAAATACTAAATTATACCTTGAAAATTAAATATTTAAATATGCACTAAAGGAGATTGTTGGAGTAGATTAATTATTATCACTACTCAACACATTACATCCAAAGGATGGAAAACATGGTGGTTGATGCTTTGATTTAGAAGGACCATTAATTATTATCCAAGATTTGGATTGAATGATTTATTATATTTATGAATTTAAATTGTATTGATCCTTAAATCATGATTAATGTATATAAAATTATCAGACATAGTTGAATGTTCAACCACATATTACTAGGAATATAAAAGAGGCACATAATGGTGATGTCAAGTTTTATAATAAGGAATTATCTGGAATTCAATTATGATAGTGATGGAATGATGTGTTTTAGGTAATTTGTATATATCTTTTTTATACTAGAATTAAATATTTTTATTCTAGATAAAGAACATAGTTAATAATTTTCAACTCATCCTAAGAGTACATAGATGTATAAAGATCATAAAAATAATTTATAGTAAGGCAACATGCTGATAGATATTCTAGAGTATGTATCATGATTCATGGTATATATGTAACATAAGGCTAAATGTTATAATCCTATGGTGATGATATGACCGTTATACATAACATTATAGAAATAAGAAAGTACAAACATGGATTTCATAATAGGAATAACAAATAAATATAAATACTATAATTTTTATTAGGTTGTAATTGATTACCATATGAATTTAGCACTAATTTATATCCATCAGAAAAGACTTATCATTCAAAATTATTTTGAGGATATATATCTTAGTGGTTTTAAGGTTTCATGGAGTACTATTTTTAATAATATCTAATTAATATCCTTGCTTTACCAGGATATTTTGTATATCTCTTTTTCAAGAATTAAATATAGAGTTAAAACATGACACTGTATATAATCCTCAGATAGATGGTCAGTCTGAGAGAATTTATCAAACCATAAACAATAGGTTGAGATATCTCTATATATTTTAAATGAGGTTTATACCAACACATTCTTGAAGTTATATTTTCTTACAATAAATATATTTCATTGAAAAATTATTTTGGATCCTAATGAATACCTCATTATAAATAACTGCAGATTTCTAACATTTTGGGATGATGTTGGAGGATAAAAACTATAGGGACATGATCTATAAATTGAAATGGAAGATAATGTTAGTGATAAAACACAATTTTATTGAATATTTTATTGATAATAGATGATATAATTTCATCTCATTATGCTAAATATGTTCAATTATGAAATATTTGGGATTATATCATTCATTTGAAAATTTGATGAAAATTCTCGTTTTACCCTTTTAAAATTCACTGTATTATTTTAGGCATAAATATATTTATGTAAATTATTTGGACATTAAATTTTGTAACTATGTTCATGACATAATGGGATATAAATTATATTCAAGAAATGTGAGCTGGATCAGGAATTTGAGTGGAGTAAATGGGCCATAATGACAATGAAGGACTGAAATGTCCAGATTGGACATCACTTCATCATTTGGGCCTTTTATTTTTTATCATGGCTTGGATTGGGCCCAAATATTGAAGGAATCTCTGGGATATGTTTTTCTCAAATGGGCCTTCTACAAGGCCTTCCAATTCAAGCGTTCTAGAGGTCAAATATGCGGTGCAAGTGGGATTAAAAAAATTGGATGAATTTCCCTTTCAAATTTAATAAATTTTATAACCCTAACTGTCCCCAATAATATTTAAATGATGTTTTCACTCATTGGGAGTGCTGGTAGAGGATTTGGGAAGGTGTTTCCGAAAGGGTGTCTCTAGGGAGCCTCTCATAACTCTTGGAAGAATAATGGATTTGGTCAAACATCTCTTCCAAAAAGTCTCCCCTCTCACACCTCCTCTTTGTATTTCTTTTATTTAATGTTTGTATCTTGAATATTTCATCAATTAATCTTATGTGTTCATTCCTATTATTCTTCTATTAATATTCTTAATTGGTTTGGAATCAATATTGGAGACGAGATTGTGTTCTAACCTTTCAATCGTTGCTCATTAAAAATATCTCCATGATGACCACACTGCCCATGGAAGAGTAGTTTTCTTAGTCATTGATATAACTTCTAACCTATTCATTTAATTATTTTTAATCATTGATATATTTTAATTGACATAATATGATCCATGAATTGTGTTTTTAAATTACATGAAACTAATCAGGAGATTTGACAATTAACACAAAAACATGTGTGGTTGATATTTTTGTGTAAATTGTGAGAGCGCGATCTTAATCGGTAGTACAAGACCACAAAGGATAAAATTGTAGAGTTCAAATGTAATCCATAAAAACAATTAATCCTCATTTATAGAATTTAAATGTTATCTAATAAACTAATATCCATTTCTTAACCTTATAACAACAATTAAATCAGAGTGATGCGATTGCGTGTTCTGAAGCTAGCTTAGGGTTTAAGTAATTTCAACTTTGTGGTTAAGTTAACTCTAGTAGGGTTAGAGGGTTAACAAATTATGGGATCATAATTAAGTGGATATTGATTTAAATGATAATGATTAATAAGTAAATGAAGTGGTAGAGTTAGATCGATTACAACTTTTAAAATATTTTCTAAAAAACAACTTCTCGTTGCATCTTTTTAATCAAAATTCATTGCAAAATTAAAAACAAAAAAAATGAAATCTTCTTCCGGAAAACTTCTTCAATTTTTATAAACGATAAAAAACCCCCCATCCTTTCAAGTAGTATTTTAATTCTATTATATTTTAGTTTTAGAATATCTTTAAGAAGTTTTTTTAATTTTCTTCCTCCTTGAGAGACAACATTGATCAGCCACTCTTATGCACCTAAGAACCCAAAAACAACTAATCATTTGAGGGTGCCCACGACAACGCCTCTTAGTTAGATGGACTGAACTATCCAGATTCGAAATCACTTCAAAATTTTGGCCATATCATCTACATCTAGTCTTGTGTTGGGCCCAAATTTTGAGGGATGCTCGAGGATATGATTATGCAGAAATCAACCTTATAGATGGATGGCCAATTAACATGTTTTGGAGGTCAACTATTCAGTGCAATTGAGATAAAAATATTTGGCCGAATTCCCCTTTCAAATTTAATAATGTTTTGTAACCCTATCCCTCCCAAACTCTATTTAAAGTATTCATTCACTCTTTGGGAGGGCAGGTCAAGGATTTGGGAAGGTGTTACTAAAAGGGTGTCTCTTGGGAGCCCCTCACAACTCTTGGAATAAGTAAGGAATTGTTCAAACATCTCTTCCAAAAATTCTCTCTTCCCACAACTCCTCTTTGTATTTCTTTTCTTTCATGTTTGTATCGTGAATTTTTCTTCAATTAATATTATGTGTTCTTATTATTTCTTCATCTCTTAATCTTCCTAATTGGTTTGGAATCAGGAGTGAAGATGAGATTGGGTTCCACCCTTTCAATACTTGCTCATGAAAAACGTCTCCACGATGACCACACTGCCCATGGAAGAGTAGATTTCTTAGTGAGCGATCAATCTCCATACCTTTTCATTTAATTATTCTAAATCATTGATCTACTACAATTAACTTAACATGATCCATGATTTATTTTTTTAAAATTATATTAAACTATGCAAGCAATTGAACAATTAATACAAAAACATGTGAGGTCGAGATTTTATATAAATTGTGAGAGAACGATCTTAATCAGTAATACAAGACCACACAGGATAAATTTGTAGAGTTAAAATATAATCTATACACACAATTCATCCTCATTTCTAGAATGGAAATGTGATCTAATTAACCACTGACCATAAGATAACCTTATATCAACAATCAATGTAGGGTGTTGCGATTGAATGTTCCGATGCTAGCCTAGGGATTAAGTAATTTCATATTTTTTGTTAAGTTAACTCTCGTAGGGTTTGAGGGTTAACACATTAGTGTATCATAATTAAATGGATATTTATTTAAATTAAAATTATTAATAAGCAAATGAATAGCTAGAGTTGGATCGATTAATCCTTTTATAATATTTTATAAAAAAATCTTATTGTTGCGTCTTTTTAATAAAACATAATTTCACAATTAAAAACAAAAAAAATACAATATTCTTCCATCAAACGTCTTTAAGTTTTATAAAAGATAAAAACCCCCATCCTTTCATGTAGTGTTTTAATTCAATTCTTTTTTATTTTTAGAATACCTTTAAGAAGTTGTTTTAATTTGCTTCCTCCTTGAGTGATGACCTTGTTCAGCCACTCTGGTGCACCTAAGTACCCAAAAACCACTAATCATTTGAGGGAACCCCCAACAACGCCTTTCAAATTGGTGCCATTTTCGTGGAGGCATGTAATAATTTCAAACAATTAGAGGTATTTCTTTTATTTTACATTTTATTCTCTTCCTCTCTACTTTCATCCTTCTTTACCCAATTTTTTTTTTAATTTTTTTTTATTTTCTTTTAATTCATTTTGGTCCATCAACTCAAACTTATAAATTTTCTTTTACTATGGTACACTTTACATATTTTCATTTTTATTTGATTTATGATAAAAACTAATCCTGAATATCTCTTAGATCTTGTCCCTGAGATTGAACGCAGCCTTAGGGCTCGAATCAATCATTCTCAGTCTACGGGAAGTTTCAACATTCAAACAGTATGAGAATTTATCCACTCCAATAATATATAAATTAGAATAACATATAATTCAAACATAAATCAAGAACCAATGACTGAAAGTAATGGAAATGAACTCAATATAACTATTCAAGAATTTGCTACACCAAATATTAACTATCAACCAAATTGTATTGCATACACAAATCTCGAATCGGACATTGAACTAAAATCTGGGATAATTCACCTTCTTCCAAAGTTTCATGGATTATCTACTGAGTATCAAAAAAAAGATTTCAAATAATTTAATGTGGTTTTATCAACCCTTAAGCACAAAAATGTTTTTGTAGATCAAATCAAACTAAGATCATTCCCATTCTTACTTGATGGAGATACGAAAGACTGGATGTATTATTTACAACTTGATGATGTAACATGATAGAATGATTTGAAATGTATTTTCTTATAGATATTTTTTCTAGAATTAAATACCACTTCCATTTGTGAGAATATATTGGAGATTAATCAAGCCCAAGTGGATTCAATATATAAGTACTGTGAGAGATTCAAGAGGTTGTGTGCAAGTTTTCCACATCACCAAATCAGTGAGAGACTCCTCATCTAATACTTCTATGAATGAATCACACCTATGGATAGGATCATGGTGGATGTCATAGATGGAGGAGCATTGTTGGACAATACACCCGTAGCTGGACATGCATTGATCGATAAAATGGACCAAAACTCCCAACAATTTGGCAATTGAGGTAATCCACATGTAAGCGGAGTACATAAGGTAAGTCCTTCTTCTCTTGAGATTCATTTAATTGATACCATGATATGAGAATTGACAACAATGTTGGGGAATATTTCGTAGGCACAAAATACATCCCAACCCCCTCCTTCAAGGCCTTGTGTCATTTTCACTAATACAAGCCACCCAGCTGACTTTTGCCCAGAACTACAATAGATAGAGGATTGAACAACAATATTCCCAGGGAGACTACATCAGCAGAAACAACAAGAAATACCCCCAAAAGAACTTTGATTCATTTTCTGCAACATATAAACAAGGTTGGAAGGATTAATCAGACATGAGTTATGGCTCTGGACAACAACAGAGGCCCCCTTTCCAACAAAACTTCCAGCAGCCTCCACCTTACCAGCACGGTTTCCAATAGCCCCAAAGGTGATTTGAATCCCAAGAATCAACATGCCAGCAACAAGGGAATCCCCCACCAAATATAGATTCTAACACTGATGACCTTTTGAATAAAAGTTTTCTTAATCAACAGAATGAGTTGAAGAGTCAAGGTTTGAAGCTGAGTGAGTTGAAGACTCAAATGAGCCAGATTGCCACTGCCCTCCATGAACTGGTAAGTATGAATTCTGGAAATATAATATAATGACCTACTCTAGATCCCAAGGGTAATTTCATCACTATCACATTGAGAAGTCTGAAAAAAACAACATATACATCTGCACCTATCGTTCCACCGGGATTCCCCTCAAATATGGAGAAGCTGCATTCTATACCAACTGATGAGTAATCCAAGGAGAAAAATAATGGTAAGAAAAAGATTGATTATGTTCCTCCTAAACCCCTTAAATTTTCAAATAGGGTTTTATAAACCAAGAAGATGGATTAGGAGGAATTAAAAAAGATTTTTTGGATACATTCCAGCATCTGTAGATCAACATCCCTTTACTTGAAGCCATCAAAAAAATCCCAAGGTATGAGAAATTATAAAAATAACTTTGTTCCATTCCAAGAGAGCTTATGGAAAATGAGAGGATAAATCTTTGAAGGTATGTGTCAGCACTCATTACACTAACTCATGTAATGCCGAAAAAGTGCAAGGATCCAGGGACATTCACCATCCCATAAACCATTGGGGAGATGAACTTTTCTTATGCACTTTGTTATTTGGGTGCTTCCATAAATGTGATGCCTCACTATGTATTGTATTCTTGGCAGGATGGTGAGCTGAAACTGACGAGAGTGGTGGTGCAGATGGAGAATAGAGCTACGACATATCCAATGGCAGTTCTTGAGAATGTACATATCCGGGTAAGATACATGATCTTTCCAGCATATTTCTACATGCTTAACATGGAGGATGATCAGGTAAGTTCTCATGCCTCTATTATCATTGGTAGAACCTTCCTTAAAACTAAAAAACAATCATTAATGTTGATGAGGGTACACTTTCCATGGAATTTGGGGATAAAGTTATGATATATAATGTTATGGATTCCATGAAGTACCCCTCAGAGCATCATTCTACATTTTTTATCTCCCATTTCGATCCACCAAATAGAAACCCCATGAAATTTGATTGTTCTATGATTAGGGAGATTATGAGTATTGGTTCTAGTTTGATGTCTAAGAGTACTTCGAAACCTATTTCTAATACACAAGACTTTTTAAGATTTGATTTTGAAATGGAGTCATATTCTGATTTCGATCTTGTGAACTCTAATTATGACATGGCTATTGAGTATGCTGATTTATTTGATGCTTTATTCTCTTATTATGATGATGTATATTCAGATACTGATACACTTTGGGAAAATCTTTCATTAATTATATGTCTTCATCCATACACCACCACCTACACTGGAACTCAATCCATTGCCACCAAATCTAATATACTCATACTTGTTATGTGGTGAGAAATTACCTGTTATCATTTCTAACAGTCTCCTTTGTGAACATGAAGAAAAAATTATGAATCTTTTGAGGGAGAATTTCAGAGCAATTGGGTGGGCCTTGGCTGACATGTCATGTATTAGCCCCTCAAATTTCCTGCTTATGATTTTTTTGGAGAATAGGGATAAATCAGTTAGGCAGCCACAAAGGAGACTCAATCCAACACTTTTGGAGGTTGTTAAAAAAGAGGTTGAAATTTTTTTTAGGTAGGTATAATCTATCCCATTACAGATTCCCAATGGGTGAGTTCTTTTCAGGTTCTTCCTAAGATAAGTGGTGTTCCAGTTGTAAAAAATGATAATGAGGAGTTAGTTCCAATGAGGGTACAAAACAGTTTTCAAGTGTGTATTTATTATTGGAAACTAAACTAGTCCACTCGCAAAGGCCATTTCCCCCTCCCATTTATTGATTAGATGCTTGGGAGACTAGCTGGGAAGACACACTATTGTTTCTTGGATGGTGTTTATGGATATTTTCCAGTTCCTATAGCTCCAGAGGATTAAGAGAAGACTATATTCACCTGTCCCTTTAGCGCATTTTCCTACCCAAGGATGCCATTTGGACACTGAAACGCCCCAGGTACCTTCCAGAGATGCATGGTGAGTATTTTTTTATGATTTTATTGAAACCTTTAAAGTTCTATTCATGGGTGATTTTATAGTGTATGGGTCCTCATTTGATGAATGTCTATGAATTATGGGAAAGGTGTTGAATCGTTGTATTGAGAAGAATCTGGTCTTGAACTTTGAAATGTTTCATTTCATGGTAGATCATGGCATTGTATTAGGGAATATAGTGTCAAAACATGGGATAGAGTTTTATAGATCTAAGGTAGATATTAATTCATCCTTATGATAAACTTCATGTGTGCGTGATGTTAGATCTTTCCTAGGGAATGCCAAATTTGATCGGTGATTCATCAATGATTTTAGTAAGATTGCTCTTCCTATGTGACGATTACTTCAAAAGAATTCTGATATTGTGTTTGACAGTTCTTGTAGGACATCCTTTGATGAGCTAAATAAGATTCTATGCACTCCACCAGTCATATAGCCCCAATAGTGGGAGATTCCTTTTGAGATTATGTATGATGCCTCCAACTTCATGGTTGGAGTTGTCCTATCTCATAGGGTGGAGGGACGTTCACATGTGATTTCTTATGCATCAAGGACACTGGATTCAGCTCAATCAAACTACACAACCATATAAAAGGACTTTCTTTCTATTATATTTACTTTAGATAAATTCCGTTCATATTTATTGGGCTCTAAAGTAGTTTATTTCTGACCATGCAGCTCTAAGGTACCTCTTGAAGAAGCCCGATGCAAAGCCTAGGCTATTCTGATGGATGATACTTCTTCAAGAATTTGACATTGAGATAAAGAACAAAAATGGGACGAAAAACATAGTGGCAGACCACATGAGTAGGCTTACTCACAATCTAGAGGATGAAACCTTGGACCAGGTACCACTTTAGAATGCTTTCCCCGATGAGCATCTTTATTCCATCTTAAGTATGCATACATGGTATGAAGATGTAGTTAACTTCATTTTTTCATCTGAAATCCCTGAAAATTTAAAGAAACATCATGTCCAAAAGTTAAAGAGTGAGTCTAGATTTTAAGAGTGGGATGATAAATACTTATGGCGCATGTGTAGTGACCAAGTTATTAAGAGGTTTGTTCTTAATCATGAGTTTGTGTCTGTTCTACAATTCTATCATACACTTTCTTATTGTGGAAACTTTAGACCCCAACGGATTTCTTGGAATGTTTTAGACTCTAGATTATATTAGACTATCTTATTTCATGATTCCCATGTGTTTTGTAAGCCATTCTCTCATTGCCAACACACTGGGAACATTTCAAGGAGACACGATATCCCCCAACAACCCATACTATTCTGTGAGATTTTTAATGTATGGAGAATTGATTTTAAGGTTCCTTTTCTTAGTTCCTTTAGTTTTTCGTAAATTTTGGTTGATTTTGATTATGTGAGTAAATGGGTGGAGGCTATGGTCACCAGGACTGATGATTCTCATGTTGTTGTGGACTTTATCAAAGCGAAATTTTTTTTACAGGTTTGGAGTACCGAAGGCCATCATCAGTGACCAAGGAAAACACTTCTGCAATCAGAATTTGGATTCCCTCCTTCAGAAGTATGGGGTGACAGACAAAACATCAACACCATTCCACCCCCAATCAAATTGTCAGGCTGAGGTTTCAAATCAGGAGTTGAAATAGATTTTAGAGAAAATAGTGTATCCAAATAGGAAGGATTGGAGCAAGAGCTTGGATGATGTCCTATGGGAAAATAAGTCGGCATACAAAACTCCCATTGGTATGTCCCCATTTAAAATTGTTTTTGGGAAAGTGTTCCATCTCCCTGTGGAAGTTGAGCATCAGGCTTATTGGGCTATAAAGAAATCCAACATGGATTTCGCCCAAGCCAGAATCCAAAGAAAGATGAAAATTCAAGAGCTTGAGAAGATTTGATTATATTAATATGAGAAATCAAGGCTCTATAAATAAATATAAAAAGTATATCCTGACAAAATTATCCAAGAAAGGGAGTTTCATGTTGGAGAGAAAGTCCTTCTCTATAGTTCATGACTGAAGCTGATGCTTGGTAAGTTGCGTTCTAAGTGGTTATGTCCTTATGTTGTGTCTATTGTTTTTCCTTATGGTGCAGTGGATATCACACAAGAGGACACAGGAAGGAGATTTTTTAAGAACATGGTTTTTGATATAAAACACTCTGGAAAATTCTTGATGTTATTCCAGAGCAGCGGCTTCAGACGGTGTGCGATTCCGAGCCCCGGTGTGGCCGGAATTAATTTTTTTAATGGATTGACACTGGGAAGGATAACTAAATAGTGTAGCTCCTAAAAGGTAGCTCTTATGGGAAATCCAAGGGAACTGTTGAGTCTAGACCATTCCATTTACCCAAGGAGCGGTGTAATTTTCACGGGCGCGACCCTTCGATGGAAAATGCCAACAGGGGCATTTTCGTAATTTGGTGGCCTCGGGCTCTAAGTTTTATAACATTCAAATGGAGGCCCGGATTAAAATTCCGATACCTCCATTGCACTAAGAGTAGGGCATTTACCCTAGGGGAGGCTTAATCTCGAACCCGTTGAAAGTTCCATAACGGGCCTACCATTTGGGGATTAAAATGAATTAATTAAAATTTTCACTTATTTCTCTTCTTATTTCTAAAAAAAGGTCACCTCTCCCATTTCTTTTCTAAATCCTATGGAGGAAGGAAGATCCTCTCAACACTAATCTCTCCATCTCCTCCCCCTCCAAGGATGTAGCTCCGGCGGATCGTTGTGAAGCCACAGGCTAAGCCCCCGAGGTAGGATCTTCTCATTTCCATTTCAATTCCCTGCATTATCTTCGATCTAAAGTAATGATGTCGAAACACTGCTTAGATTTCAAGAAAGACCGTATTTACATAGTGTATATCTTGAGATTTCTGTTTCACTTTTCATATTTGGAATCCGAGTTCTGGGGCGACTGTAAATCGTCCGGTGAAGTTTCGGGAGTTTTTGGGAATTTTTCAGGTGGTCCGTCGAGGCGCAGCGGCAGCGCGGCGAGGCCCAGCGGTAGCGCGGTGAGGCCCAGCGGTAGTGTGGTTGAGGTCTAGGCGGAGGTGTAGTCGTCTGGGTGGTATTCGAAGGCTCGGCAGTAGGGAAGCCGGGCGAGGCGGCGTCGGCGCGGCGGGCGAGTGGGAGCTGGACTGGGCAGCGGAGGGGGGGTGCCAGCGTGGCGCGACGATGTGGCCGAACTGGATTTTTCCAGCCGGCACGTGCGGGAGACCAGGGTGTTTGGACCCCAGCTCGTAAACAAGGACCTGCAATACGCAGGTCCCATGGAGGTAAATTTGGACAGGCTTAAGCCGGTCTGGGCTAGGTGGTACGGCCCGAGCGGTGAACCGCGGGACGGTTCAGGTATATGGGGGGCCGGCTGAATGGCCTGGCCCACCTGTTTGGTCCATTAAAAATTAAAACGGCTATAAAATTTAGGTCAGTCGTTGGATTCATGTCCATTCTAAGTGTCTCTTTCCAGGAATCTCGAAAAAAAATTGAGATCGTTTTGAGGGTTATTAATTACTGAGACAGGGGCCTCGGTGGTGCGACAGGACCATTAAGTGGATTGGCGTTATTCCGAGAGTTCTTGTTTTTGGGAGCGCAGACACATCCTGAGTCCTTTTCGAGTGTCGTCAGCATCATTGAGGCCCTAGCGTTGAGGCTGAGTTTTCCAATGAGGTTTCAGGCATTGAAACCGGAGTTGAGGTGTGGGCCCAATGACCCGTCTTTTAAGCTACGAGCTCCGTTTAACAACTTTTTCATCGGACATCTGTTTGGGGCAGGCGGGAAGTCGATTTTGGGTGTTTTACCAAGGGCATTGAAAAGGTGCAATCACCCCGCTTTAATTCAGCATGGTGGAGCGGTCCCCATGGGGGTCTTTTCGAGTGTTGGTGGTGATTTATATCCTCTTCACTGGGTTTCCATTTCGGAAAATTTAATAGTCAATCTTGGGTGCTTTTTCGACGGGATCGCAATGGTGCAATCCGTTGGCTGTGCTTCAGGACTATGATGCGGGTCCCATGTAGCACCGCACGTGTGTGGTATGACGAAATGAATCCTTTTCTCTGGATATCTATTCCACGTGTGTAAGCGGTCAATTTGACGTGTTTTTCTGAGGGGATCACAATGGTGTGATGTGCCAGACTGTTTTTGGGACCAAGGCTCGGGACCATGGGTCATCGTTTGGGCGTAAAGTAGTGTTGGACAACTTTTACATGAGATATCCATTTGAGGCGAGTAGATAGACTATCTCGCGTGTTTTTCTGCAAGGATTGCAATGGTACGATCTATTTGTATATGAGGAGACTCACTAAAGATCTCTTAAAATGTGGAGTCATGAAAGGTGTATGGGTGGAGGTTCTTCCCACGGTGTTTTTAGAGAACCCTTGGCGTTTGATTGTGAGCACTCCTATGAGAGTGATATAAATGTTTTAAGAGGTGTGGTTGGTTGTGCTAGGGCCATGGTGGAAGCAAGTTGGAGAACATCTTTTTTCACCCTTTTTTCATTATCGTTGGACATCATGTGCATGATAGCCTTTGGGCTGAATATATGGTATACTCTAGGAAAATACGGGTTTTCCCGAAGGTACATGTTGAAGTTTGTACCTGAGAATGTTTGTGTACATGGTTTGGAGATGTGATAGGTCCACACATCTTGAGGGCCCCTTGTGCGTACCATGTTCTAATTTACATAGCTTTGACCTCTCGTGACAGTGATGGTCCTTCTGTTAATGATGGTTTAGACCAGCTGGGTTGAGTGGTTTCCCCTGATTCTATTCTCAACGGTTTAATCGGAAGAGTTGTTTGGGTACCCCTGTTCCTTTAGCTGTGTGGGATTTTAGTATCACGTCTTTTCATGTTCCCTCGTAGGGTTATTGTGGATTCAGTGTGACCAATACTTTACATAGGCACTGATACTCTACCCCCAAGGTTATTTCAAGTAGGGTGAAGAGCCCAGTGTGCCCTGGGCGCAGACTCTCTAGCCGAGTATCGAGATCCTATCTTCCTTCCGCAATCTACCATGACGTGTTTCACTAGGTAGAGTTCTATGTATCAGCGTGACCCACACTACACGGGAGCTAACCTACTGCTATTTGAGTTGTTTCAGAGTCGTGTCGTTGTGCGATACCCACTCCGTGTTCCATTGGACAGTGTTGTACCATCCGATAGGGATGGCCAGAGCAGTTCTGGATTTACCCTCTAGCTGGGCTAGGCAGTGGGTGACCTGATGACCTCTTAGGGTTTACCCTCCAGCTGGGCTACGTAGTGGGTTACTCGACCACCTCTTAGGGTTTACCCTCCAGCGGGGCTGGGCAGTGGGTTTCCCGACAACCTCTTAGGTCTTACCCTCCAGCGGGGCCCGGTAGTGAGTTACCCGACGACCTCTTAGGATTTAACCTCTAGCTGGTCTGGGCAGTGGGTTACCCGATGACCTCATAGGGTTTACCCTCTAGATGGGTTGGGTAGTGGGTTACCGATGACATCTCTCAGACCCAGGCATTTCTACTAGGCTAGTCTATGCCTTTTATTTTTGACTTCCGGAGTGGGACCCTTTGTTGTTCGGGTCAGTGATGTGACAAATTTGACTTTGAGTAGACCTCTCAACTATGTGACAGTGAGGAGGTGTGGTTTTACTTTTCCCAGAACTATCTAGAAAGAGTGGCGCTTTCCCCACTGAGACGCTTCCTTGTAATACGTCCTAAAATTGTGCGGGAAAGATAGTACCGCCAAAAGTGGATAGTGTCAAGGTGCGGTGATTTGATCCCCATGAATTGTAGTTTGGGGCAGACGTGCAGGATACTGGGCATCGATGGTGTTTATTTCTGGGACTATTGGCGACTCACTTTCTTGGGCTGAGCTATGAGATGAAGATCCCCTTACGATCTTGTTAGGTTTTCTTGTTTGAGCAATTGGATATGTATATACCTTGTTCTAGTACCCCCTTCTTAGGTTTTGGTTACTCACTTTCCCTGATAGGGGAAGACACGCGGGGTATGCCACGTGCTTTCCATGTCTATCCTCTCGTGGTTAGACGAGTCTAATATCCTACTATATGTAGCAAAGGCTTGATGGGATGTTCATCTTCTCACCATTTCTTGCTCCTGGTATTAGGACAAGTCTACTTCCTTCCTCTATTTGGTTCGAGTTGTACTGTTTAATGCACTCTCTGTTGTACTCCTTTACTACTCCATGTTTGATCCACTGCTCACCCTTTAGTACCTCCTATGTTTCTCCCTCAAGCCTTCAAGGTATCCTACTGAGTATTTTTATACTCACCCTTGCTTGGGATTTTCTCGCACTTGGTGTGCCCTTAAAGACGACAAACATGTTTCTCGTGACTACAGAAGAGCTTAGGAGTTCGGGATCATGGACCACGTGCGATGGTCGTAGTCACGTTCTAGGTGTGGGACTCTCCCAGATGATTTACTTTTGTTTACCTGTTGCCGGGTTGTGGCACTTTTCTGGTTGGCCGCGTGTTTTTCCCATTTATTTTTTGTTTACCTTCAGCACTCATTTTGTACTGTTTAGAGGTCGATGAACCTTATTGGTTTTTTATAGTAGTTGGTACTTTACTTTTCATTTTACACTGCACTTCTGCATTGGGTAGGCTGCGTGTGTGTGTACAGTTACATAGGCAAATGCCTCTCTGAGTATTTTAGCTTTCAGCGCTTGTCGCCATCACCTGGCCTATGGAGGCAGGCTTAGGGTAGTTGTGGCTCGGGCCCAGGTAGGATCAGGTTGTGAAAAAGTGGTATCAGAGGTGGTCCGTTCCTTTGGATGTTGTTCGGAAATCCCTAAAATAGAATTGGTTGGGATATGGGAAACTGTGTCAACAAGTCTCGAGAGCGGCTCTCAGGCCAGGGAGTCTAGTGATGGTGCGGTGGCTGAAGTATCCATTTACCAGGACCCTGATAACCCGCTTGTCTACACGGCATGCTGAGACACCCGTTACAAGGAAAATTTATTTGTGCATCACATAAGATTGTTCCGTTGACTTTTCTTCTTCAGTATGCTCCCCATTGTTGTTATTCTCATATACATATATGCTTATTTGATCGCGGCACTCCTTAATAACATTCAAGATGCCTCCATGAATACATCCAGCCAGGATACCAGCATTGGTTCATGACGACGACCCTGTGAGTGATGAGGCCTTAGTCCAGGACTCATCATGCATGTCCCTTTCTCTGGGTGAGCCGGTAAGAGCACCCTCGCCTGGGGAGCAGCAGACAACATCAATAGGACAGACTTAGCTTGAGTGCGGTTTGAGCGTGCTCTGGGAGTTCCAGCTATAGAAACTGCTGAGGTTCAGCGGTGAGCTAGACCCTCAGGCAGCAGAGGTTTTTCTAGAGATAGTGGTTCACCTATCCATGCTTGTGCAGATGTCGGCAGATCTTATGGTGGCTTTGGCTGCTAGCCTTTTCCACAGAGCAGCTGGGCATTGGTGGAGTCTGGTGACTCAGTTACTCGATGAGTCATCACATTCATGGGACAACTTTAAAATAATGTTTTGTGAGGTGTTTTACCCCTCCTTCTTACGATTTGTTCAGATCTAGGGGCTCTTGCAGTTTCAGAAGAAATGGATGACGGTGACTGAGTACGCGACTAGGATCACAGACCATTCACACTTTTACATGGACTTGGTCCAAGACGGAAACTTCTGAGTGCGGAATTTTGAGCAGGGTCTCCACAGAGAGATTCATGTCATCATCGTACCCTTGTGCATCCCCACTAATTACAAGGTGCAAGAGTAGGCGCTGGTGATAGAGAGCTTCCTGTCATGTTTTACAGTTGGTGGTGGTAGTAGGCACGATAGAGCCGAGACGTCTGCCGCAGCTAGTAGGCGTCGGATGACTGAACCTCAATTCAGGTGGCCTTCCCTCCATCGGTTTCGAAGACGTGGTCGTCCACCACTATGGTGAAAAACTGTAGGGCCTCAGCCGAGGATACCCTTCTATGAGTAGACTCCGGTCCGTGGTCGTACGACAAAGTGGCACCAGAGGGCACCAGGGAAACCCAGAGAGTGATGGTGCTATGATTGTGATGGTAGAGGTCACTTGGCATGAGATTTCATAACCATTTATGCTGAGAAATTCGAGTATGCTGCAGCCACACCACCACGACATAGGCAGCACCCTGATCGGAGTTGTTCCCAGATAGGTGGTGCTAGCAGAGGAGCGGGAGGAGTTGGATGTGGGCGGATGACATTATGAGGTCTTCCCATCACCCCCAAGCAGTCCACATCAGGCTCCATGAGATGGCAATTAGGACCACATATAGCTGCGAGATTTGGATGTCTATGATCCTGCAGAGTATGAGGTGATAATAGGTATTGTCTATAGCTCTTCTACTTTTTTCAGTAGAATTGTTAAACTCTGTATGTTAAATGATTTTCTCCCTGCTTCTTGTTTGAGGTCTTAACAGGGTGACGCGGGGCATCAGTGTAACATTGTTTCAGTAGATTAGATGACATGTAACCTTTTATATATTTGATGGTATCAACTCCTTCGCTATACAAGCGTGTAAGAGAGTCTTAGTCGTGGGACATCGACTGTGAAAACTTTCATGACCGGATATCTTTGATTGTTTCACCATATGGATATTCGGAAGGAAGGAATCACCATGCCTTGTCCAAGTTTAAATGGTGATTCCAATCATGTCGTGTGATGTGGGGGTTCGACCGAGGAGGTGAGCTACCCCTGAGGGCCTTCGGACCGTTTGAGACCGTGCAAAGGAATGGCGAGTTTGTCTACCGCCTTTCCCTAACCCCCCACAGTCTGGAGTGGGTGAATGATTCCTCCCACATGACATACTTGAGAAGATGTGTGAGGGATTCTATGCATGTCATCGGTGATGGTAGACCTCGCGTGAATGGGTCCAATCCTTTGTGTGCGGTGGCACAGAACTGTGCAAGAGTTTTCTTAAGTACGGGATTGCTAGGAGTGGGCATAGTACCCTGTGTTGTTACCTAATTTTTCTTTTCCGGGATGAAAATATTGAATGGAGGAATAATTTAAGAACATATTTTTTTCAATAAAAGACTTTGAAAAATTTGTGAAGTTTTTACAGAGTAGCGCCTTCAGACGGTGTGCGATTCCGAGCCCCGGTGTGGCAGGAATTATTATTTCTTCAATGAGTTCTCACTAGGAATGCCAAATAAATAGTATAGCTCCTAAAAGGTAGCTCTGATGGGCAAAAAAGGGCACCATTGAGTCCATAGAATGTTGTTTACCCTAAGAGGGGTGTAATTTTCGCTGGCGCGACACTTCGGTGGAAAATGCCACCAGGGGTGTTTTCGTAATTTGGTGGCCTCGTGCGTTAAGTTTTATAACCATCGAACGGAGGACTAGATTAAAATTCGAAGACCTCCACTGTGCTCAGGGCATGGCATTTTCCCTATGAGAGACTTAATCTTGACCCTACTGAGGGTTCGGGAGCGGGCCTACCGTTGGAGGATTAAAATGAAGTAATTAAAAATTTCACTTACTTCTCTACTTAAGTCTAAACCAAGGTCACCTATCCCATTTTTTTCTCATTAATATGGAATAAGGAATCTCCTCTCAACACAAAGCTCTCCGTATCCTCCCCCTCCATGGTTGCAGCTCTGACAGATCGTTACGAAGCGGCGGGCTAAGCCTCTGAGGTTGGATCTACTAGTTTCTATTTCAATTTCCCATATCATATTAGATCAAAATTAATGATGTGAAAATGATGATTAAATTTCAATATAAGTATATATTTATGTATTTTATATCTTGAGCTTACCCCTGCAGTTTTAGGAATTTGAATTTGAGTTCTGAGGAGACCGCAATCATCCGACAATGTTACAAGAGTTTTTTTGTGTTTATCTGGTGGTCCGACGAGGTGCAGCGGCGGCGCGGCGAGGCCCAGTGGCGGCACAACGGGGGTCCAACTGGAGGAGTGGTCAGCCGAGAGGTATTTGGAGGCTCATAAGGAGGGCGGTTGGGTGAGGCGGCATCCGTGCGACTGGTGAGTGGGAGCCATACCGAGCAACGGAGGGGGGGGGGGGCGCCAGCGTGGCGCGACGATGTGGCCGGACCGGCACGCGTGGGAGACCAGGGGCTTCGGACCCTGGCTGACAAAGAGGGACCCAGAATACGCAGTTCCTTTGGAGGTAAAGTCAGACTGGCTTAGGCCAGTCTGGGAGAGGTGGGTTGGCCCACACGGTGAACCGCGGGCCGGTTCAGGTGTATGGGGGGCCGACCGAACCGGCCCGGCCCACCCATTTGGTCCATTAAAAATTAAAACGGCCATGAAACTTAGGCCAGGTGTCAGATTCATGTTCCATCTATGGTGATGCCTTCCTATAATCAAGACAAACATTTTGAGATGGTTTTGGGGGGATTTAATTTCTGATAAGGGGGTCCTCAGTGGCGAGACACGCTCATTAAGTGTATTGGCGTTATTCTAGGGGTTCTTGTTTTGGGTGGCACAGACACATCCAGAGCCCGTATTGACTGCAGTCAGTGGCGTTGGGATGATGGATCCATGGAGAAGTTTTCCACGGTGGTCTTAGGTGTTGAAACAAGAGTTGATTCATGGTCCCCACGGCCCTTCTTTTAAGCTGCGAGCAACGTTTAGCAACTTTTTCATCAAACATCAGTTTAGGGCAGGCGAGTAGTCGATTCTGGGTGTTTTTCCGAGGGAATTTCAATGGCACAATCCGCCCAATTTAATTAAGCACAGTGGAGAGGGCCCAAGGGGGGTCGTTTTCGGCATTGGCTGTGATTTCTATCGTCTTCACCGGTTGTCCGTTTCAGACAAGTGAATAGTCAATCTTTGGTGCTTCTTCGATAGGATCGCAAAGGTGCGACCCATTGGCAGTGCCTCAAGACTATGGTGCGGGTCCCACGTAGCACCTCTTATGTGCAGTATGAAGAAATATACCATTTTCTCCATATATCCGTTCCACCCATGGAAGCATTCAATTTGACGTGTTTTTCCGAGGGGATCACAATGGTGCAATGCGCCCAACTGTTTTTGGGACTGAGGCTCGGGACCACGGGGCGCCGTTCTGGCATAAAGCGGTGTTGGACAAATTTTTCGTCAAATATATGTTTAAGGACATTAGATAGTATATCTCATGTTTTTTTCGTGAGGATTACAACATTACGATCTGTTTTGATGTACAGAGCCTCATTTGAGATCTCATTAAATGTGGAGGCATGAGAGGTGTACGGGTGGAGGTTCTTCCCATAGTGTTTGTAGAGAACCCCTAGCATGTGATTGTGAGCACTCTTGTGAGAGTTAATAAAATGTTTTAATAGGTGTGATTGGATGTTATAGGGTCATGGTGGAAGCAAGTTGGAGAAATTATGTTTTCTCCCTTTTTGCGTTATCATTGGACATCATGTGCACAATAGCCTTTGGGTTGGAAATGTTGTATACTCTGGGAGTATACAGGTTTTCCGTGAGGTACATGTTGTAGTTTGAACTCGATAATGTTTGTGTACATGGTTTGGAGATGACATAGGGCCACTCATTCTTAGGGCCCCATGTGCGTATCGTGTTATACTTTACATACCTTTGACCTCTCGTGACACAGAGGGTGATTCTGTTAAAAATGGTTTAGACCAGCAGGGTGGAGTGGTTTCCCCTGGTTTTTTTCTCGACGGTATGATCAGGCGAGTTGTTTGGGTTCCCCTATTCCTCTATCCATGTGGGAATTCATTATCATGTCACTTCGTGTTCCTGGTAGGGTTATTGTGGATTCGGTGTGACCATCACTTTACGTGGGCACCGATCCTCTTCCAAGGCGGTAGTTTCCAGAAGGGTGCAGAGCCCAGTGAGCCCTAGGCGCAGACTCCCTAGCCCAGTATCGAGATCATATCTTCCATCTGCGATCTACTTTGACGTGTATCCCTAGGTAGAGTTCCAGGTATCAGCATGACCCACACTACATGGGCACTGACCCTCTTCTAGGTGAGTTGTTCTAGAGTCCGGTCGTTGCAAAATACCCACTCCATTTTCCGTTGTCTAGTGTTGTACAATCTGGTCGGGATGGCCATTGCAGTTCTGGGAATACCCTTTATCGGGGCTTGGATGTGGGTTGCCCGATGACCACTTAGAGTTTACCCTCCAGCGGGGCTGGGCAGTGGGTTACCCGATGACCTCTTAGGGTTTACCCTCCAGCGGGGCTGGGCAGTGGGTTACCCGATGTCCTTTTAGGGTTTACCCTCTAGCTAGGCTGGGTAGTGGGTTACCAGATGACCTCATAGGGTTTACCCTATAGGTGGGCAGGGTAGTGGGTTAACTGTCGACTTCTCTCAGACTCAGTCCTTTCTACTAGGATAGTTTGTGTCTCTTTTCTATGACTACCAGAGAGGGACACCTGGTTGTACGTGTCAGTGATATGACAACCTTGAATTTTAGAAGACATCTCGACTTAGTGATAGTGAAGATGTGTGGTTTGACTTTCCCCAGAACTCTCAGGAACGAGGGACGCTTTCCCCACCGAGATGCGTCCTTATGACGTGACCTAAAACCGTGCGGGCGAGTCAGTACCGCCCAAAGAAGATAGTGTAAAGGTGAGGTGATTTGAGCCCCTTTACTTGTATTTCGGGGTAGATATGTCGGATACTGGGCATCGATAATGTTTACTTCTGGGACTATTGCCGACTCACTTTTTTGGGCTGAGCTATGAGATGGAAATCCCCTTAAGATCATGTTTGGGTTTCTTGTTTGAGCCTATGGATATGTATATATCTTGTTGCAGTACCCCCATCATTTGTTTTGATTACTCTTCTTCCAAGTGTGGTGATGACATGTGGGGTATGCCACGTGATTTCCGTGTCTAGACTCTCGTGGTTGGATGAGTCAACTCTCCTGCTGTAGGTAGAAAAGACTCGATGGGAAGTTCATATTCTCACCATTTATAGATCCTTGTGTTAGGATGATTCTAATTCTTCCCACTTTTTGGGTCAAGATGTACTCTTTAATGCACTCTCTATTGTACTCATTTACTAATCCCTGTTTGATCCACTGCTCACCCTTTGATACCTCCTTTGTTTCTCCCTCGAGCCTTCGGTTTATCTTACTGAGTATTTTTATACTCAACCCTGCATGTGATTTTCCCACACATGGTGTTCCCTTGCAGGCAATGGACATATTGCTCATGAATATAGAAGAGCATAGGAGTTTGGGAGCTTGGACTACGTCCAGTGGTCATAGTCAGGTTCCAGGTCTGGGAATCTCCCAACTATTTTACTTTTGTTTACCTGTGGTCGGGTTTGGCACTTTTCTAGTTGGGCACGTGTTTTTACCTTTTCTTTTCAGTTTACCTTAAGCACTCACTTTATACTATTTATAGGTCGAATCACCTTTTTTGGTTTGTTTATATAAGTTGGTACTTTACTTTTCCTTTTACCCTGAACTTCTGCATTGAGTGGGCTGCGTGTGTGTATTGGTTTTTAGGCAAAGGCCTCCTCGAGTTGTTTTGCCTTAGGCACTTGTCGCTATCCCCTATCCTATAATGGCGGGCTTGGGGTAGTTTCGGCTTGAGCCCGAGTAGGGTCGGGTCATTAAAGCTTTATAGTCAATGGGAAATGTTTGAAGTGATACATTGAAGGACTTCCTAAAGCTGGAGTGGATTTTATCACACTACATGATCCCATCATCACTTTAGCATATCAGGATGTTTCTACCCTTTAAATTTTTTATTCTTTGTCCTATTATAAATTTTACACTTCATGTACATATATCATTTCATAGGTTCACATTGAGGACAATGCAATATTTTATGTGTGGGGGAGGGAACCTTTTTTTTAGTAATTTCAATTGTTTTTCTAATTTTTTTTTAAAAAAATTGTGTTTTTCAAATTTCGTACGTTTATCTTTTAGTTTTTTGTGTGTTTTAGAAAATTTTGAGCTGAAATTATTCTCATCACCCTTCTGAAATTCATATCAATAAGTGGAAAAATTTATCCCATGATACCGAGCTTAAATAAATGTTGAAAATAAATTTGTTTCAAGATCAAATATTTAGTAATTTCATGAAAATTACCCTGAATTTTGAATCCCATGCCACATCTCACTAACTTTATATTTGAAATCACTTTCATGTGAGGCTTCTGAACCATTATTTTCATAATCTGCACATTCACCTCACTTCTTGAGAGAACCAAACCATGCTTGATTTAACCAGAATTTGATTTATTTCTATCAAAACATGAAGGTTTGAGGTACTTATGTTTTAATTATTGAGGAATTGTTTTGGTATTAAAGCCCATATTTCAATGAATCCCTTTTTTATAATGGCCTACCTTGAAAATTTAATCCATGTATCCCTTAAAATCCATGAAAAACTCGTTATCTTAGCCATATTATACACTAATATTCCCTATCCAACTAACTCTTGAAGTGAAATTGCATAATATAGTTGAACATAAGTGTGGGGAAAACAATCTTTTGTTATTCTATGACATTCTATGATACTTTGGGGGAAAATTTAAAGTTTTAAGATATGTGTTTGTCTCTCAAAAAATAATTATACTGAAAGCTATGAATTTTCTAGAGGTTTCATGAAAAGTGAAGTTGTGCCTTTATGGAGCTTCTAAAAAGGAAGAAAGTTAGGCATATCTGGAGCTTTCAGGAAAAACTATTTTGGCAATGATTGAAATTTTTGTTATTGAAATGATGAATGGTGTAATATTTCCATCAATTTTCATGATGATGGAGCTGAATTTATTAAAAGGATATTAATGATGAGACCATATTTAATTGAAAATTAGATTAATGCAATTTTTCCTCAAAAAGAGTGAAGCCCTCCTCATTCAGCCTTAGAGTTTTTTAAATCTAAATCCAACCAATTGAAAGCCACAGAACAACCCTAAAAAATCCCCATGATAAACATATTTCCATGAATCACATCAGGTGGTGATGAAAAAATTTATCAAACCTATGGTGACCCTTGTGTGAGTTTGGATGAGTAAAACATTGCGAAAATTAACATTTGTTTAATAAGAGAAAATTCAAGTGAGGTAAGTGTTTTGTGATTGGGAGGATAAATGAAGTGGAAATATATCGATTGATATAAATGAAGAACTTGAAACAATTGTTTTTTATGAGGCATGATATCTTTTGTTTCTTGGTGTGTAACTGTTGCATCTCAAGGACATGTGTTTTAAAATTTGTTTTGATTTGATATTGATGTTTACTTGATATCAGGTTTTTCCCAAGAGTGAAAAAGGGTAAGAATGGGGGAGTTTATAAAACACTAATTATTGAATATTTTACTAATTATAGATGATATAATTTACTCACATTATTCTAAAAATGTTCGGTTATGAAATATTTGGGATTAGATCATTCATTTGCAAATTTGATGAAAATTCCAGTTTTAACCTTTTAAAAATCACTGTAGTATTTCGAGTACAAATATTTTTATGTAAATTATTTTGACTTAATATTTTGTAATCTTGTTCCTTATTTAATAGGATATAAATTATATTCAGGACATGTGAGCTGGATCATGAATTTGAGTGGAGTAAATGGGCCATGAAGACAAAGATGGACTGAAGTATCCGATTGGACATTACATCACCATTTAGTTCGTATCATCCTCATCCAGGCTTGGATTGAGCACAAATATTGAAGGATTCTCGGGGATATGATTATTCACATATAATCCTTCTATATGGCTGGCCAATTCATGTGTTTTTGAGGTCAAATATGTGGTGAATGTGGGATTAATATATTTTTCTTAATTCCTCTTTCACATTTAATAATGTTTTGTAACCCCAGCCCTCCCCAACTATATTTAAAGGATGTTTTCACTCTTTGGGAAGGTTTTTTGAGGCTTTTGAAAGGTTTGAACTAAAGTTTTCCTCTTAGGGGACCCTCACAACTCTTATAATAAGTAAGGATTTGTGCAAACATCTCTTCCAAAAAGGCTCTCCTCTCCCAACTCCTCTTTGGATTTATTTTCATTCATGGTTGTTTCTTGAATTTATCTTCAATTAATCTTTAGTGTTCTTTTATTTATTCTCTTAATGTTCCTAATTGGGCTAGAATCAAGAGTGGATTCGAGATTGTATTCTACCCTTTCAATCCTTTCTCATGCAAAACATCTCCACGATGACCACACCGCCCCTAGAAGAGTAGTTTTCTTAGTGATCAATCTATCTTCTAACCTCTTCATTTAATTATTTTTAATAATTGAGCTACTGTAATTAACATAACATGATCCATGAATTGTGTTTTTAAATTATAATAAACCAAGCAAGAAATTGAACAATTTATACAAAAACATGCGAGGTCGAGATTTTTTGTAAATTGTGAGAGCACAATCTTAATCAGTAATACAAGACCATATGGGATAAATTTGTAGAGTTAAAATATATTCCATAAACACAATTCATCCTCATTTTCAGAATAAAAATGTGCTCTAATTAACCACTAACCATAAGTTAACCTTAGAACAACAATCAAAGCAGGTTGTTGTGATTGCGTGTTCTGAAGCTAACCTAGGGTATAAGTAATTTCATCTTGGTGGTTATGTTAACTCTTGTAGGGTTAGAGGGTTAACAAATTAGGGGATAATAATTAAGTCGATATTGATTTAAATTATAATGATTAATAAGTAAATGAAGAGGTATAGTTAGATTGATTATTCCTTTTAAAATATTTTCTAAAACACATCGTCTTGTTGCGTCTTTTTAATCAAACTTCATTTCAAAATTAAAAACAAAAAATGGAATATTCTTCCAGAAAACTTATTCAAGTTTTATAAACAATAAAAAATGGCCCCATACTTTGAATTAGTGTTTAAATTCTATTCTATTATATTTTTAGAATACCTTTAAGAATTTATTTTAATTTACTTCCTCCTTGAGAGACAACATTGGTCAGCAACTCTGTTTCACCTAAGTACCCAAAAACAACTAATCATTTGAGGGAACACACAACATCGCCATTTAGTAAGATCCATTAAAAACCTCATTGAATCTCAATATTGATAGAATATTAATTATAAAAACCATACACTAGATATATAGTTTGATTTTGGATTGATGTTATCATTATTGGTATGTTCTAGGAATAATGTCTTCATATTTCAAAAGAATGGATATATGATCCCCATATATATAAGTCCTTCTAAGATTATTGATCATATTAAGAAGGTAGATTATCAATTGGAACTTCCAAGAGTCCTATAGCAAATTAACAATGTGTTCTATGTGTCTTTTCTGAGCACGTATACATCATATCACAAACATGTACTTGATTGAGAGGTTTTATCATTCGATCTTGATATTTCTTATAAGGATCAACTGGTGGAAATATGTGATCTTTGGGATAATATCATACAAAACCAGAACACCCACTTCATTACGGTTATATGAAAGAGTGATAAATTTGAAGGAGCTACATGGGAACCTGAAGATGTAATGGGTAAGAAGAATCTGCATTTTCTTTCATTAGATTAATGTAAATTTTTGGGAAAATCTCATAAAGGTGATAGAATATAACACCATGAGATTTTAGAATATATTTATCTCTAATAATGTTGATGTGTTTGAGGGATTAGGATGAAAAAAAGACAAAACTTATGTGAATAATACCTTATTATAAATATAAAATTAAATACCAAAATATATAGTTTAATTAAATTGTTAAATTTCAAATAATAAAATCACGTAATGACATTTACAAATGATAAGGAATATGAGTCTTGTAATTCATATCTAAATAGAAATTTGTTCATTATAAATATTATTTTTGTTATATAAATTATATTTAAAATATAATATATTTTTTAATATTAAAATTCATTATAATTATTGTTTACATAATTCAAAAAAATTAGTGATCATTCAAACATTTTTTATCAAATGGTTAGAAATGAAGGTAAAATATTTTAAAGGTCAAAAAGTGATATTTTTCATAATATTATATTTCTGTTATTAAATTAAAATTTTCACTGCTGATTAATTATTTTAATGATATTTGTACATAAATTATTTAATAAAACAAATGAACATTAATATATCTATTTTTACAAGGTGAGGAATGGAAATAAAATAATTTTTATTTTTATAAATAAATATTTTTTATAAAAATGTGTTTTTATCAATTCATTTATGGATGGCAGGATTAAATTATTCCATCTCCAAGATTTAAATCATGCAAAATATGTTCCATATTTGGAATTATAATAATCTACATTAGGCAATAATGATAAATAATTTTTATCCATAATAATTAGTTATCAGGATAGAAAACATGTTACCATTATAAGGGTTAAAATGTGGTAAAACTAAGAAATAAAGCTTCAAATATCTATAAAACAATAATATATTTAATTATATGAGTAGATATATACCCTTTCATATATTATATTTAAATATTTTTCTATTTTTTTCCATATTCCATTGAAAATGAATTTGTATTATTTTAATTCATTGAGTATTTCAAATGGTGCCTCTCCATACACATATAAAAAGGAACCATCTCTACTCACTTCTTCAAACACATTAAGAAATATATTTCATAAAATACCTACCTAGATAACATAAAAAAATTTCCCTGTGTTCTATATTCCATAAAATAACCCTAATTATATCTTGATAATTCTTAATATGTAATATAAAGGAATATAATAAAATAAATATTGTTTAGTTACTTTAATATACTTTAATTTTCTTATAGTAGTAATCAAACTATTTTCTATATTATTTCTATTCAATGGAAAATAAAAGCACTACTCATGCTCATGTGGGGACTATCATCTACATGAAGTGAAAAGGTTAATTTTTTATCACGACCTCACTTGGAGGGTTATATTTTTGTATTTAATGAACATATATTTTTTTTAAGATATAATCATAAATATATAAAGAGACATTAATATTTATATTCCTTTATTTCTAGTCATTGAAAACTGAAAGCATCACTCATACGTACTTGCAGACTACCGCCTTCACGAATTGATGTAATTCATTTTTCTTCAATGCCTTACATGGATTTTTATACTTGTGTATATAGTGAATAAATATGATATTTACAAAATATTTTATATTTTGAATATTATGAATACATAACCATGGTGTGGTGAATGAAATATGTTAACTTAAACATGATCAAAAAATGAAACAGTTGATGTCTGAATATTTAATGTAGTATAGTATTATTAGTAAATTGGGGGTTTGAATTTATAAATGAATAATATATAGTAATATAATTATGAATATTCTTCTAATATAAATTTATAACAAATATAAAATTATTATACAATAGGTTAGATCATGTATGAAGCATGTTGAGACTTGAAGTATGGGATTATATTCTAATGTCATTTTTAATCATGATTGTTCATGTTTAAATATAAATTTGGGAAATTGTTTTCTATATATATCCTAATCCTCAAATATATTTTTATAATATTTTGTTTATTTATGAGTTTTTCAATAATTTTGTCCATTTTCATATCTTTGGTACTGAAAATACCAAAATAATTTTTTTAAGAAAAAAAGAACATAATTATTTTTTTATTTTGGGAATATTTTTCTCCCATTTCCATATTATATAAAATGTTTCAAGAATGATATTTTATAAACTATAATTAGATTATAATTTCATTTTCTACCATAATTTACTTTAATTAAATGTTTTAAAAATTAGGTTTTATAGTTTTTTCTATATTATTTGTATTTTAATTTTTACAAATGTGTGAAAAGATCATTATTATAGAATTTATGGAATGAAATTATTTTCCCACTATCATATACATTCTTCATTACAAATCATCATATATAATTTTCTATGTTTTCAAAATAAAATAATATTCCCATTTTTTGGGAATTTTTTTCTTTTAAAAGTTACCAAAAAAGGATGCTTTTACTTATATTTAACTTAGTTTCAAATTATTTTGAAAACATTATTTATCATCTATATCAACACCTTCTAATGAATATTATAATTTACTAAGGATATTTTCAAATTAAATAATCCACATTCGTTTTATGAACCACTTATGATGATTTTCTCTTCTAGATTTTTCCCCAAAACAAATTCCTTATCATGGGTTAATTAATTTTTGATGAATTGATGAATGCTTTTTTGATACTATTCCATAAATTTATTAGGATTTCATTATTTGATGGGTTGATCTAGAATAATATATTTTTATTACCTTATCATGGAGATTATAGTGGATGGGGTTGGGGTTGGGTGTGAATCTAGATATTACCAATTGAGATTTCAACCCCCTTTTGTTATTTTTTCTAAATGCGAGGAACACCACTTTGTATCATTTCCTTTCTCTTTTATAGTGATGTAAGAAATAAAAAAAACATAGATTTTTATGTTGTTCAAACTCTTTGGGCTAGTTTAAGGAGCATGACAGGATAATATGTATATACACCTAGAGCATTAGATCACACAACATCATTTTAATTTACATAAAAGTGTGGTCACACTAACCTTATAAACTCAATACTCACACCAAATAAGACAACATCACAACCTATAGTCAGATATGAAACTCATTAATCCTTCCGAGATAGAGTTATTCAAATTATTTTTATATGAATTTACCTTTGGTTGTGTTTTTCTCTTCTAGAAAACCCTTATTTCATTTTAGTTAGATGGATTTCCGAGAATATCATATTCAATGGTAACATTCCACATTACAACAAGCCTATAAGTCTCCTCTATGTGCCATCTCGGAGAGTTTCTTTGAATCTCTTTAACTATTATGTCTCTATCAACATCTATAAAACTACTGTTTTTATTTTAATACATATAGACTACTTTGATATGATCCACATGATAGAATCTTGTAGGTCTCTCTATCCCTATTCTTATTATCATTCCACGTGTCATCCCAAATTGAATGTCATGAATAAGGAAAATTTGATTAACATTAATGGCATCAATTACATAAAATTTATTCACTGAAAAAATTCCATAATTCTATATAAATTTTTTTTTGTGTGATCATACATACCTCAATATAGGATACTCCATCCAAAGATTCACCAAGTATAATATTTTTTACTTTGATATATATAATGTCATAAATCAAATTCTACAATCATTGTACAATACTATATGAAGTTACTGCCGTTTAATTGGTCTATTTTTCATACGAAAAAATTATCCTCTATAAACTACCATGATGTTTACCTATTCTCCTATAATATATCAAAGATGAGTCCTTTTATCCATGGAATTGGTAGCAATAATTTTCTTATGATATTGAAAAAATCTGTTGCAATCCTTCCACACTATATGTTGTTTCTATGAAATTGGAGTCTCTTATTTAAAAAATTATTTCCTTGAAAATCTTACACAATATAGGCCTCCTCATAATTCTCGATTTAATTGAAAATTAGTTTTAAATCCCAATAAATCTCCTCATAGTGTAGGGTTATCATTACGGTATGAGAACTATTCAAATTACAGTGACATTGAAATTTGATTATTATTATCCTATGATGTATTGTATAATTAGTAAAATAAAACTATTACATTTCCTACAATTATATTTTATCCCATTACTATGTAGTTTAGAATATTTATCTCAAGATGATACATCCACATGTTTTAAATCTCAGGAGATTAACGATTCCGTAAAAATCCTCTAAAATTTACTTCTTGTCAATAACCTTTATTAAATTTGAAACTCTAATTTCAATATGAAAAAAATACAATAACTACCAAACACTGATGGTACTTGTTCTCATAATATTTCTATTTCTATATTTTAATATTCAATAGGATTCACACCACCATGATAATTTTTAGAAGATTAATCAATTGAAAACTCCCATATCAAATAGGACAATGCTCGATGTGAGAAACAAGAGATACAAGAGATAATTAATATGATAAAAACACCATTAAATTCTATATTTGAATCCAATTTACAATAAGAACTACTTCCATAATCTTAAAAACAACACTCTACCCCATTGGGAATAAGGAAAATTTAAATACAGCCACATCATTTTCCCTAATATGACTAATTTTTCCTACTTTTTTTGATAAACCCAACTAGAAGGTCCTTTTTGGAAAAAAAAATCTATAGGAGAGTAGGGTCCCTATCTCTAGAACCAGTTAGAGATAAGGATCTAGATTGACTCATAAATCTAATTGATATTGTTTTAAATCCACATTCGGTATATCCTTATTCATAATTTCATCCATAGGTTTTTTTAGTTGGAATATACTATAACTTCATTAAAAATTCCTAAACATTATCCTCTAAGAAAATGTATTTGATCTCAATGTGTTTCATTTTTTAGTTTAGAAATAATTATTTACTAAATTTTATAGAAAATGAGTTTTCACACATAATAAATATAGGATATACCAGATCAATGCTACTGTCTTCAAGCTATTATAACATACAAAACTATTGATTATCATCTAGATTCTCTGCAATATAATTTTTAATACAATTAATAATGATATAAAATATGTTTTTTATTTTACTTATCTATAAAATTAATTAGATTCTAAGGCATAAAAAACCTTGGGAATTATATTATGATTCATCAACCAAAATTTCAAAATATAAATCTATATATCTGATCAGTCTCTATTATTTAATTTAGTAGTATTACATACAAAATTCAATTTTTTTTGTTAATTTATTGATGTATTAATATCATAGCCTTCATGTGAATTTCATTTATAAAACATTCATAATATTTAGTTTGAAAAGTGGGAGACACAGTTTCCTTATAATTGGTAATCAATTTGAGTAAACTATTTATTTTAATTATTAGTTGATCGATGAGTACCTGGATCTTGGGGATTGTTTTCCCATATAAATCTTGCATCAACAGATACACATTGATTTTATTTTTTGAATGTGAAATATATTCTTTATCGTAATATAGACTTCTTATGTATGGAATAAATTCATGAAGACTAATTTTACATGTATTTGATACTCATAAAATGAATTTTTCGCAACCATCTCTAATAATAATTTAATAATATTAAATTGAGGCATGAGTAGAAAGATTTTTTCAAAATCAATGCCTTTAATCTCGGAATACCCCCAAAAAACACTATCCATTCCTTTTTCCTCATCCCTTGTCCATCATCAATAATTTTTTATAAAACCCTCTTGGATATGATCATAGTCTAATTTTTTATCCCATGAGAAACATCTGAAGTATTATTTTTCATAACATGGAAAAGATCTTCATGCATCGATTAAACCTAGAATACAAATAATCACGATTCATCCAATGTTTTGGGTTTCACCAAATATAGAAATGAATTATAGTATTGTTTTATCATTCTTTTGATTTTAACTAAGACAATCTCGTCATCAATGATATCACTATTGGTGATTTCATCTCTATTGAATCAATTTTTTGGGGTTTTAACCCTTGGTATTATTTACACATTATAAGAGATATAATTAAATTTCACTAACTCCCATTGAAATATCTTTAAAAAAGAAAAATTTTCATAAATTCATTCCTCAAAAACCGTGTTTTTTAAAGAATACACCTCATTTTTAGTAGAAATTTGCTCTCCTATATTCAATGTCCACTCACTTTCAATTATAGAAACATCATGGATTCATAAAATTTTACATATACTTTTTAAAAGAATTTATATAACAATATTTTAAATTAACATGAAAGAAATATCCCTTCACCTCCAGGTAATTATAACTTTATATTCTTTTCTTTGATAAGAAAAAAAAACTTTCATCAAAACACCTAGAAATATTTAAGTGTCGACTTCTTTCCATACCCAATTTCATAGAGAGTATTGTATTCATTTGGATATATATTTTTTGGACATATAGACAACTTTTAAGACTTTTTTATGTGAATAATTCATCAATAGTAAATTTTCAAAAAACATAGTTCTATCAATGTTGTTTATAATATTTTTTTCCGTTAACAACTCTGTTCTATTCCTTAATTCATTTTTCTTACACTTGAGGTTAAATACCTTATTTTATCATATATTATTACTCTTTGGTATTTAAAACTTATGACCCTTTTTTCATGTAAAAATTTCTATTTTTTACACAAAAAATCTTTTCATCTTCCCTTTTGTAACGATTTATACACTTTAATACCTCTGTTTTGTGAGAAATTACCTTTAACCTATTCATCCTACCGAAATCATAAATTAATAAAACATAATATCATTTAATGATAAAATATTTATAAGGGATTGGTCTGAAAATTCCCACATGAATAGGATGAAAAATTCTTGATTATTTAACAGTGTTTAGAGTATTTGTTTTCAAAACTATCTTCCCAATTTGGAATGAGTCACATGTATGATTATCACATGTGTTCTTGGGAAAAACAAATGGTCTATCTTTATTCACCGGTTTTTCCAAATATTATTTACTCATGTTCTTATGTATCTTGTGCCATATCCTATTTTCATTTTTCTATGATAACATGAACAAATTATCTTCGCCAATTATGTAAATTTTAACCTTGTTCCATATACTTTTTAGAAAAACTATGCCATCCATAGAAGTAATAGTGAAACCATTCATTCCAAATTCCACAACTTGTCCTGAATCATATAACTGACTCACACTTTATTGACTATGGATAACTAATTCTAATAAGAGTATATCTATTCTTATGATATCCCTTCAACCAACCATTGTCATTTTGGAGCCAAAAGATTCTGATCCTCAATCATTTCAAATTTAAACTACTCCACATTTTTCATATTTCATTATGGTGATAGGATTTTCATTTATGGTCATGTTTAAGGTACACTAACTATCCAAAAACCAGAAACTGGACCTATCTATTAATGATAAGTAAATATCTGGAATATTTGATAACTCATATCTTCATTTCTTATTCCATTACCATTTAGGAGCTTGATTTTATGATCAACATCTATACTACTCTCAATTGTTAGTAATTTCCTATACAACATGAATTATAAAGAGTAAATTTTTATTTTTCATCATGTTTATAAATATTGATGACTTTTAATTTACACTTTTATAAAACTATTGAGGCAACTCCCTTTGTACCCTTGTGCAGTATATGGTTATTTTTACCTGAATCCTTCATACCAAAATCAATGACCATTAAAAACATTTGAAAATAATGGAATACTGCTTGCCTATTTTAGGTGTTGTTTTTCTCTAAAAAAAACTTTACAATAGATCACAAATATTGACTGTGTCCCATTTTCCGAAAACAATAACTCCTAATTTTTCATCCTTTGCTTCTTGATAGGAAGAATTTAAGGAATATATAGAATTCACTTTCCTTCAAGGAGTAGATACTTAATTTCTATAGAGATAAATTTTTATATCCTCTTTATGATCATTCCACTAAATTAATTATTATTGATTTGTTAAATTGTTAAAAGTTTTGGTTCAGAATAATATTTTCACGTGTCACTCTCAAGACGTATTTTTCATCATTTGGGAATAGTGTCTTGGAGGAACCTGCTATCAATCTTGATATAATGATTATTTTTTAATCGTCACACTTTCATCACCAAACAATGACTTCTTCTTTGACATATTAATTCATTTTATTCTATTCATTAAATTTACTGAATAATGCATCAATGATTCACATATGTCAATCTACTATGAGATTTATCTCCACATCCTTTTCTAAGTTTTCAAAAATTACATATTTTAGACTTTCAAAATATTCTTTCATTTCTAATTTTTCTTCCACTTATTATTGTAAACAAATCTTCGAGTCATGAAAAATTTCATTTTCTTTCTTAGTCATATACCTCCATAATGTTCTCTAAATTATTCCTCAAGAATAACTTGAAGAGTGAATCTTCCTACAACTTCATCATTTTTATCATCAATGTAATAAAGTATTCATTTCCCAATACTTTTCAATAAACAATCATTAACAAGGTCCATATAGTATTCAAAAACCTCGAGTAATAAATTATTTTTTCATTCAAATTCATAAGATATATTGTTTTTCCTTTTGATGAACTTACCATATTCTGATTATAGTAATGTAATCACATAATTAATATGATTTATATTTTTATAAATCTGCATTAGTGGAATGTTTTTTCTTCTATTTTAATAAAACCTATTTTTAGATATCCTTTACCCTACCTTCACTATCATAATTTCTCACATTATATGTGATAAGAATACTATAAAGTCTTTACAAAAATAATTAATTTATATCCATATCCTAAAGCACAATTACCATAAAATTATAATGACGAGGAAGACTCCTCAAGATTGTTTTCACAATTTTGACATCTTCAATATTTTCACAAAGGCCTCACATATCCCCTATAAGATAATTTAAATGGTCAAAAAATGAATCGATCTTTTCATTTAGTCTTATCCCCAAATCCTCACACTTATTCTATATATCATTATATATTTTTTAGTAAAATTCCATTGTGTAAAATGGTTGGATAGATCTACCCCTAGAGCATTGATTTAGTTGGAATCAATATCCAATTTTTTATTCTCTCATTATAATAAACCTCGACATTCCATGTCATGTGAAATAACCTAAATGAATGTTTTGTAAACTTATATCCCCAAAAATATTAGCTAGTGATACAAACTTTTCATTTAAAACTAGAAACTATTTCTTTTGAAAATTTTTATTCCTTTGTGTTCAAAAATAAATACTTCTTCCAATACTATAAGAGATAGAAAATTTCAACCCTTATATGAGGTCTTATACCATATAATGGTCACTTATGAAATAGTTTATCCAGGGGGTGGGGCATAGGGTATTACCAATTGAAAACATAACCCCTTAAAGGTGATATTTTTCTATAAATGTGATGAACACTTATTTATTTACCTTACTTTCATATTGAGATCAAAAAAAGTAATTAAGAACACATATAATTATACCTGGTTCATCCAAACTTTTCAATTCAATTGACCCTTAATAGGAGATTCACCCATTCACTTTAAACACTAGAGAACACTTTTTTTAATTTACATAAATGAGAAATAACACTAACATTATAAACCATTTTTTCACACACAATGTGAATATATCCCAACCTATCATAACCTATGAAAATCACTACTAATTTTATGAAAACATCCTTCTACAAAAGATATATATGTGAATATGAACAATGTTTGATGTATCTATTTTGTATAACCATATGATGTGATAATGATATAATATTCATGTAATATCTTTCTTATTTGTCACATTTAACATTTTATAAATCCTATAAGTACACTATCTAAGATTTTTTCTGAGATACTCTACCAAGATCAACAAAGTTTATGTCTTGATCCACATCTACAAAAACTCTCATGTAACTGGGTAATAAATTTAACTACATTGTTCTAATACATGGGATATAATCAAGTAGTCATCATTATCTCTTATTAGGATTTGATCATGGTAATCCCAAGTTTCTTGTAATGAATAAATAACATTTAATTTTCGTTAAAGGCATTAAATATCAAGAATATACTCTCTAAAAAGATTCCATATTCCATGAAAACTACTATATTATTTTGTGATGAAACATACTGTAGAATAGGCTCTTCCTTTTAGAGATTGACCTCCAAATAGTGTTCCTTACTTTGACACATATAATGTATTTAATCAAATTATACAACTATGGTCCATCACATTATAGAAAGTATTCTTATGATTATGTCAATTTCCATTTTTCAAAAAACTCCCCCATGAACTATCGACGATCATTCCTTGATATCCTCTAAGTTATTGTCTCACAAAACTACCTATAGTGCGGCCATGAAAACTATGTCATGAAATCATGTTCGGAAGAATTCAAAATATCTGAATAGCCTAATTCACATCCTTCATGAAATAAGTTATGGATATGACATGGATGACTCCATTTTAAAAGGTACATGATGAGTCCTTTTATCCATGTCATAAACATTCAAAATTTTCTAGTGATATTCAAAATCCATTTTGCACACCCTATATGTTTCAGGTTGTTTATATGACAAAGAAATTCCTTATTCAAACAACATGTAATATCCTATCTTCCATGACATAGTACTTCTTGAAACTATAATGGCATTAAAAATTATATTTTCATCCCCATGGTGTAGAATTTCCTCCATGTAGTTGGAACCCTTGAATATCCAATGACATCGAACTTATATTATTGACCTCCTATGGTGTAGAGTATTCTTCTTGAAATAGATCCATTACATGGACTACCACTATAGTGAATTCCATTTCTCTATAGTGTATAATATGTTTCTTAATATGTTTTTTCCTCCATCTAAAAAAAATATAGAGGAAATGGATCTATAACAATTAGTAAAGAATCACCTATTCTACATAGGTTTCTTCAACTTCAAAACAGAGATTTAATTGTAGAAAATCAGTACCAAACACAAAATTTATTTATGCCAACATATAAACATCAATTTCATAGGGTAAATATTGATATCTTGTAAGAAAAAAGGAAATCAAGTGGTGAGTGAACTCAATCCAGTATGGGACTCTATCCATTTTGAATTGAATAGGACTATGGAGTGAACCCAATCCAATATAAGTATTTTTATACTATGTAATGATTGTCATGGACACATTCCTTGACAAATTAAATGATTTTCTATGTTTATTATTCTTCCACAAATTCCTATGACATAATTCTATTCTTAGGATATACTCTTATGACTAATGACTTATTACTGATGATTCCAGACTCTTATGACAAAAGTTTGTTGTTATTAAAATGTTTAATTCTGTAACCCATTATTTACGATCAATGAATTATTGGGTATGAATTTCATAAGTTATGGTCATTATATTATACCCTTTTATGTATCTTATTCACACTTTTTATATTCGGCTAGTCTATCTCATATTTACCCTTAATGAGCATCTAAGATCACCCTTTCGTATGTTATCTTTTACCCTAGTTATAGATAAAATTATTAAGTAGTATACATCTATGATGAAAACTATTTGAATAACAGTGTGGGAGATATTGAATATCAATCATTAAATAAGTTTATTATGTGCCTAATCTCAAAAAACACAAAACCTCAATAGTTATGTGGAATGTATTATTATGAAATGTTTTGAATATTTATATAAAATGATTTAAATTTTATATATAAAATACTCATGTTTCCTCACAATTACAATGTTTATATTGAGACCATATAATGATAATTTTATTATCGTCTCATGGAAATTGGAAACCCCTATTATAGAATAACTTTTCAACAATACTTTTTTTTATTAAAATTACAGGATATGATAAAAATATTGAAATAAATGGGTTGAAAAAAATTATGAGAATCAAACCATTACATTAATCATGGAATGATGAAAGAGTGTACAAATTAGTCCCCAAAATAAATATCAAATAAAAGAAAAATTTTCATAAAAAACATGTCCAATACACATAGAATGCATCTCAAATAATAAAATCATTATTCATTAGCGACTATTGGTTTTGTTAAGGATTGGGAACAAGGTAATTGATTGATTCTGTAATATTTCACTCCATATAATAGAGATAAGAAATAAGTTATGTGTTGTGGGAAAACCTAAGTTAATGAAAAGTACACATATAACGTACAAGAATAATATTATTATTTTAAATAAATTTGGATGATTGTAAAAACTGTATATAAATTATAAAAAATGGATCATATTAATGAAGAATGTGGATTTAAAAAAATAAATCATGTTACCACTATATTATAATAAATAAGACCATATAATACGAGAAGTAAAAAATTGTAACAACCCCAACCCAGAGGCCACTAAACTGGTGCCCCGATCTAGGTCTCCACATGACCTTAAGCATACCTCCCTATAATCTAGAGTCTTCCAACAGGAAGTGAGGGTCTAATAGATCACATGTAGAAAATATACCATATTATTTAGATTGAGGCACAATATATAAAGCATGAAATAAAGGAAACAGAAATAATCACTAACAATAAACATGAAAAACCAAAAAACTCCCCAAAATGTGTATCATCCCACAAATAAATGGTAAATATTCCATAACATGTCATACAGTGCAATGTGTAAGGAAAAACAAAAAAAAAAGACAATTGAATAATACCAAAAATGGGACCTGACACCATGTCTGGTACCCTTATCCATGCACATCCCTTTCCCAATTCAACCCTCAAACATTTTTTATTTTCCATTTTCCTAAACTACAACCATGAAATATTATTAGGTACCCAAGGGAGGTCTAATTTGAGTATGAGTACAACATAGTATGCCACCACAAATGATGTATATAAAATATCTAGTCTAAACAAATAGTGTATGAAAGTACTAAATGAATAACATGATAAAAATATGACAAATCAGGGTCTATTAGCTAAAAATGTCTAATTGAACCACTTACATCATTTATTATGTGGTTATGTATTTTCATAAATTACACTACGACCTACACCGGTCAACATACATGCATAAGGTAATAAGTCAATTTCCCTATCTCATTAGGAAAACCATTTCAAAATAAATTCCATCACACTTACCTCAAAACCTAAATCTAGGTAGTCTCAGCCAATCACATCACACTTACCTTGGAGCCTCAGCCTAGTTAGTCTCACCTAGTGCAATGATTATGGTCCTAGAGAATCAATCTGACTTCCCAACCCATGCATTGTTGGGGTAGGGTTTAGAGCCTCAGTCCAACTCGACCCACCAGAAAATCCTCGGTCCAATACCCCACATACCACCAATCCATGTGCACATAATTATTTAACCACTTACCACATACACCCTTTCACAATCCATAATCAATAAATACCCAAAACATTCAAAACTTATAGTTCATTCAACACATAAAACTTCATTATGCCATATCCCTTTTACACATTTTCATTAATATGCCTTATCTCATTTCCATATTTCTATTACAAGACATAAGTTGATCAACACATTCTCTTTAATTTATTTAACCCACTCACAATATTACAAACAACCCCTATAACTAAAAATTTAACAGGAAATAATTTCCATTAATGTATTTTTATAATTCAATATCATGTCAACATGATCACTATGGGATATAATTAATCACAAGTCAGTAACATGCTTATCATCAAAACTTTCCATGATTGGGATGATGGAACACCCGGTGGGTGGCCTTATATTTGATCTAATAAAACTCCATTCATCCCACATGGGTCATGAGGGGTTCAATTCATCATTTATACAACAAATTTAATGAATTTTACTAATATAATTAAAAGAAAAACAAGAAATAACCATGGCACAATCACGTAAACATAAACCAAACAAAAATACAATGTGATAAAACTTGTAGACCAACTACCTCGATTTTGTAAATGAACACTCGTGAAACCCTATCATTTGATTTGGATTCGAACACCCTTCGAATCCCCAACTTAAGATTTTCTGGAAAAATATGTTATTAAGGATTAAGATTCATAAGAACAACTACACAAGATGTATTCTAGAAAAGTAAATAAAAGGGATCGTTAGACTCACTCGAAGCTTCAATTCACAACCAACGACGCTTTAAACAGCTTAGAAATGAGGGATATCGATCCTGGTGAATCTTGGGGCATTTTGGTCATCACTAGGACTATATGAGTGAGAATGGTAGAGAATATTGAGCTATAACACTTAAGACCTAAGGGTGTAAAAGGTAAAAGCCCTGTTTTTATGGGATGCATGGTTTGCCCACATAGTTGACCAATTCGTGTACCGTCCACACACTGCCCTCTATCCAAGAGGGAGCAAGGCTGCACAATTACTTGGGGATCCCTCATGGTTTGATAAACTGTTTGATGATCATGTGGGATTGATCTGCCCAATCTTGCATGGTTTTTTCATACCCATTTCATGATTTCTTTCAAAATGTGCACCTATACTCTAAGAATGCATGGTTAGGGGTGCATGACTATTAATAACTATGTGCCAACTATGCAACGCAAATTTGATGGGCATGTTCTCCCTTATTTTGTGTCTCTAACCCCTAAAACACCATCAGGACTCTATATAGACACACAAAAAATTTCATCAACAATATAAAAGATTTTTGAACATTAATTTTAAACAAGAACTTACCTCAAGGATATATGGGATCTTACTTCCTCCCCCCCATAGAATAGCTTATCCCCAAGCCACACACTTATACATCACTGAGCATCCAATCTAAATAGATCGGGACACTGGACCTGCATATTTGTCTCCCTCTACCATGTTTCTTCTGAAAAATTACCTTTCTTGCACAAGACTAGAACCAAAGGTACCATATTTCCCCACAAATACATTATCTGTACGATCCACAATACAAATAAGATTCTCCTCGAAAGAGTCATCATCCTCAAGATCAACATCTTCAAAATCAATCATGTGAAATGGGTTGGGGTGATTTTGTCGAATCTATGACACATGAATACATAATGTGTGCTACCAAAATACTATAGAAGAGACAACCATTATGCCACCAGTACAACACTCTCCACTACAAAAAACTTCCCCACATACCTTGGTTCCAAATTCCCTTACTTCTGAATCCAATGGCGATCCAAACTCAGTGACACATGAAGAAACCAAGGATAACCCACCATAAACTCAGGAGGAATATGATGTCAATCCATGTATGTATTCATCCTACTCTGAGATGTAACCATACATTTCCAAATCAACTAAACCTATTTTTAGGTCTCCTTCTCATGACTCGGTCCCAACAACTTTGATTCCCGAGACTCCATCCAACATAACAGTGATCTCCATTTCCTACCATGGAGCATCTCATATGGTTCCATCTGAATCATAGCATGATAACTGCTTTTATAGGCAGACTCGATAGGTGACAAATGATTCACCCAAAATCCAAAAAATTATATTTCATAAGTCTTTAAAATGTCTTATAGTACCTAAATAGTATACTCTAATTTCCTATCCACATGTAGGTGGAAACCCGTACTCTAAAACACTAAGGTATCGAGTGAAAAATATAACCCCTTGTAGAAGCATGGAGTTGTAAGTCCCAGTTCCGGAAGCCACCCAGAGGCTCCCCGTACCTAGTTGTTCACATTGCCTCAAGCGCATTTCCCCAAATGAAAGTGTCTTCCGACTAGTAGTGACGACCCTGGGTGAGATAATGGGGAAATTATACCCTCATTGGAAGAGTAACACAGCGGAAGGAAAACATGTAGCAATAGCGGATGAAATAAAAAATTCAATATGTAAACATCAGAAGTAATAAAAAATTCGATCCCATATACATAAATGATTCATGAAACATATTTTTAGTAAAATAGACAAACAAGTCACAATGCTAGAATACAAATAGTAATAATCCAATGTGAAAAAATAATATAGATAATCAAATCCTCAGCATTTCAAGCCACAGCTTGGTCCCATGCTCTCTATCTCCATATAAAATCAGGTACCTAAAGTAGAAGGGCTCTTTCCCTTATCTATACATACAACAATATAGTCTTCTTAGGTCCAAAATCATGCCCCAAACAGGTTGTGAGACAAATCTAAGTAATAAACCACCATAAGATCTGTGCCAAAAATTCTATGAATATATTGCAGGTAAAAGTGCATAAAGTAGTAAACAAGGAAGTACTAAACAGTAATAATCCATAGTTTCAATATCAATCAATAGCTAATCAAAGCAGATAAACATAAACATGTAACCCTCTGGGAAGTACTCACATCATATCCCCTCTGTTCCTACCAAGCAATTAAGTACAAGAAACCCTCTGGGAAGCACACACAGTCTAACCCCTCTGGTTCAGCTTAATTATAGACACTCTGATGAAGCACTCGCCGTCAATTCCCCATGCAGTATCATTTCAGTAATAAGGCACTTTGGGGACGCACTCAACATCCAATTCCTGCTATGGCCCACACCGAGGAACTACAGACACTCTGAGGAAGCACTCAACGTCAATTACCCTTGCGGCCTCCTATCTTAATATAATAAAAGACACTCTATGAAATCCCTTACTTCAATTTCCCCTATGGTCTTACTACACCAGGTTCTCATGACCCTAGGTAAATCAAATGAGCATAGCAATGCATAATGGCCAAAGTAAACCTTAAGAACTACTTAGATAATAATTCTATAACATATCAGGATATCAGAATAGATAATCACACCATCATACAATACTAGGTATGTGAAACAAATTGCAGCCTAACAGGCATGGCTAGACCAAAATGGTCATAAATAATCATGAATGGGAAAAAAAATACAAAGTATAGTAATTACCCCTATTCAAAATCAATTGAGCTGTACTAAAGCATACAAGAATAGTATAAAATCAACAAGGGCTAAATGGTAAACACACAATACTCGGTTCAAGGGCATTGGGTAATTTTTCACCTATAACTCAAATACATTCAATAGAAAGGCACAAACCACCTACTTAGGAATTTGGAGACCAATATACTTGAGTCTCGGGGCTTGAATCAACTTTGAACAGTGAATATCTACGAAAATGTCTAAAACGTTCAACAGAAGATAACTTAAGAATGATGAAGAATCATGAAATGAAACGCAAGCAGAAGAGAGAGCTTACCGAGGTGATACCAACACAATCAACAGTTGATGAATATGAGTTTGGATGCCCGGTCTGGGGATAGTGGAAGATCGTGGCCATACAGGAGATCTCGGCCGAACGAAACCTATAAGAAAATGTTTTGGGCGATTAGACGTGACCCCAATATGTTTAATGAAAAAAATAAAGTACAAAACAGGTACTTTTAAAGTACACGTTGTGTACTTGTTGTTTCCATAATTCTCTTTAAGTGGCCTCCAGGTCAACCCCACATGGTCGTGTGCATGGCCGATACACGGCCAGCACACGCCTACCCGTGGTAACTAAGTACATGATGTGTACTCATGAAGTATACGATGTGTACTTTACAAATTTCTAGAAATTTCCCTTTTTCTAAAAAATGACCAGAAAAGGAAAACATACCAGAAAAGAATATTCGATTTCTTACAAACTCCCCCTCTAAATAAATTTTTCCCCAAATTTCCCTAGCAAGGAGGCCTAAAGAATAATCCTTGAACAGGTCTGGCCATTGTGCTCGTACATCATCCTCCATATCCCATGTCTTGTCTTGTACTCACTTGTGCTTCCATATCACTTGTACCAGAGGAGAAGACCGGACAAGAAGAACCATTTTACTGTGATTGAAAGTCCATATAGGATGATCCTCAAATGAGTCATCTGCTTCTAACACAACCACCTTGGGTTGAAATACATAAGACATGTCATAAATGTAACGTCAGAGCTGAGAAACGTGAAAAACATTGTACATAGCTCGATACCTCTGAGGTAACTGAAATAGATATGCAATCGGCCCAACTCTCTCCTAAACCTCAAACGTACTGATGTACCTCGGTGAAAGCATACCCTATCCCCTAATCCTTTTGTGTCCCAACCATGGTGTGAAATGCATGAGAACCTATTATTTGACCTCAAACTCCAGAGGTCATCTCTGCTGATCAGCAAAAGACTTCTGTCGAGACTATGTAGTAGTCATCCTCTTCTAATTCAACTCTATCTACTCCGTGGTCTCCTAACCAAGACAAGGTCCCAACAAAGCTTCATCTCATGCCTCCAGCTAATATAAGGGTGATTGGAATGGCCTACCATAAAAATCATCATAAGGTTCCATCTGAATAGTTTCTAAAAAACTATTATTGTAGGAAAACTCCACAAAAGGTATGTTCTTCTCCCAAGAACCTCCAAATCCAGAATGCATGCTCGGTGAATTTCCTCAAGAACCTCAATCGTACGGTCAGACTGGCCTTCTCTTTGAGGGTGGTAAGCTATACTTAAATTTACCTATGTACCCAACGCTTTCTGAAGCCCCTTCCATACCCGAGAAGTATAGCGAGAATCTTTGTTTGAAATGATGGAGTGTGGAACTCCATGTAGACATATAAACTCACAAATGTAAAACCATCCCAGCTCATCAACACTAAAGGTCTCCTTGATCAGAAAGAAGTGAGAAACCTTTAGGAGTCTATCAATGAGAACCCATGCTGCATCGTTCCCTCGGGACGACCTTGAAAACCCTGTCATGAAATCCATTGCGACATAATTACACTTCCACTCGGTAATGGGTAACTAATGAAAAAGTCCTAAGTGTCACTGGTGATCCACCATCACCTTCTGATAGGTGGAACACCTCATTAAAAAACCAACAACATCTCTCTTCCTAACTGACCACCAATATTAATGTTGTAGGACACTGTACATCTTAGTGACACTAGGATGAACTTTCAAAATAGAGGAATTAAATTCTGGCATCAGCTCCTCGCGTATGTCTAGTAGAACCCACACGCGCCCCTGAAAATGAATGATTGTGTCCTCACCTATGGCATATACAGGAATAGGGTCCTCTCCTAACACACTCACCCTTAGGACTAGGCCTTCAGAATATGTTAGCTTCCTCATTCTCACTCGATCAAGAAGAGTAGATGTAACAGCTACAGAAGAAAGAAATGTCTTCCCCGGTCTATCATGAACCTCCAAATGCATCTCAAAGAACAGAGCCATATGCTTCCACTCACTACTAGCCTCCTAAACTACCTCTATCTGAGTCCTCCTACTCAACACATCATCCACTGCGTTTCCCTTCTCATTCATGTAGAAAATCTCAAAGTCTAAAGGATGACGGTACTCAACCCACCCTCGTCGTCTCAAATTCATATTACGCTAAGTGAAGATGTACTTGAGGAACTTGAGTTTAGAGAAAAACACAATATTCTCTCCCATAATATAATGTCTCCAACAACATAAGGCATGAAAAAATGCCGCCAACTCAAGATCTTGTGTCAGGTAATTCCTCTCATGTGGTCGCAACACCCAAGACCTGTATGCAACGAATTCTTCTCCTTGCCTAAGCACAGCTCCTAGACGGATACCTGAAGCATCACAGTACATAGAATATCTCTTGCTAGGCTATGGAAATACTAGTATCATTGATTATTTCAACCTTCCTTTCATCTCCTGAAAGGATGACTCACAAAAATCTAACCACAAGAACTTTTCACCCTTCTTATTCAAACTCGTCAGTGGTGCTGCTATGCGTGAAAGGCCCTATTTGAAATTCCTGTAGTATCCAGCCAGCCCTAGAAAACTCTGCACCTCAAAGATGTTCTTTAGATACTCTCAGGAAACTTCTAAACTCACTTTCTATGGTTCTACAGATACTCTTGTCTCTAAGATAGCAAGAACCATGTAGTGAATCTGATCCATTCAAAAGTGGAATTTTGAGAGCTTAGCATATAATCGATGCTCTAATAGTGTACTCAAAATGATATCAAGATGGGTAGAGTGGTCATGTCAAGTGTGAGAGTACACCAAGATATCATCCATGTAGACAACCATGAAATAATCCATGTATGGATGGAACACTCGGTTCATCAATTCCATGAAAGCTTCAGGCGTGTTCGTGAGACAAAACGGCATAACCATATACTCATATAGACCATACCTACTCTGAATGACTGTAAGAGGTATATATAATGTTCTAACACACAACTGATGATAATTGGGTCTCAAGTCAATCTTTGAGAACACCCGGGCTCCTCGAAGCTGATCAAACAGATCGTCAATCCTCAAAAAGGGATATTGGTTATTGACCGTCAACTGGTTCAACATCCGATAATCCACACAAAGCCTGAGAGTACCATCTGCCTTCTTCGAAAACATGACATGGAAACCCCAAGGATAATTACTGAGTTAGATGAAACCCTTTTCCTGCAACTCCTCCAACTACTTATTGATATCATGCAACTCTGGTGTATCCATCCTATAAGGAGGAATGGACACCAGTGCCACTCCTGGAACAAGATCAATCGAAAAATATACCTCGCGCTATAGAGGCAAACCTGTAAAGTCCTCTAGAAAGATGTCCCTGAAATGATCCACCACTGGAGGAAAGTCAATTTGTGAAGTTCCCTGAAAATCCAGATATAGCCTAGAAATCTGGGATGTAACTCCTCCGAAGACATGATGCTTTGGACCCGCTCTGATCACCTAGACATCCAACTCACCAATACGAAAAAAAATTCCCTCTACTGATATGAAACTCACCCTACGACGATAACAATTTACAACATCCTGAAAGGAGACTAACCGGTTCATTCCGAGAATGACATCATGGCCTCTCATCTCTAGGACATAGAGGTCCCCAAAGAAGTGACACCCACTAACCTCAAGAGGGCACTACTTGTACTAACGTACACTAGATGTTTGTGTCCCCAACAAAGTGTCTAGAAACAAGATATCAATAGAAGAAATGATGCTGAGACCAAGGATCTCCACAAGATAAATAGATATAAAGCTATGTGAATCCCCTGTATTGAATAGAGCTGAAGATAAAACTAAGGCAACTAGGTTCGTAACTCAATCTATAGAGGATTTGGGATCCTGCGCATAATATGCCTTCACTACTGAAAAAGTCTGGCCTACTCTATGGCCCTGTGACCCTACCTGACCACAATGAGATGATCCAACCTATTGTTACTGAAAGGTTGGCAAATGACCACCGTTGTCACAACCTCCAACTCACACTGAACGGCCGTAAGAACTCTAGTTCTAAAACTAGTGAGAAGCTGGGGGAGCTTCCCCTATATGAGGAGTCACAGATGAACCCCTATCAGCAGCTGCTGGTGAGAAAACTTGAATGAAACACTGAAGGTGACCCATCTTTCTGCATACGAGGTCGCAGTTCCAGAGAGACACATTGGGGTAGGCCACAACTGGACGTGTAACACCCCAAACACACGGTGTGTTTTTCTTATGCATGATGTGTACTTGAACTCTCATCCCCTGCCCAAGTCCCCTTACATGGCTAACCCATATGGTTCACCGTAGAATGAGACTACATAGTGTGTTTCTGGATAACATGGAATGTACTAGACAAGCTTCACCGACCTGTGTTGTAAGTCACATGGCCAAGTACATGGATCACACCACACGACATGTACTTGAAGAATTTCACCGACCCATGCTGTTAGTTACATGGCTAGATTCTGGGATTACACTACATGGTGTTTTTAAACTAGAAACAGTGTGTATAACTTAATATTTATCCATACGTGTTTTTAGTCACACGGGCGGACACAGGGTCAACACCACACGACTTGTAAAACCGGTACATGGCATGATCCCACAAGAATTTTGCTATCCCATGTCTCTTCCCACACTGCCTATGACACAGTTAGAGACTACATGGAGTGTACATATGGTAAACAAAGTGTATTTAAGAAAAATGGTTTCTTCTTGAACATAAGAACACATGGCATGTATTTAACATTACACGCCATGTATTCTGGGTTTTTCCAGATAGTAAGCCCCAGAAACTACTCCAGAACCCAGAAAAACACTGAAATAAACATTGGAAGTGCCAAATTTTGATCTATGATGGTCCATATTCCCTATGAATGAAAGCTTGGAATCTTATACATGTTATAACAAGGTAAACAAGTCAATGATCCACCAAATTTTGGTCCATGAGGGACCATAATACCTCAATAACCAATGTTTGGAATTCATTCAAACAAAACCATACACAAAAAATACTCTATCACACAACAAGTATTTTATCAAGGTATATATCATAACAATATGCATATTCTAGACAACATCTATCAAAACTACATTCAATTGCTAATACACCCTAAATGGCATGGAAATAATTCATGACATATGATTTCAAGAAAGTGCGTATATTATGAATGAGATGTAATACCCTCATCTCATCTGGTGTGATAGAAATAGAACCTCGACAACATCAACGGTAACATCAAAAAACATGTGAATCACCCAATGGTGAAATCAAATCAACTGTAAAATTAAAAAACATGAAAAATTCCAATAAACAAGGTAAATTGTCTTTTCCCTATACATGGGTTAGCTACTCCAAGACACAACTTATTACCAAGTACCAATCCTATCTTATCCCTATCTATAGGCTCTAAATGGTAAGTCAAGAAGAAAATAATTCCTTGGATACCACATTGTAACATCCCTATTCTGGAAGCCACCCAAAGGCGCCCCGTACCCTGTTGGTCACATGGCCTCAAGCGCATTTCCCTAAATGTCAGAGGCTGCTGAATAGCAGTGAGGGCCTTGGGTGTGATAGTGGGGAATCTATGCCCCCATTGGTAGAGTAACACAGTGGATGGAAAACATGAAGTAATATCAGAAGTAGTAAATCATGCAATAAGTAAACAACAGAAGTAATAAACAATTGTAGCCCACACATATATATGATGCAT